>KK499860.1:489651-767206 GCA_000688715.1 Glossina pallidipes | reverse complement strand
GAGAGAGAGAGAGAGAGAGAGAGAGAGAGAGAGAGAGAGAGCTGGAGAGAGGGAGGGGAGAATAATGGAATGAACTTCGCGTATTCCTCGGATTCATGTCCTTGGGTTGACAGACATGTCTTGCGAAGTATCTCAATTAAATATAACAAACCTTTTATGCTGGGTGTATGACATACTTAGGTCATTCTTTATGTTTAGTGTACTCCGATACGATTTGAAGTAAACTGCAATTCTTCAGCTGTACAAAATCCATGCAGTACATCTGTAGTGATAAGTAAATTTCGAGCAAAATTAGGTTTAGTTTAAAACTTTTCTTTTAAATCAATGCAGAAAACTGTAACTAAGATAAATTAAAATAATTTACAGAAACATAAAGAAAACAATTTCTTGATTTTAAATATTATTCTTATCAATTTGTTATATATAAATTTGTCTGTCCGTTTGTGTGCTTTATGTTCTGCTCTTCAATAAATTCATTTAAGTGGTTTTACTAGTTTTGTGGCAACATATTCCTTCCTCTATACCGTGCCTTTTGAAAAATTTTTTAAAAATTGAAAATACATTCAACCCTCTACAGTAATCTTTATATATTTTCCTACACATATGTGCGTAAATAGTTCTAATATAAGGGACTACTATTGTTGCATATATTGTGCTATAAAATATAGAAAACATATAAAATTTTATTTACATTTGCATATCTATAAATATATATATATACTGGATTCGTATATAGTATGCGCAAATACATATCGCACTTATGTATGAGTATGAGTGCATTTATGGCCAACGATATTATATGAGTAAGTGTCCATAAAAAAGTTATTCAAATATATTTTCTTATTATTCTTACTCTTGTTCCTGTTGTTAGTGTGTATTTGCTTTAAGCAAACACTAAAATTGTTGAATGTAAAAAGTGATTTATTTAAAATTTGTTTGTGTATTTTATGTGCACATATACACACACTCTATTGTATATAAATCTTAAGTATGCGAAATTTGTACATTTCCGTAAAATGTGTAATATCTGGTTTGGTTTGAATAAGAAACTGTTATGGCTCTGTTCAAGTCTCAGCACACTGAAGCATATTAAATGAAATAAAGCGCTTCATAATTCACATATTATAGATTATATGTCAGTTTGCGTAGCCAATTATTAATACAATGTCGCGGTTGATTTTCTTTGCGTGATTAGTGCTCTTCGTTACGTCAACATGGCTTCCGGCGATTTTATTTTATTATTATTATCGCTTATGGCGATTACATGTCAAGAATGAAGAACTATTGTGAGTCTTTAAAAACTTGATGGGCACATTCAAGAAGCCGCACTTGACACTCTTACACTGTCAATAGCTTCCAGTAGTCGTATTTCTTTTGACAATGCTAAATGGTCTGTTTCCATAGAGACATAAAAAAGTAGCTCGTTCGGGAACTATAAAAATTTCGCAATTACTATGTTATTTAAAAAACAAATGAGAATATTGTAGACGGGAAACGTCAACTACTAGATACCTTACGTCACTTCGCCTAACACAGTTATTCACTCATGCATATTTTTCATGAAAGCCCACATATTGGAGGAATCCATATATGCCATCGTATCTAAAAAATAGAATAACGTGGTCCAAATTCGGTAAGGGTGATTTTATGGGAACTATTGTGAACTAATTTTCACCATAAAATATTAAAAATTATACCTTTTTATACCCTACATCGCTTGTGGTACAGGCTATGTTAAGTAGAGCGGACATATGCAACACCCAGGCGGACTCACCTTATATTATACCGATCGATTCAGAATCATTTTCTGAACCGTTCTAAGCTTGTCTGTCCGTCTAGTGTTTGTCTATGTATTTTTGTGTTCAATCTACAGGACGCATTTTTTAAGATATTTTGATGAAATTTGGTTGGCTGATGTACTTTGGTCCAAGAACGAATGCTATTGAAAATGGTTCGGACCGGTTCACTTCAACGATTACTCGCAATACAACGAAAGTCGTTATATAGAAAAAATTGCAATTTTGAAAATTTATCTGCAGAAATATTAGTATTTTGTGGTCGTATTTTGGCTTTCCAAATTGGTGTTAAAATTTTCGATCGGCTGGGGCAATTTTTTTACCGTTCCTGGAGAAATTAAAACTTTATAGGCTAAAAAGGTCGAATTTCCAACATTTCATGGTGAAAATTGGTTTATAATAGAAAATTGACAAAGAAATCTGTCTTATCGAATTTGTACCACGTAGGTCTATTTTTTGGATACTACCCCGTATAAAGATTCTCATGAAACATGAATTCTCATACGCTAAAAAAGTCCAATTGCTAATTTTTTGTGATGAAAATTTGCTCATGACAGTAATTAAATAAAGAAATGGTATGGATCTAATTTGAACTGCATGGGTCTATTTATTCCCCCTCTCCATATAAGATATCTTATTCAGCAAAACAAAATTAACTGTAGGGAATTTGGATCACATGGGACTATTTTTTTTTGGACCCCCACTTGTATAGGCGCTATTACGAAAGGCAAACTCTTATATGTAAAAAAGTCTCGCCTTCCAATACGCAGGCTTTCATGGCGATTATGGCTTAGCATGAATATAAGGTGTACTTTCTGGAGTATTAGTACCAAAACGAGCGAATAATTAGGCGAAATAGTCTAGGGTGTGTAATGGTTGACGTCGCCAGACTATAATATTCGTACTTGTCATTATATAAAGATTTAGTTTTCGTCGGAACGGTTCTATTGTCCCCGCTTAATCAAATTTTTCATACTATTTTAGCATATCCAAATACTATTACACAGCTAGCTTTGTCGAGGAATTTTGAAAATTCTAAATTTTTTCCTTATGACGACTTTTCGAAATAGTGCGTTATATGGGTTGAGACCGAAAAAGTGGCCTGATCCAAACCTTTTTCAACACGTCGTTGTACGAATTTGATCAAAACATCTCAAAAACTGCGATCTGTAGCTTGAACACTAATTTCCATAGACCGTCAGACGGGCAGACAGGCTTAGAATGATTCAGAAAATAATTCAAATGATAATTCTTAATCGATCGGTATAACAAAAGGTGGGTCAACCTTAAGCCCTTCTACGTGTTACATACGTTCGCATAAACGTAACATGCCCTGTACCACAAATTTTGTTGGATATAATGGGAACAGGTCATCAAACAAAATAGAATATAACAGTTTTCATGTTAATCTTTACAAAAGAGAATTTCGGATCTCAGTGAGCCAGTTCACTTATTTCCCTTTTTCTTTGGACCCATTCGCCACCCCTACATGCGTTTTTCCATTTAATCTAATTAATTGCATTGCGTCGTAGCATACTTTCCTATACATTCGTTATTATTTATATACGCATCGTTTGAAGTGAAAATAAAATTAATAGAGAATTTCAGACAGCAGCTTGATTGTGAGTAAGGAAAACTTAAAGAGAAAATAGCAACAAGGTAGCATAGTTTATTAGGTCATATTGAAAAGTCTCCGCGGTTTCGAGCTTCTTTTCGTAGCCTGCTTTTAGTGCTTCCGCTATTTCCTGACAGCTTGTGTGCCGACCATGCTCCACCAGTTACAAAATTTCATCGACTATCTCAGTGAATGCGAACTGTATCATTGAATCGAAATTTTTGGAACGGAACCGACGAAACCACTCCCGTACACTTGACAAATTTCTTTTTGCAGCGTGCGGCGTACCTTTTTTTATAGTAAAAAACCGTCACATAGCGTATTTCTTCAAACATTTCACTCATTTTCAAATCAAAATAACTTTTTGCACGAGCGAAGAATAAGAAGCTATGTTCACAAAAAATGTAATCTTAAATGTCACCTTTTAACCACATGTTCGTTCGCGACTATCAGGTGGGTGTTGCCCGATATATAGGCATCAACAGCATCTTGCGGAAAAAACCGCGGAGAATTTTCAATATGCCCTAATATGTGTATCTACTTAGTAGTATGTAAATGGATATTCTAACTAAGCAAAATGCATTCAACTCATTTAAACGGTGCACTAAACTAACGCTTACAAACGTTCAAGCGTTCAGTAATAGTTATACATAAGATATATGATGTGATATGTATTTCGATATTGATGTCAATCACATGATAACATTATGCAACATTCTATGTTAATCGAAAGTTGCAAATCGATGTGTTGGAAATTTTTATCACGGAGTCTGGGTGTACGTGCGAGCGTGCATAGCAAATATTTCATTTTTTCATAAAAAAATAATTTATCTTAAAATATTGAAAACATAATATATTGACTGGGAGGTTAGTTCACCAAGGTAAACTTATTGCATAATACGATATTCAAGCGAAAAATTCTTTTTGTCTCTCATTAAAAAAAACCTTTTTTTACATCTAACGATACGAAATTGCCATAAAAAGCAAAAACCTCAAAGCTTGGGAAAACAAAAGACATCGTTATGTCAAGGTGTCTAAGGAAGTATCAAATATATACTTACAATATATTTTTAAAAATGATGGATAATTGTCGTGATTTTATTCGTAACGCCCTTGCGGTGAGGCGCAACGGAGCACTCCCACAAAACCTATGCGCTTAATTGATAATTTCGCAGAACAACACCTTTAAGATTAGATTTCACGGCAATTCGATTTCTCTCTTTGAGGAGTTTTCGATTTAATGCTTAAAAATTCTGAACATACACAAATTATCCTTCAGACATTACATATTGGTTTCTAATGATATAGGGCAGCAGATATGCATGTACACTTGCTTTTTCTGAAACGCGGCTCTTTTATTATTTCGAAACGTTGTAGACCTATTTCTAGGAAAATTCGCCAATTTGACACTGATTGTGATTCGACATAAAATGTCACAGAAATAAAGATAGAAATTGAAAGTCGAATGAGCATGAAAGTCAAGAATCAAAAATTGACGTGATCTGCCTACATGCACGGCCACAATGTGGAAGAAACGGAAACAACCTTCGAATATACGAAAAATGGTTTCAAATTTTCATCTACCACTTGCGACCGCACGAAGATATTTGTAAGAAAGTATTAAAGATATTTAGCAGAATCACCTCCATGGTCAATGTAACAAAAAAAGTTTCAGATCGACGTACTAGGACGCCGATACCCTATGGTTAAAAATATGTGCCAGTGCATAGATATAGCTCGTTTTTCGCTTATTTATCTTACAAAGATAACAGCTAGAGTGTTGTATATTCGCTTTTGTCAGAGGTGTGCTCTACCATAGAGAGAGATTATAATTATGTATTGGTGAATGCCAATTTTACTTGGCTAAGTTGAATTTGGAGACACATTTTGTTTTATTGAACGGCTCTACATACTATAACATTTTAATTAATGTCTATTTTTAAATAATTTCTTCATAGTGCATTTACATATGTAGACATTGTCGTTAGATATTAGATAGATTATTGAAACGTAATATTTTGATTGGTTATATATAAAAACGATCTTTCGTAGTTCAACGCGGTTTTTGTATTCACCAAACTAATACTTAGCGTAAAAAAGAGTTATTTAGGCGTTAATGTTCTTACTTAAAAGTAAGAACAGAGACAACGAAATAATGAGATCGTCCGATATTTAATTCAAAGTTCAAATTAGGGGACTAGAGAGAACAAGGAAGAAAGTTATGTTTGGCTGATGCCGAATCTTCTATACCCACCAGCATTCATTTACCACGGTGCGGTATGGTAACATTAGTATTGCAAGTTTTTACTGGTAGAGTATTATTAACGGGTTTTAGAAGTTTTGGTCGAACGCTACTAATAGGTTTTTTATTTAAAATAACAAAAAGCTTTTATCCTACTTGTTATTTGTATACATAAATTTTTTTTTCTTTAATTCGCATGAATAGCCGAGTAAGCAAAGGATCGCAACTAGTAAGTCAATGGTCTCGTGTTCAAATCTTCAGTGCGATAAAGTTTTTAATACAGACGGGCATATGATCTAAGTTATCCGGCGAACTTTAAATCCATTCTTTGTAAATTTATTTACAAAACATGTAGAAAATAAATAAAGAAATAAAGCTTTTTATGGAATTGATCATGAAGTTTAAATGAATGTAAGAAGACAATTTATTTTAATTTATTTAATCTGTTCGTATTCTACTCTCCAGCACGTCGTCACGGTTGTCATATTTAATTTAAAATTAACACATTTTCATACAGGGACATATCTACATATATTTAAATACCTTAAGAGCAATAAGAGGAAGACGTAACAACATTGAAAAAAATTAAAATTTGATGTCGGTAATTTAACTCTTGCGAGCAGACAGAGAGACAGACATATAGACACGTTAATCAACAATATATACAGTTTATAGACATGCAAAATTATTAGTTAGCCTTTATAAGCTACGTGAAAGCTTTGATACTTGATCGGTAAGGCATTTTTTTACGCTTGATGCTGTTTGGTAATTTTTGCAAGAATTTTTAACTCATATATGGCAACTGAAATGTTTTCTTGTATTCTAATTGGTGTCAATATTGAACTTAACCAATCAATAAATCAACTGGACTTATGATTGAAAGACTTGATATACTAACATGTGTATACATATGCATATTTGCTATTTTCACACGTATACCCAAATATCATTTGTAGGCCAAACGGAAGTTCTAAAGACTTATTTACGCAATTTACATATTCTGCATACAATCATAGTATTACATGAGCACAATTATTTACTATCGAAGATTCCAAAAGTATTTAAAACTAATATTTATCCAAGTAGTCGTATATGCTTTTAAATTGTTGACAATTATGTTTTAATTGAATAAATGTTGTGGTTGAGTTATTTAGAATATGAAAATTTTATGAGATATAGAAATTACATGAAACGAAAAAAAGTGTTATGCAAGAGCTATGTGGCTATCTCCGCCAGATTATTTTAAATTAAAATTTTTTCTTAGAAAGAAGTAAAAAAAAAACATGAACTGTTGCGGACTTGACTTTCAGTTTTAGAAAAACAAATGCCAAAGGAATGTGGTTGTTGTTGTTGTTGTTGTTATTGTTGATGTTTGATCAAAAACAAAAGCAAACTTTGATGAAACTTTACAAAATGCTGTCAATTTAATTGATAAGCTTTTTTTTTCTTCTTAACTTTCTGGCTTTGATGATGATGATGATGATCATACAACATATTCAAGTAACACATTGAAGTGTAAGGTTATTATAACATTTGCATACCGTTTGCTACACCCACAAGGATAAGTGATGTCATGCAACATAAACTGGTATTTGGTGATCAACAAAAGTTTGCAAGTTGTGTTAATGGGGCCTAACAACTTGTCAGCTTGTATGTTTATTTTTTACTCCCCAAAAACCAGGGTGGAAAGTGAAAACTGATTAATTGAGAGAACAATGAAAAATTTAAGTTCAACATTAGCTATAATTTCTTTATAAATTTTTAAAAAAGTACTTTCAATATTTTACATCAATTATCCAGAAAGTGACCAGTTTTCATGCACTTTGTTTATAGATTACTCCTAAGTCGACTGCATCTTTCTTGCTTAGTTTTTATTGTTTTGCTTCTTCTTTTTTATTATATGTTATGCTCTTGCTTTTGTTTGACCACTGAGAACACAAAATGGGATGCTACTGACGTTATTGTCAGACTTATATATAAAAAGTCGAAGCTTAATTTTTTGCATAAAAGAATAAACCTACAAAAAACTGCAAATTTTCTTTGCATTCATCTCCATAAAATTGCGTCAACTTGTGTAATGAACAAGACAAAGAGGGCAAAGAATAAATATCTACACAGATTTACCTACACGATGTACATTAGATACCCTTGAGAAATATTCATCACTTTATATTTTTAATCTTTTAATAAAAACTTCTTAAGTAATCCTCACAAATTATTAATCTTTTTAAAGTATTATGAAAAGATTTAATTCATGAATTATAATCAAAAATGTTTCGTGTCTGCACCGACACTGGGTTGAAGCCAACATTTCGGAGACTTCATTCGTTGAGGAATGTAATATGAAAATTTAAATTTGCATTTGAAATATGCGTCGTTTAATTGATGTAAACAGCTTCTTATCCTGTTATCATTAAGATCTTCGTGTACAATCGCGTCGAATTGGTCTCTATTTTATTTATCGACACGTGATTTATGGCAAGGAAGTTGTAACGTCCGCGCACATAAGGTAGGAGGGGTTCCGTCGGTCGACTTTGTCCCTGCTCTATCCCAAATAATGGAGTCCCGTTAAGTAAGTTTTCTTTTCATAATTCTCAGCTCGGATAGTAGCGTTATGTAGAGAGAGAGAATTATGAAAAGAGAGCAATGTCCAAAGTCCGTCTGCAAAGCATGAGGATATGGAGGAGTTTACGGCGAGTTTTTGTTCTGGTTTTAAAAATGAAGTAAAAGAGAGATCGGAAAAGGCCGGAGTTAATAATTGTTGACAGTTCAGTATTATTCTATTCTTGATTATTACGGATTATATGAGATAATTAAGGCGTAATTTAAATAAATCGTGAGTTAAATTGTAAAGAATTGTAAGACAAGACGAGAAAAGAAGAAAAAAAATAATTTAAAAGTAATTGAAACGATAAACTCATTTTTGAAGAGAATACACTTTGCGCATTACTGCTGTGCTCCATATGTGAATTTATGTTAAATGCCGCACACATTAATATATATAATTATGAAAGCGATTTCTTTGTATTTACGTACTTAAAATTTATCTATGTGTTTTTTTATGATGGCCACCACTGTTATCGCCGTACTCTCTTTATTGTAAATTGTGGACACACCCGGCCAAAGGAGTTGTAAGGAAATAAAGTTAAGATAGGGTTTTATAATGTTACAAAAAAACTAAGCATCATAAAGGTTCCGTCAAGACGGTGTATATGTGTGTGCGCGTACGAGCATAGGAAAGTGTTCTATCTTCTCGTTCCTGCAATAAAAGGATAGGAAAACGATTCTTCCGATACCATGAACACATGACGTCCTTTTAAATACTCTTAGTTTAGTCTTTGGTACTTTCGTTAGCTGCGGTTGCCGGGCCTATATCTTCTACGATTGTACTAAACATCACTTCATCAAAAATATCAACTCTCTGGGCTTAGTGAGTATTCAGCATATTTTTTAGAGAATGCAGCAGTGCATTAAATTTTCAAAGAATCGTGTAATACCTAGAAATTTCGAAGGATATATACAGTTCTGGTCACCAGGAAGAGCAAAGCCAGTGCTATCGTGTTTATGATGACGCATCTGCTTGCTTGCCCTTCCGTCAGTTTGACTTTCCATCTGTTAGCTTGTATGTCTATGCTCCCCTGCTGCCTTTACAATCACATATTCAAAACTTGGTGTAAGAAAACAAATTTTCTTTCAACTTCTAAACGACCCCATTTGCATCGCCTCCCATGAGTGACGATATTCAGTTTTTTGCTATTTTGAAATGAACTTTCTTTATCCCAAGAACTACGAATGCCTCTCATAAGTTTTGTTTGCCCTTGCGCACCAAAGATAAAAGACATAGCCTCCTTGAAATCTCTGAACTGTTACTCTTGATATCAATAATGAAATAATATATTTAATAATAACAATCATTCAATAGTTCAACATTTCTCTTCCCAAAACTTTTAAAATACTCTTTAATTTTGCGATCATTTGATACAAATCAAATTTCTTCGATCGCCTTCTTGAAGTTTGTCAACAGATGACAGTGGCTTGGGCACTAAGTGAAAGAATAAGGTGAGAGGGCCAGCAATTTGAATTTCGAATTATGCAGTTTTGCTAAAGCTCCAAATGCGTTGATGGCTTCGTTCCCCAGTGGGTAAATGCGATATTCGTTTGGGAAACCGTTTTCTGATGCCCCGAATACACTGCTTTTAAATATCTTTAGGATGCCAGCGACCACTCGCTGCTTTACATTCGAAAAGAATAATTTTTAGGAAATTTTGCGATATATTTTCTGGTGTAACCAGTTTTTTCGGCACTCGATAGAGATTATTGAGCACATGTTTAGTTATTGAAAAAAATTATTTTTGAATGATATTAAAATAAGGAAAGATTAATATTTTGTTAAAAATAAAACGTAAATTAACTTATTGCAAATGCTTTAAGTATTGCTGTTAAGAATTTTATTTTAAATATATTGTGTAAAATGCAAAGGAATAAATTGTAAGAGCTATTTCGTGGGACCTTTTTAAAAAGTCGTGTTCCGAGAAAAGGGCGTTTATCGTTTCAAGTTCCCGTACGTAGCTGGATAGTAAACTTTTCAGACATTTAAAGTTTTCCCAAGCCTACAATAATTTTCTTACATCATTCTTCACTGATAAAGGCATCAAGAACAAAAGTTGATTTTCTGAAAAGCTGACAGTAACATTAATCTCTAAATTTAATTTACTATTTGTGATAAATGTCCGAAACCTAGTTATTTTTCAAGAGATCAAATTAACTTTTAACCAATTTTTTTTTTGCTAACGTCTAACGTCTAAGCTGCCTTTTCTATCTGTTCTTTACAAGTCATTTCTTTTAGTTCTTTTAAAGGTAATCCGCGTTTGGAGCCAGTTTTTCCCAACTTACTTAACTTCAGTATTCGCGTCCAGTGGTGTTAAAAAAATGTTTTTCTATAGGCGCTTGCATGCATTTTGATCAGTGAAATCCATTAGTGAAAATAATAAAATAATTCGAAGTATCAATGTGCAGAGGAGTAATATGTGATTATTTTGACAGTTCTCTATATAAACTAACAGTTTTCCATTTAGTGTTATTAAGTTATTCAGGGTATACAGATTCTAATTATTGAACGCTCAAAATTGCATTTTCCTTTTGTTACTTGATGTGATGTGATGAAATCTGCAGCCGAAGCCCATCAAACACTTTTAGAAGCTTATGGTGATGCTGCTCCATCATATCTTAATTGTCGCTGAGAGCTTCTTAATCGCTTTCAGTCTCATACCTGCTTAATCAATGCCTTAATGAAGTCACTCTAAGATATTTTTGGTTGCAAATTTAGATGAACTTAAGCACGTTGTACAGATATCTATTGGAGACGGTACAAGTTTTCTAGCAAGGCTGAAGCTTTGTTTCAATTTTTCATTTGACATAGATGGTCTTTTCAAAATTTTCAAACCACTATTTCACAGCTCGTGTATTTTTTTCTACAGAAATAATACAATTCTCGGTTTTCGGGTGACTTCGCATTATGTAAGGCCTCGTCACCGATTATTTTTTATTAACTCCGGTTTTGTTGGGTTATGTATGCGAAATCAGATCAGATAGATATCTATCAAATGAGACGACATCCAAATAGCTCTCGTTTTGCGCTGGTTTTGATTTTGCAGAGTTTCATTTATGACGAAAACAGCTGTAAAAGAAACAGAACAAAACAATTCTAAAAAAAATTATTTTGCGTACAAATAAAAACAAGCCAAAAAAGTTTAAAGCGCGTGCGTTGCTAAAGCAAAATTATAAACACTTCTCACATTACGTAAACGCTTCTTTATATAAATCTTAATGAAGTACAAAATTAACAAAGCGGAAAATTTCTTTGAAAAATGATTTTTTGAAGCAAAATACATTTAATGGAGCGAAACAAATTTTTTCCATATAGCAATAGATAACAATATACTTTAGTTTAACGTTTTCTTTCTATTTCATTCATTTCGCGCTTGAAACGTTAACCGTATGATTTTGTTTTGTTTTCATAAATACATCGCTGTTTTATCACTCAAAAGTATCGAGCGCAATCATTTCTAAAGTTTTTCAACTCACAAAGATAACGCAAAGATTGTGTTTGTAAAGGTTGAGAAGTAAGTAAAATATTGTGAAATAATATTAATAACTAATCAATTAATGTTAATCGATATATAATACACATTGGGAGAATAGCTCGCGTGCTCACTTTACCAATGATAAATGCTTGGTGAAAAGATGCGTTGGTATATACAAAGGTTAGTACCAGTGGTGTTGTTGAGCCGGAACGCTCCGGAATGTCGTTCCGGTACTTCCTTTTTCGACAGGAACGCGTTCCGGAACTAAAAATGATTTCTGATAACGAGAATTTATAATAAACATTAGAAGACGGGCGAAAATTGGGGGAAATCTGCCCCCCGTCGTCAAATTTGGGACATGAGAGTGCACAGAGCGACCGCCTACCCAGGATCGGCCCTGTCTATATAATTATATATACGCGTTCCGGTAAAAAAAAAAATTAGCACAACACCACTGGTTAGTACTACGTTTGTTTTTCAAACACACGCCGCGAAATACATGGGTAGACTACTATCGTTTTTCAATGTGATTTTACTTATGCGTAAGCAGATGCGACCGTTTGCGTACGTTTTCTGGACATTTAGTAAATCCTTTTTACTCACGCTCGGTTGCTGAGTGAAATGTTTAACTGCGTTAAAACCAAAATAGAGTACACACTGCTTTAATGTCCACACAGACTAATTAGTGCAGTTATGCCTTGCGTATAAATGAACAAATTTAAATCGTTTAACTTTGTAGAATTCAAGGAGGAAATGAAGTTTTTTTCCGGTATGAAACATTTTTTTATATATGGATGCTTCAATTGCCAAAACGATTAAGAGCATAAAACAAGAAGTTGAGAGAAATGATAAAATATTATATGTTTTTTAAAACGCGCTAAATGGCTAAAACGATTTTGTCATTTAGTGGTGTTAGTACTTATTATTAGAGAAATTTGCTTTGGATATGTACAGTTAGGAGCTAATGAGGTGGTTTGATATTAAAATTTAATCAAATTCCAAAAATGAAGTTAATCGATTTGGCAAGTGAAAGATTCATATATGAATAAAAAAAAATAAAATTAAAATATATATAGAAAATGATATTTTTTCTCAAGTTTTCTGTACGTTCTGGCATTGTTTACATAATGTTGGTTGTTTATAAACAAACAAACGCCAAGCCTGCCCCCTAATTGCCCTTTAACATATCACAATAAATAATTGGTAACAATAGTGATACGTAATGCAAAGAAAAGAGATTATCTTTCTTTTGTCGTTGCAGCTAAGAGGAGTTGATAATAGGTACGTAATCAGAGCCAAAGGTCTGTTTATTTCTTTTATTTTTGATTGTTTGTAATTAAAGTTGCCTATCCGCAAGAGTAGCCCAGTAAGTAAGGTTTCAAATCTCAGTGCGGCAGAGTTTTCAATAAAGCTGATAGCCTTAGACATACCGATAGCTTTAAGACATTAGTCATACAAGTTATTCCTCTGGCTAAATTAATAATAAAAATAGATGATTGGAAAAGGAAATCGCACGATTCTTTGTTCGCATTTACGTTTCTTTTATAATCATATGTGGCAAACTGAAAACTGCCAGCAAGGCGCCAGCAATTAGCAGGTATATGACGTAGGTGCATATAAAACTACAAAGATTACCTAAATTAAAACAGAAAATGAAAACCTATGTCATCGGACGATAACTTACGATTTCTTCGTCTTAACATCAAATAAAATCATGAATTAATTACAAAAAATTTTACAATTAAAAGGAATAAAGAGAACCATAACTTGACAAAGTAGATAGAACGCTTAAATATCAAATAATGGAGTTGGCATTTGGCTGAGCCTAAAAAAAAGGGTTTGGAATTTTCAAAAAAAAGTAGGCTTCTAAAATCAGCCAAATATTCCAGCCTTGAAAATGACTTTATTATATAATTTAGTGAACAATAACACACAGATCGTTGATCGTAGGTCACGTTGATCGTACCTACAGTGGCGATTCAGTCGGTAAACCCATAACACTTACTGATTGGGCATGCAGACTTTCGTATGTCATTTCTTTTTCCACTTCTTCTTCTTTTCGGCCGTCACCGTGTCGAACGAATAGAGGACACTCCCTGGTCATTTAAAGAAACAAAAAAAAAATTTAGATTATTCTTAATACGATATGCAGCAACAGGAACCAAAACAAGAGTTACGTTTTCACTGTATAACTTTCTGGTTGGCGTTTTTTTTGGATTTACTGGTGCTTGAGTTGGGTTTAGTTTGCGATCTTGCAGACTTTTCACAGTTCCAATTAGTTTCAATTAATAATTAATTTTTACAAATTATAGGACTCATTTTCCCATCTTCGCACCTCTTCAACATTTCGAAATCGCGTGTCAGGCAAGCTATAATGCGTAGATCTGAACAAGTGGTAATTGAAAGGTGCTACGTCTGTTGGGTATGCTGGCTGCGGTAGAACCACCCATTAGAGTTACAACAATGTATACTTGATAACTCTGGCAACGTGCGGACGAGGGTTTTCATGCAAAAGAATGACTTTGCGTCGTTTGACGGCTATTGCCGGCCTGTTTTGCAAGAATACATCTGCAGTAACAGTTTCTTTCCGTTTTAGTAGCTCGTACTACACTACACTTTTCAGATCCCACCCTATGCACTGCAGAACTTTATAACCATGAATATTTCGTCTCGGTGGGACGTGGACGCGTCTCTTGGACTAAACCGTGATTTTTGCGATTGGAATTGTCATAGCAGATTCAATTTCATACGAGGCAAAAACTCTTTCTTTTTTTTCCTGGCAAGCAATGAAACCGCGATGTCGAGACCGTTCGAAATGACATTCTCAAGCAATTCGTATGATAAGCATTTTCCCTCCTGTTGAATATTTCAGATCGCATGCAAACGCTTAGAAGCAGTTGATTCATCTGTTCTTTGAGGTTATGAGCTACGTCCAATAAGTCTTGCAATTCATTGTCTTCGAACTGTTTTGGTCCTCCAGGACGTTCTTTGCCATTGACATTAAAATCACGACTTTTACTCCGTTGCAATCAAAAGCTACAATTGGGATACGATGTCGAAAATGCGAGCTTGAGCTTTCCATGATAAGCGTCTGTACACACTGAATAACTCTAATGGAAAATTGTTATTTTATGTAGAGCAAGATCGACATCATCGAGTTCAACCATTATGTACATTGATACTTTGCACTATTTTACCATTTCCACCAATAGATGTCGCTGGTCAAAATACATGCAAGTGATTATTATAATACCTTCTGGATTACTTTTCATTATAATGTTTCTTTGATTTTCGTATTAATTCAAAGGAACTTTTTAAAGTTTTGTATTTTTTCAAAACGGGTTTCAAATAGATTCCTTTATAGGAAGAGGAAAATTTGCTACCGTGAAATAAAACGAAATAAGCTAAAATGAAGTGAAATTAAAAGTAAATAACATTAAATTTAATAAACCGCAAAAATTTGTGTGCATTGTAATGCTTGTTGCTCGGCAAAGAATGCAAGGAATTCGTACCAGTTGTTATTAACTACAATTGTAATAAAATTTTCTAGACAATAAAAAATAACATATTGCCATTGTTGTATTGTTACATTCAAGTATTTTTTTTATTTTGCTTTGCTTCTTAAAAAGTTGTTTTGCCCTGAAGCAGATGTTTGCAATATTCTGAGCACAATGCAATACAAAACAATGCGTTGTTGCTTGCAATGCCTAACCAGCATAGCACCGAACAATATATATATATATAATCAACTAACTAGCTAGTTATAGTAGGATTTCGAATGGACCAACACATACGTAAGCGGATACAAATAAATATTTTAAAGAAATGATTTTGCTTTGCTATTGCAAAATGAAAAGTTTTTATATGAAAGAAAAGAACAGAATTCCACACAAGACCCTACTGAAAATTAGAAATTGAAAATATCGGAATCATTTTCAAGACTACTTTTGTTGTATGCTAAACTTAAATAAAATTGTTAATTAATTAAGGTTTTGCAACATATTTTATTTCCTTTACTACGACTTTTGAAATTGAAAATTAGAAAAAAAAAAGAAAAAGGAAATTGTTAAGACTTTGAGTATAAAGCATGACATAGCATTGCATATAAAAACTTTGTCCTTGATAAACTTGTATGAAAAATAAAATGGTTTTAAGCTCTAAACAGATTTATTATGCAGAACTTTTAATTTGCTACAGAGAAATTTAAATAATATTTTCAAAAAAGCTCTGACCATTGCTTGTTGTGCATTTTATTGCAAAGTGTTCCTACGACAAAACTTTTAAAATCGTTAAAGGATCTTTCCATAGCGTCGTCCCCTTTTCTTTTGCCCTGTTTTCGCAATTGTATATGATTTTTGTTCTAATTCCCTTTGCAATTTTACCTTGTAAATGTCCAACGTGTAAAGGTAGAACACTAAGTCCTCGAGCAACGTTTGTAAACTGCCGGAATTCATCATCAATCGCCGGACATTTTACTTGCATTAGTAATAACTTGCGATCGTTGTAATAATCCTTATCATCGCCAAGAGGAGCATCTTTCAAAATAACTCGGCACAGCCAGACAGCTTGTAAAAGTCCGCACGAATAAACCTTAAAAGTGCACAAAGTGAAATGAATGTTATGACTACAGGTGAGAGTCTTAGCGATTATCTAAATTTATCGATTACGTATAGTTCTTTACAATGATGGAATATGTCGGTGTGTAAGATTGGGATGATTGCAGAGGCTTAGTGGGTTCTATAAAAGAATGAACGCGACTTTCATCGCAATGCCATCAATAATGACAGTGGGTCCAGCGGTGACAAGCCGCAATCACACGTCTCTGTTAAGTGTTTTCGACAACACGATACGCAAAGGCAAAAAAAAAAATCCAAAGATAAACCATAGAACTTTACTCAGAAGTTAGTTAATAACAAATTGTAGGTCTACTTTACATCGATTGCCGCACTTGGAGTGCACAAAAATTTATATAGTGCCCTCAGATAGGATCTCTAAATACAAATTATTTGTATTATGACAATAATAAGTAATATTCGAACGGAGAAGACCAGAACGAGAATTAAAGTGTCGCATATATAAGTTCCTGTAAATAATTTGCAAATAAACCTCCTAAGAATTGTAAGTAATTCAATACTATGCTAAAAATCATAATTCGGCGGTACGAACTTAATTTCAAGCGGAAATGAATAAATAACGTAAATTCGCGAAGAATTGTTTGTGTGAATACGCTATGGGTAAGGACTTCCCAAGCAGTATTATTGTATGTAATGATTCAGGGAAAGGAAATGAGTGAGTGAGTTATGTAGAACACCGTGCCATTGTGGTTATCGTAAAGGAGCAGAAAAAAAAATTAAATCCTTCTTATGTCTGGCAGGTGGCACGTAGTCCTTGGTTTTGTAAAGAAGCTTTAATTTATAGGATTTAAAGCATTTCACTTAAACACGAGCATACGAGATAATTCTTTTTATTATAAGGACGAATATGCAAATGCATATATTTGCATATACATAATGTGGACATTGGTTTGTTGAAGTCTTTAATTTTGGTAAACACTAGAACAATTATTTAGTTGGCTTAATCAACAACCATTTTCAATTTGTCTATGCACACCTACAACGACGAATGGGTTCGAATGTATTTTCATTTGTAATGTTTGTCTGACGATATCATCTGAACAAACGATTAAGTTGACTAATTACGCAAAAATTACACAACCAATTTCATATACATAGAAGTAATTCAAGTATTCAAACAAATTTATATGATATTAACTTAAGCTTGCATATGAATGGGATCATGAGAGTGAAACTGTGCATATGCATACACTTGAGTTCTTATCCCTGTCCGATAAGCAAATTAGTGAATGTTGTTTATATTGACAAAGGCATTGTATAAAGGTATGATAGGTGTACATAATCGAGAATGTATATAAAATGTATGTAAAATGTATGACCCTGCAAACACTATTTTACGTTGTTGGAAATTCAAATGCCCAATAATCGGTTTGTAATTGCAATAAAGCTGTTAAATGTGATACTTGTACACACGTCACTTAATTTACACGTAAGTCAAACGCAAGAAGAGTGAATTTATATCGACATTGACATTAAGTCTCTAAATATGTCTAACTTTTGGTTCATGCGTTAGATACTTCCTACGAAAAATCGTGTAAATGAAATCTGCTTGCAATACACAGAAGATATTCTTTGAAAATTTTATAATTTAAGTAAGGTTTCACATTAGTAAGCTAAAAGGTGGACGATAAATTGTATCCCAGTACTTTGTATGACTATACAAATAAAACCCGGGGACGCTTAAGATTAAAGCTTACACGTATTTAAAAAACTTGTTGTGTATAATATATTTTGATCTCTCCCTCTTTGCTAATAGAGTTTGTGAGTAATGCACAAAGAAAGAAGAAAGCCCAAAAATAAGTGAGCTCACTTTATGTTGCACTGTAGGTCTGTCCGGCTTATCTATTTTCAAGTTTTTTCGCAGATTTAGGCTATATCTTCGTTTTTGCGAAAGAGAGAATATTTATCGCAGGGAGGCAGATAAACAAGCGAACAGACAGACATGCTTGATTAGATTCCGAGTTTGAATCAATAATGTGTATACTTTATAGGGTTTTTTTCGTTTGTTTTTGTTTATAGAGTTCCTATAAAGCGTACAAGTATTTGAACATTGTGAGAAACAAGCTCTACTTGGGGAAACGACAAGAGTATGCGCGAGGAAGCTAAGAGAAATGTTGTTTGATAATTAGTTTGGGTTATCTCATTATTAATCACGAAAACTTAGCGGTAAGCCTCAAGTACTAATGTTGCAACTAACGTCGCGCTTACGTTCACTTTAGGCTATAAATTAGGAGTTACTAAGAATGACATTTAAAATTTTTTTTCTCGGTTGAGTATTTTCAGTTTTCTATCTAGAGTGTAGATACACTCTTAAGCAAATCGTAACTGCAATTTAAGTGGCCTTACGAACCCACGTTTCTTTATTAACTTTTGTAAGCCCGACAGTTCTTAACATAAAGTGTACAAGAGTAGATCCGGAACCGTTTTCAAAAGCAGCGTAAATGATTTCGTTTGAGGGAAAAATTTCTGCCGGTACATACTGACGTTTAGGGACATGTTTGCGAATACCTTTGAGAACCGCATTTTGGGAGGCAAATAGCCGAATGCTAAGGCGGAAAAAGCCAGTATCTGTCTGCTTTATCGCACCACATTTATACAGAATGATGAAACACTTGTACTCCACACTCGATCTTTCATAATAGGCAGCGGTTATTTTAATCTTTGTTTTTGACTGAGTAAAGAACGCCTCAAAGACCCCATAAGCATTCGGAAGCCATTTAGTTCTACCTACGAATCTTATGAAACTTTAACGATTAACAGTTAGTTTAAATACGACATAAGTATTGCTCGTTACAAGAAGTAGTTTGATAGAGTGAAAAGAGTCGGATGTTGAGTTTAATTCATAGACATCATTTAGATTTTTGCAAAGGCTGCTAAATGAGTTAAAGAGCTTATAGTCGCATCCACATTGTGTAAGTTTTATGAAAATGAAGTTTGTAGAAAACTGACTAGCAACATTGAAGTTTGCCTCACTTAATAGTGCCGGAGAATCATTGGTACCACTAATTAACTAAAAAGGAAACACGAAGAATAAATCTACGTTTCTGTAAAAAGTTCAAATCCAGCAAAGGCATTCTATTTTTATAGGCAGCCAACGTAAGAAGCAATGTGCTTGTAATGTGCTTAGATAGAGCTGTGGCTGTACTTTGTTCCGCCTGACTAGCTGAGCCATATTTACAAAAATAAATTATGAAAACCTATAGGGGCCACTAACGGCGTCACGCCACATAAGAGTCCCACGTTCCTTCGGCATTGTTCTCCAATCTGTTAGTCTGTATTTACGTATTTATCGATCCGTTAAGTCACCGTCCACGATTACACCTACACACACACACACACTCACTTGCTTACCCCATTCTCGCGAAACGTTCTCTTCTTCTACTCAGAAAACACTTTTCAATTTGTTTTTTCACTTTTTTTTTTTACGTTGCGCTGTTGTTTTCCGTTATTTTTGCATTAAAAAAAAAATTGATTATATTTTGGTTGATTGGTTCTTAATCATAAAATTATATATAATATAAAAAAAAGAAAATGAAAAGAAATAAAAAAACAGTTTAACTTATCTTTTTATGTACAGTAATAGACCACGTTCCAGGTGTCCTCCTCTTCATCACCTCGCTAAGTAAATGAGTATGTCTTAATTTCTCCCACATCAGGCAGACGTCCTACGGATTTATACACATATATTGTTGCTGATCTTTTTACTGTTATATTTTTCTTTTGTCCCTTTCTTCGCCTGACTAAATCTACTTTATTCTCATTATAAAAAACTAACTTAGCACATTTTTAGGAGTAACAATCTACATTATAAACTACGGTAAGTACAAATATTTACTTAAATCAACCAAAAATAAATTGTAAGATTTTTCGTGCTTATAGGACACGTCAGTACAAACGTACTCCGAAGGCGGTACAAAACAAAAAAGTACAGGTATGCGAGAATATATGCGAGTCATATTCAACACCTCAATAATCTTTGGTGACTTTACAGCAATCAGCTCCTACTTATTGGCACATTATCACCTTGACAGTACAGGCTGTATCACGAACCCATTGGTCGGCGTCCTCTAAATTGTACGTTTTCCTTTGCAATCAGTTCGCGTACTATTCTTCGTATACTTTGCTTTTTAAAAGCCTCATCCAATGTCGATAGTTAGCGACCTTTTTGCGATTCCTTTTGTAATGCTGAATTTTTATGATTAACGTTGTCTTTTTGCATCCTGTTCCGTATCGCATAGAGTAACAAAATAAAAAGCAAAAAGTTTCTTCGCAAATGTTTCAGTTTTTAGGAATTAGTTCACTTGGGGTTTCTTTTTCTTTCAGACTATTCTTTACTTAAGCTGAATTCGTACATGTTGTAACATAAAATATATATAAATATTTATTTGTCCTTTCAGCCGTCTAAGGTGTAAAGCTGTTATGTACAGAAAGTTTAGGGCAACCTTGCGATGTAGCTTGAAGAGGAATGGAGGTCTATGAGGTAAGCGTATATGCTATAGCTGAGTTAGCTATTTTGTGGAATGTGAGAGTGGTTCTATAACTTGCTTACGGACACTCCTAGAACGGTCACGGCAAGGAATTTGCACGTACTTGCTCTTTACCGAATTCCGGATACGGGACGAAACTCTAACTAACCGATTGGAGACTTGACCCAGGCCATATTCTTCACTCACCCTGTCTATTGAGATCCCCATTGGTCCATAGAAAAGTTTGTAGGCGATCCGGAGGAGTCCGAAGACTTCTGACAGCCTTTTTCCCTATCATGGTTTAAAAAAATGTATTTTTGTTTCATTTTATTTTCTTATTGTTTATATACAATTATTCAGGTAAAATGTATGCAAGTTACCGGTAAATGAATTCACATATGTGTGCAGGTAAACAAGTATAATATTTTATGCAATAAGAAAAATTTGATATACAAGAATCGTTTATCAAATTGAATTAGTAGTCAAGAACAATTTTTCGTATTTGAATGTTAACACAAAAGAAATCGAAACAACTATCGATCTTTTCCTTTCAAATAATTCGGGAATATATTGTGGTAAAGTTTTAACCATACAAATCGATCATGATCACTTTAGTGGGAATTTTTTTCTCAATATGTTCTCTTTCTCGATTGATTATTACTTTGTTATGAACGCACATATTTTTGTTATTTTTTATGTTCATAATTTATTTAATGTCTTCGTAAGTTAATTGTAGAATAAATACTCACAAACAATCACGTCACTGTACTACAACAACATATTTCAACACTCTTCTATGGAATCTGCCTCTGCTTGTTTCCCTTTTTTTCACATCAAAATTACCATATTTGCTGTTAAGTGTGGCACACATATGCGTAAGTATATACATGCGGGACAAACAATTAACTTCAATTGGAGGATCTTTGCTTTTACATAAACTAACATTTAATCGTCCTCTTTTTATTTATTCATAAACACAGTTTATTTTGGAAGAGACATTAATCCGGCCAGAACTTTGTTCGCAAAGTCGATTAGTTCAATTTTATCATAGAATTTAAATTTTATCCGACTTAAAATACTATTTTACTTTCTTCAGTTTTAAACGGCTTTTAATTGTTTACTGAAAACCATCATCAGATTAAAAGTATCCTTAGAATTATTCGAAAGCTAGTTGAAGTAATTATTAGATATCCATAAACTTTATATGTAAGCGTAGCTTTTCGATTCTTGTTCTGAATTATTTCAAGTAAAACATCGATCTCAATTTATTATGTAGGAATCTCTTGATTAAAGGAATTTATTTTGATGTTGTTACGGAAATCCCAAATCTAGTTCATTACAGATAAGTAATTTTCCCAAAAGAGGGAAAAACCAAATGCATATTCGCGGCGCCTCATGCAGCTGCCGGCCGGTGAAAACGAAAACCATGAATTTGAATATAGTAAAACGCTTGCCAAAAATGTATATAAGTAGAATATCTGCGGAAGACAGAGTTAGTAAAAAAAGAATAGTTGAGTTGAGCAGTCAAAAGTATTGCTAAAAATAAATTGTAAATAATCCTACGTTTAAGGAATATAACAGAACTTTGAAGTGCATTTTCTTTTTTGATCAAAATATGCACGATCTAGTGATACGGACCGTATCGAGCGGCGGAAATTTGTAACAATATTATTACAAGTCAACACACCATCACGCAATATGGTTGTAAGATAGCGTGTCTTTGTTTATCCAAAATTCGATTGAACTTGAAGCGCATTTATACATATTTTTGAAACAATAATAAAGTGGAACTTCTATGAACTTTGTGATTTTATTTTAACACGTTTTCACAATAGTTAAGCTTGAAAAGCTTAAAAATATTGAAAATGTACGATAAAAGAATTACAAGATATATATAGAGTTGTTTTTTTTTTCAACTGTTTTTCTGTACAATTTTTCAACACCTTTTTTACAAAAAAAAATCTTCGCTCTTTTAATTTTGCTCCATCTTGATCTTTTGTCCACTTTTCTTCTTCTCCCCTATTACCAACGTCCTCCTTCACCAATGCAAAAATTGACTTTGCTCGCCCGAAAACTTCACAATCCTTTTTTCGGTGCAGGGTTGCATTCGTGTTTTAACAAAAAATAGAAATAGAATTGTGAAAGAAAAAAAAACCTCATATTACAAGTACGTTAATGTATCTAATGACGTAGGAGTTAGAAAGAAAATTAAAACGTGATTAGTTCTTTTTTATTTATAGAGTTTATCTAAATTTTCAAATTTCTTGCACATTTATTTTATAGATAAATTAAAAATATATCTGAATATTTGTTTACGTGTAACTTTCAAAGTAACTGTAATGTGAAAATAAAAATATATTTTTCAGAATTACAAATGGATAGAGCCTCCCCGTATTCAATATATTTATATACTGCTACGTAAAACTCCCTTCCCAGACGTGTTATATCTAATTTTGCGTAAACTAGGTTCGTACCAATGAATTGTTGAGGCCCGGTTGACTTTTTATGCCAAATTAAAAGAGCTATTTAAATATAACTATTTTTTCATCGTTTCACAAAACTTCATTCGTTAGGGGGCATCAACACTCTTGATCGACTTCTTTCTTGGCGATCACTCCGACCATATTCTCTGTGCTTACAAACGAGCAAAAGAAAAATGAACACTAGATTTTGTTTCGATCCTATAAATAGATTGTTCCATACATGTCATAGCCATTGCTCTATGAAGGATGTTCGAGTTATCCATTACCCTTTGTAACATACGCGTTTTTGTTGCAACACTAACTGACTAAAAAGAAAAAAATTATGTATTCGTACATTTTCCTCTTGCTGTTTTCATTAGTTTTTTTTTGTGGCCACATTTCTGTTATCGTGGCCCGTAGTTCGGTTCGCTCAATAAAATTTCTAATTTTTCGCTAGTCGCAATGTATTTGCGTTAGGCCTCGGCAAATTTCCCATGCATTTGTTTATGCGGTTACTATTTTCCATGCTTATTATCTTCCTCCCGTACTCAATAGTACATAATACCGCACGGGTGATCGCTTCTTACTTATGGTTATTCTTATTCATGAGAGAAAGTAAGAGTTGCTTGACTTTTTCTTGTTTCACGTTACGTAACTCTCTTGTCAGATTATGCTACCGTTTTTGGTTATCATGTGCCGTCTGCGATCCAACCACTCGTCACTTTTCATGATTTCGAAAACGCTTTCAATAGAAAATATTCGTTATGATATCCGTAATGTATGCACCTTTTACCATTATTATCGTTACGAAAATCGCGAAATTGTTGTTGATTTAAGTTTTCATAAAAATTAGCAAAAATTTAGCGGAAAAAGGGATTAACACGAAAATGTCGCGATGAATTTAGGTAACGATAACGGTAACTTGCTTGTAAAAGGGCATAGTAATATAGGAGAATATTTGCTTAAGGCAAAGAGAGTCAAATCAAGAGAATTGCAATATGCGAACGGAAAAGAACAAAACGAAAATTAAAAAGTTCTTCCTGTAAATAGATCTTCTAGGAGTAGTAAATAAATTCAATACTATCCTAAAAATCACAATTCAACGGTATGGGCATTTCATTAGGAGCTGAATAAGAAACATAAAGTTACAGTATATTCATCATACATATGGTGTTCAGCCTTTATTGTTTCTGTCTGCTACCACGTTGTTGCCTGCTAAAGATTTAATTGTGATAGCTTTTATTATGCTCGCCCGACTGCTCTATGAAATATCCAATGTGACAACTGGAACGGCAGAAGCAATGGAATGCCGAGACTCGAAAGACTCAAGATGTGGGAATCGAACGAGTTGGTTTAAAATCGAGAATATAGGCCAAATTTTACAATTAGTATTTGTTTGTTGGGATTTTCCGACCGAATTTTCTATATCATCACAATTTTTCTAAAAAAGACAAAAATATGGAGTGGGCGCGGCTGATTTTTTCGTTTTCCAAAATAAAAGGTTTTTTCACATAGGCCTGTGGGCGTTGTGGGCGTGTCCTTTGAAAAGTTTAGGTCACCTTAAAATTCCTTTGCAAATTTGTAGGCGATATCTTCCAAATTTGAAACTGGCCAAAAACTTGATGGTTTTTTGAAGTTTGTTCCCGCGCGTTTTAAAGGGTTTGAAAAAAGAGTTAAATTTCGATACACTATAACACTGAATAGGCGTAGAATATTTTTTTCATTTTTGTACAGGTACTGCAGCGTCGTTGGTTTAAGAGTAATGTATACAAAACCTAATTTTTTTATTTAAAAAAAAAAAGATGTACTCAGCGTACATGGTACTGCGAGCGTGTGCTTCGATTGATTTAGTCCATTTGCAATACCAATCTGCATGCAGGAACTTCCAATGTTTTTGCCAACTTTGAAGGCGACAACTTAATTTTTGCAATCAGAAGAATGTTTACATCAGACATTGCACAGACGGACAAACAGGTAGACAAACAAACGGACATGCTTAAATCGATTCAGAGTTTGATATTGATCGAAAAAATATATACTTTGTGGAGTCCCTGAAGTTTCCTTCTGAGCATTGCAAATGTTTTGACAACATGACTGTAATCCTCCTTCTTCGATGGTGGGTACAAAATTGTAAACAGTATGTGCAGTGTAAAGTTTAAAATAAATTTACAAGTTGAGTGGATAAACATTATTTAGGCTCCAACCAGTGGTTATTGTTATATATCAGTCATCGCATAAAAGGGGAACCCGAACGGAGATCTTTAAGGGAAAGAAAGTTATGAAACAATATTAACATCGCTGCCAATAAAAAAGCTAACTAGATTAGATAGCTGGGTATTGTAACATGTATATCATCCTTGAATGATTACGTGGCACTGAATCCCTCTATGCGACTAGTTAGAAGTCGGTCCCTGGGAAGCCGGGTCCGCTTTGTCTCATTTCAGTCCGCAAACGCGTGAGAAATGTCCCGTGCGTCAAACATACTTATGCCTACGTTCGTTATAGTGGTATGATTCTTACATATAAATAGCGATAGCTTTCAATTGGACCTTAAAGAAAAAATTTTTCCCCGAGGATCGCATTCCGGCGATTAAGAGGTTCTTTCAAGAAAATTTACATTTCCTAACTTTCCACTGTCAACCGAACTTACCCGCGTTTACCCTCAAAAACCGGTTGTTATGTAATTTATATATTCTGATATTTGCGCTACACAGGCACTTTGGGCCTTATAATTATAAATCATTTAACTACCTATCTTTAAGACTTATTAGCTCTTATTTTTATAATCAGACATGCACACTACAATGATATTAATACTCTTTTGTGGTCAAACACAAAGATCTTGAGCAATATTAACATTCTGATAGACCAAAAAATAAGGCAAACACGAGTGATGTTAGCACTGTGATAGTCTAAAATAAAAAGCCCAGAGGTTTTGTGGGTTTCCAACCGGTCTTAATACTGTATGTTCGTATCGAAACCGTACCAGGTGGTACATTTTTCTTAACTCTTGATAGCCCTATAATGCCTTATTTATAGACATTCTAGAAACATTCTAGAACATTTATTTACACCACTTAGCTATTCTCGATACTATGTTTGTAACTGAAACGAGGGGCGATATATTTCATACATCTTTAACTGCATGATTCCAATCTAAAACGAACAGCATCTAATTTGTAACGTATTTTATCGCAAAATATCGCTTTAAAGTCTTAAACGGAGACCAAATCAAACTCATGCGTTCTCGTGTTTATGTTATCTCTTCAGCCTTGTATAGAACATTTTGCATTTGCACAAATTGTACCTCAATTTATTGGCAAAACAAACAACGTTACCTTAAATGCAAAATTTAACAATCGGGTGGTGCCTACCGTACGCTAGAGAGCGTTGGCATATCATCATCAAACCCGGAATACAACGATTACACTCAAAAGCCAATTATAGTTAACACCTAGCGTTCATTGTATTAGGTATTAGGTGTTTGCACTCATTTTGCCCAGCGACTACTACAGGTAAAAATTATAAAGTAATGCGAAATACCCGTGTACATAATGGTTTGATTTGATTATTTCAACCTTTCTGTACATAAAATAACAGTTTTCCATTTAGTATTATTGAGTTATTCGGTGTATACAGGCGCTAAACGCTAAAAATTGCGTTAATTTCGTTTGCAAAAAAGAGGAGTTTTCTGTGACGTATTGTGATTGGTGACGAAAAGTGAATGTGTTCCGATAATCCCCAGCGATAACAATCATGGGTTAGCGCGAAACTGAATATTCATGACCGTAAAGTTTTGCTGTGCATATGGTGGAATCAGCAAAGTGTAGCGTGCTACGGGCTGCTAAACTCGAACGAAATCTTTATTGCAGATGTACATCGACGTCAATTGAACAAATTGAACGATGTATTGTTACAAAAAAAACTAGGAGTAGCGGCTAAAATGGTTACGACACGAATTAACTGAAAACGCCATTTTGGCCACGTGTTGCTATCGTTACGAAGGATATACTGTTGCAGCTCGAAAGGGAAGTTCTGCCACATCCAACGTACTCATCAGGCATTGTACCTATTGATTACCGCTTGTTCAAATCAATGCAACATGACTTGACTGCCATGTGATTTCAAAACGCTCACGAAATGCGAAAATGGGTCGTTCTTTCCACATCGCATCGCTACAGAAAGATGGGAAAAGGTTTTGATAAATCAAAAATATTTTGATAAATCAAATCAATTTTTCTCAACAAATGGCAAGTGCAAAAGAGGCCAAAATCAATGCAAGCGTCTGTTACTACACACATTCATTCGTTTGTAATTTAGCATGCATTGTTATATAAAAATTTCCACTATTTTCTTTGCTTCATTTATAATTTTTTGAATGCTGAAAACTGTTTGCTTAATTCAAAAAATGGATTAGAGCGTAGTTTAGCAATACATATTTACATATAGGCGTGGTAGGACATAGACCGACTTTGGGTATAACGTCAGGCCCAGTCGTTTAATTAGATAAGCTTTGTCTGTCCGTACTTTATTCGTCGGGTTAATAAGAACTCGTGCAATCTTTCAAAGTGTCTCTTCTCAAACTGTACAAGATGTGTCCATGGAGAACTCCCCTATTACTACCCATCTATATTAGCTTACAGTGACACACGTCGCCAGTTCGTTTCGGCAAACCTAGGCTAAGTTTTAGGTTTTTCAATAAAAATATGTAGCCAGTATACAGACATCCTATGTCCCCAATCACACTTTTGTGTAACCGGCGCCCTCCAGAGGGTTAGACAATCCCTATAATATAGGAGCCTAAACTGCACTGGAGCGACCAGATATGTTTATTGTGTATGGCCCAATAACCCCACTCTGTGGAGTATTGAGGCCTATCATAACCTCTAATTATTCGCTTTAGGCATGCTAGAAGCCACAACCTCCAACTATACCACCCGAAAAGGCGTACCGTCAGTCAGGACTCACATATAAGTTAACTGCTGCTTTTAAACTGGGGACTGGACATACTAGTTTTCCACAGGTATGTAAATATGCAAGCTTCTTCCCAAAAGATTTTGGCAAGCACCAATCCGTAGTACGCAGATGTTATCATCTCTACTCGTAGGTACTCGTGATATAGTGAGTGGGTTCCTCAACCCCGTGTGGCTTAAAGTTAGACTATAAAGCCTTTAGCCTTACTTTACGCGACATAGTCACTCTTGCCTTCGGATTTACAATACAATCCCGGCTAGCCAACACCGGACTACCCTTCTTCAAGCTATATGTAGAGGCGGTACCATGCTATCGACTATTACTATATCAACGTGTTTTGCGTAACCAGTTACCAGCTGCTTTGTATTTCCTTCTTAGTAATAGTCTAGAGAAGGGTACGTCTTCCAGTGTATCCCGAAGCTATCTTTCAGAAAACTTGTCGCCAAGTTATAGATAGTCCAAGCCTCAAAGCCTTCTTCGCCCGTCAAGACCGTTTCCAGGGATCTCGGCGATGTGTTTGCGGGGTATGCAAATACAATTACGTCGTTTGGATATTGTATAACGCCGGGTAGGAAATTACATACATCGTACAAATATGCACAGCAACGGGCTCAATAAACAACTTTGTTTAACTCCAGTATCTGTACCAAATCACAGCGAGTGTATGTTGCCACGCCGAGCTATGGTGTTACATATCAAAACCAATCTTGGAAGTAAGTTTGACATTTTTTGGCCATGTCCATATAGCTTTTAACATAGAGCCAACCTGCTATCTGAATCAAAGACAGCTTTAAACTGCACTGAAACTAAATATAAATATTTTTTTCGTGTTCATAACGTAAATTAAGATGTATGGTATATATTGTCTGTTGTGGAGTGACCCTTAGGAAATACTGCTGAAGTTCGCTAAGCAAATCATTTTTCATTACGCACTTTATCACTCTATTTAATAAGGAAAGGTTTTAGCGGCAGTGTTCAGAAACTAGTAACGCGATAACTGTTAGAGTCCAGAGCATAAACTTTCTTAAAAATCGGGCGTATTACGTTTCTGGTAAGACTGTTCGGAACTTGCTCAAGATTATATATGTTCTCGTTGACACCTGTGAAATCGTCTATAAGTTCGTACGTAACGTTAATAAAAAATCTTAACATGTTTTCCTCTGCAAAGTTTTCGTGGGGCTTTGTTGTTTGCGTAAAAGGTTTTCAATATTTCTAGCAAGAAATGAAATATCAAAGAATACATGCTTTGTAAAGGCATTTACCTTAAACTGTTGCACATTTGCCTAAAAGCCCCCTCCGTCCCAAGTTACCATATTATGTGCATAAATATTCTTTCTGATTTTTCTGAAGTTTTTGTAGTGCTGTAGTGCTGTAGTGCTTCTGCATACAATCGTAAACATTAAAGATTTCGAACATTGGAAAGATTTCTTCCTTGCTTCATCCCACTTGTACCAAAGCGGCTTCCCAGCTAAATTAGCAATTGGCTGCGACCCTAATTTGTTAATAATTGACGTTAGCCCGTCCAACCTTTCTACTCTATTTGGAGTACTCAAGGACATATTCTGAAGAGGTGAGATTTAACTCACGGTACTTTTGGCGAAAGATCCGTCGACACGATACAGGTATTAGCAATACTACATTTCGGCTTCTTCACAGTAGGAGAAGTCAGTACAAGCCCCAAATTCTCGTTACTGTCTAAATAAGAACGACCGGCTAGACACCCTGAGCCACAGGTTCACTAATTTATAGCATTTTTCGTTTAGGTTTCGATCTTTGGATTTCCTCTCACAAAGCATATCATTTTTGTTATGCGATCTCTTAAGTATTCAAGAGCGGTACAAAGACGCGATGAATTTTGATTTTCTGAACATTACTTGAATCTTGAGCGACTTATTTTGGAAACTCGATTTTTCGGAATAGCTCGCAACAAAATTCTAACTATTTGCATTTGGATTTTTAAAGGTACTTCAACAGCTATAAGTTTTTTTTCGATTCAAAGTTTTTCACTTCATCAAAGATCTGGAATTTGGTGAAACTGAAGCCTTCTTTAATTTAACCATTGCAAGAATAGGTCTGCGTGTGTGTATGCTTTCTTTATGAAAAATTGGTTATTTCCGTTTCGAAAGTGCAGCGTTATGAGTACGGTAACGTTGTTCTGTTATCCTTTCTCCTATATTCATGTTTCAATTTATTTTACTATTTTTCTCCTATATTCACGTTTCAATATATTTTACAGTTCAGTTCTTTCGAAAACGATTTATATGATTGTGACAATAGCTAAACATCATGCTCGTTGTTCAGATAAGCCGAAATCGTCTTCTTCGAACCAGAAAATATCAGTAATCGTGTTTCTGTAGCGTTCTGCATTGAGTTCTCCAATGCCATTTTCATGTTCAAAAATTACATTTGCAGCCCAAAAACCACACGCAAAAATTATTCTTGTGCACGTGAAGGACTGAACAATACATGATCCAAATCGCGATGCGAACTGTGTCTTATTTCACAACCATAAATCCATGATTCTATTTTAAACGAAATAAATTATTTGGACTATTTAAAGTCGTTCGTCGCAACATTCAGAATCGACAGCTGACGACTCGATAGTGATAACAATTAATCTCATAATTAAGGAAAATAAACGCTCGTTTAAAGAATTAGAAAATTAATTCAATTTCAATGATTAACGAATTTTAAAACAGTAGATTATTGAAGGCTTTACATGAGGTGTCTCTCTCTATAATATTGTTGCGTGCTAAAGCAACACGAGTATAAGTTCAGAGTTGCAGAGAGGTAAAGCTTCTAGAATAATATCCATGACCGAATAGCAGATACTGCCGAAGAAAATGCTGTAAGAACAGCGGTTGGAAACTTAACGTTAAGTGAAGGAAAATAATAAAACTTTGCTTTGGCAAACAATGTAAAAGTCGAGAACATTTTTGAATGTGCCTTCCTTACGCTATTATGAAATGTTATCGGCGCTGTCAACTTTAGAAACGTTTTTTAGTATTGATATATATTTTTTGTTAATTAACTTGTCGCAGTTTGGTCTGATGGCTACGTGCACTACAGCTAAAGCAAATCGCTATTTTTAGTACGAAAAGAGTGAAATTTTCCTAATCGGATCCAGGCAAAAGAAAAGCGAAAAGGAATAAAAATGTATACGAATTTTTGCTTAAATTCAATCTGAACGCTAAGTGCATCGGATAGCTGCTGTCCGACAAAAATATTCGCAACATTCCTCTTAAAAATCCAGTATCATTTCGTGTATTTGAGTGTGTTTTCATTAACTGCTGTTATACGATCACTTCGCGGGCAACTGGGGTGACAAGAGCTCTTTGCAACTGCGACAACTGAATTATTTATCCAATACGCAATGTTTTTCCTTTTAATCTGAGTAAAGATAATTTCCGATCGACAGTGTTTCTAATAAATGACTACGAATTTATTACGTTTTAATGTATGTAGTCCTTTTCTTAGTCCGTACTTTAGCCCCGATATGAGTCTTTACAAGACCAAATAGACAAGAGTAAAAATTTGCGTAATGTCGAGTTAAATAATTCGTCACAGCACGTAGGCATTGTGCCTTTTGTGTCGACTATTAAACCACTACCATTGGCCCTTTTATAGCAATTTACTAAGTCCCGGATGCTATGCATGTAAATTGTTTAACGCGGGTGGTGATCTCATTCTAATTATGGGAATTGCCGGCGCCCATCCTCGGAACCGAAAACGTTACATCCATGGTAGACTGGGAGTGTTACAATACGCGACAGCCGCAAATGTTAGTCTTGAAGCATTAACGCTCGACTATATATCTTCAAAATATTTTTAGAATCAAAACAATGGATTAATTTTTTCGCTTAAAGTTGTTGGAAATAAATCCCTTATGAAAACTGTGCAGCTAGAACCGGTATTTGATAATCTAATAAAGACGTAAGATTTGTTAAAAGTGTTTATTGGAGGTCCCCCACAACTCCAACGGTCAAAGTGTTTTGCTTACTCATAAGACGGAAAACTCTTTTGAATTTTTAGGTATCGAATTTTTTTTTTTGTTTTTTTCAATATCTATTGTGCATAACCATATATCTTATATATTTCAATATCTATTGTATATAAACATATATCTTCACTTTGATTATGGCTCCAACTCTTTAATGGCATTTTAAAGACAAATGGGCAAAATTGTATTTCACAAATGCGCTGCATACTAGATTACAGTCGGCGCAAATTGTATTGAGCTTTTTCGTTTGCTTTTTGTTAATTTCATATCGGCTGGTCCGTTATTTTCAGGACACCCTCAACATTTCCGATGAATATTTGCAAGTACTTAACAAATATTGCCACTAAATAACATAAAAACTATAGGATTTTCATGCATTCGCATGGAACAGTATAAAAGGTTCAAAGGTTTACCTTAAGGCGAAAGTGTCTTTCCTACTTATTTTTAGTTTCCTACCTGATTCTAATTTCTTATGTATTTCTGAAAAGAATTGTACGATAAGAATATTTTACAAAGAATCTGGAAAAAGACGAGTGCAGAGCATGCCTTAAGGAAATCAACATGTTGTTGCTTTAAGATTTATACTTAAGATAAGTCGCTTTAAGACTTGTATGTAACAATAAAAATGAAACGAAACACAATAGAACTAAAATCTCATTCTTAGTTTACGTGTACAATATAGTCGGCAATAAATATATTACTTATTTCCATGTGCGTGTTAATGCAAAAGCTTAAGCTCGTGTGTGTATTTGTCGAAGTAGAAGTTGTGGTAAGAGTAGTAGTAGTAGTAGTAGTCGAAGTAGTAGTAGTAGGATAACATTGTAATCCTGGTATTTATAGTTAGATATGCAAAACCTGACATATTCGAGAGCAAACATTTACTCAATTCTCGGTAACCCACCACCCAAACTCAACAAACATTTCTCCACCTAGATTAAACCATCTCTACTAGCAAGTCAAGCACTACTAGCAGTTCAGTAGAAAGCTTTCTCTATTTTATTTTCATGATAAAACCGCAGCTGAAAGAGTATTTTACCGGATGGCTCTTATTCGTTTTGTTAAATTTTTCTACATTCATTCATTTTTTTTCACTTTATTTTAGGTAATAAAAATGTTGTGCATATATATATAAGCAGATATGGAAATAAACATATATGGCATAAAGATATATCGTACGTAAAAGTACTCTAAAATAGTTGCGTGTGTACACAAAGATTAGAGAAATTGTGCTATGAAAATAAGAACAAAAGCATGAGGCACTGGATGCGCTCACCAAGAACAAATATTTATTCTGATATTTATGTGACTCTGAAAAAAAAAACAATTATTCTGACCACGCCGCAGGATTTTGTCTCTCCGTAATCATAAAATATACACTTGCAATATGTTCAGTCCTCCTATTTATATATATATAGATATATATATACGATTGCAAGTAAAGTGTATAAGGCCACTTTAAGGTTTTATAATTGATTCAGGTAGTGTGTGAAGACCTCCCAAAATGTCCTAGATGCTTTTGTAGGTCAGAATAGTACAGCCAGAGCGAGACCATTTTGGCTTTGAATGTTCAAATCCTATGGCGTCACCGTTAAGTCTTCACAAAGAATACTTCGCAGTACAAAGGTAAGTCCACATATCCAAATTGTATTAATCTGTCGAAATGGAATTCATTTCTTTAGCTTATGCAACATATAAGTTGTCCTGTAGCTAGGAAAGGGACATTTATCAAATAATCTTTTGCTATTAGAAAACAAATGTTTCTTCCGGCTAATGATTCTTATTCTGGGGCACGTAAGTGATTGATGTTCTTTTAAAGGCCTTTTTAGCTAGGAAATGGAATGAAGTGTACGAAAATTCACGAAATATTTAAGGCTCATACTTATTGTATTATACAAGAATGTAGGTTAGAAGCCTTTCGAAAAATTGATGAATCATGTAAAAGAATTGATATCCCAGTGCTATCTTGGAGTCGTTCCTATTTAAAATCATTCAAGTAAAAATGGAGTTTCCTTTGATATCTTGTTCCTGTGCATAATTTAGGTCAATTAGGTTCCCCATTAGATCTGAAGTGTAATTATTTTGAAAGAATGCCTCTGCTGCTTATTACATTAATAACCGTAGCACTAATTCCGCCATGCCTTCTTCAAATATTTGAATGGAAATCATTGAAAGAATTTTTTTTTTGTTTTTTATAGAATACGTAGATGAAAAATGCTGCTCAACACCTAAGCCACATTTATTCGAAAAGAATCATCATAGAAAGTCAGTAAGGCCTATAAGTTGTACAAACTAGTTTAGCTTTAGCGATAGCTACAAATGCCCTTGACAGATATAATTATAGAAGCGATCGTTTTAAACGAAATCGTTTTTCTTGCAATATCTGCGAACGATTATAACAAGTAGAATGGAGTGCTCCATTGTAAAGTGACTTTTTAAGATATGGTTGCAATGCATTCAGGTCTTTTGTAAGAGAGCAAAATTGAAACTTGATTTCCCCGCTGAATACAAATGCAGAAAACGTGAACACACGACCCTACGACGATACGAACAACAACGGTAGCTCAATGAAGGCGTCGCAAAGAGTTCACCAAAATTAGATATTTCCTCTCACTGAAGGAAGTGTCCAACTTGAAAGTAAGCTGCACAGATATTTACGAAATGAAGAATGCAAATAAAAAATTGTACATCAAAGCTTTAACTAACATGGCGGGTGTGCAAGAAGTAGAACATTTGCAGGTGAGCAGATTAAACAAAAGAAAAAATTCCATTGCGAACCAATGCAATGAGTAAAATTTGGAAAAGGTGCAGAACTATTAAAATTCCGCCGAAGAAATCTCATCACATATTTACAAAACACAAACCAATAAAGCAACTGATGGCTTGTCAACTTTTAAATCGTAATTCTACTCTACTCTAGACTGTGAACAAACAGAAAAATTTACACGTTTGGTATAAATTCTCACTCTTAGGTTCCCTTAATTCATTAATTAATTAAAATGAAAGGCAGATGAATGCGTAGATTTATCCTGACACCTTGATAGGAATTAGCATAGGCAGAAATGTTTTTATTAAATGCGATCTAATTGTTCCCGCATGATATTACAGATTCAAAATTAGTTGAAAGTGAAATATATACGAACTACTGTAAATGAGGAAAAGAAATGATTTTGCAAAAAAAGGAAAGACGAATAATAAATTGTAAGCTGATAAGACGATATTCTTCTAATAGAAAGTGATTGCGACACAATAAAACCAGTAAACACTGTAGTGAAAGAGTATGAGAAGAAAAACTAGTTAACAAGTATTAAATCTTAAGAAGATGTTGTGGCTCTACGCACCGAGACGTGATAAAGTATAGGCAAAATCAATGGTGACAAACTAATCGGCGGACTAAAAGTGGAACAAGTTGAGATGGAAGGATGTTTGTAAAATATAACGCTTAAAATGGAAGGAAGGTCTATCAGCTGTAACTGTAGAAGCAGTGGTATTATATATAGAAACGTCAGGCGATGGTGAAGTGAACCGATATGCAAAGAACAAGAGTTAGGGTTAAGGTGTAAACAAGATTTATGGTTTTCAGATGGAAGCGGCCACCGGAAATATTAGTGATCATGGAGTGTAGCCAGAAATTGTCGTTGTGGCGTTAATGTCGTTGATATCGGCAAGCAAGTAAGTTATGCGCAATCTTGGTGGTAAAATGCGTAAAGGTTCGATAAGCGTATTTATGAGCACGTGTAGCTTACGCAGAGAAAGAGAGTGTTTCCTCAGATCTACTTGCTTATATAAATTCAACAAAACGGGTAATGATATGCTAGCGGGAATTATCTTGTTTAGATAAATTCTAAATCAAGCTCAGTTGAAAAGACAAAAGGTGCCAACATAATCAATAAGCCGGACTGTAAAGTGTAGAAAACGTAGCAGAGAATTCCTAAATAAAAATACGTGATCCTGGTCCTGGTTTTACTAATAAAGCAAAAAAGATTAAAAATACTACTTACGGTATTCACTTAGAGGTTCGTATTACTTAAAAAGAAAGAAATTTGAATTGCTTGAGATACGGTACCAAAGAGTCGTTTTCCTGCGATTAAAGCCTCTTACCTGTTCTATTTTTTCCCTTTACGCATACTAAACAGGAAAACTGAACAAGTGTGCAGCGTATGTATTATAAAAGTGCTCACATGTGTAAAGTGAAAGATTTGCATTCAAATACGCAACTGTGTGTGTGGCTGTGTAAGCATGTTGCTTATTGTATATGCGAAAACATAATTCAGGATGACAATATCAACGCATATATGTAAATATTTAGAAACTGGATTTTTATTGGTATTGCGAGCAGGAATTTGTTAAACAAAATTTTTAACATTTATGCGCTTCTCGCGCGATTGCATAACATAGAAGATAAGAAGGAAGCATAAATGGAACATAATTCAACTCATGAAACGAGATAAAGGATGTACCTAAACTTTAATATTGAATGTGCGAAATGATTGTTTATTATAAGGGTAAGAATAACCGCAAGTAAAATTATTTTGGCTAAACTGTAAATTCAATTGTTTCGATTACCGACCGAAGCTTAAATAACATATCATCAAATTACCAACAAAATGTGTGCTAAAGCGATCGTCAATGATTTATGCTTGAAGTCATGAGGTTTATTTAATAAAATCTTTATATTTCACTTGCGATTATATGTCGCTTTAATTGCAATTCAATTTTCATGAAAAACGTTTGGCTTAAGATTGATTTAACGAAAAAAATATTGAAAAACAAAATAAAATCCGAGAAAGAAGAACTATTTTAATTAAATTATATAACGATTGTAGCTGAATGTCGTCACATAAGAACATTAATAATGTCAACATGGAGAAGTTGTGCATAGCACCAAAACAAAAAAGGATGAGAGAAACAGAAAAAAATTGAGTTTCGTGGATCTATAAAAATAAAAGGCAAACAAGACAAAAATTTCTTTCTGTAAACATAAGTGAATTGTGTTTTTTAGCAACAACAACAACGATAATAACAACAGCAGCAGCAGCAACAAAAGCTATAACTGTTGTTCAGCAAGTGCATCATTCATCAACAGTGACACATTTCTATAAAGCACGATTCAGTTTAATAATGCAAGTGTATATGTGCAAGTATAAGTGTGTTCATGTTTGGATTAACTTTGTGTGTCTGTGTTAGCATTTGTGCTGAAAATCTCACCGAAAATCTTTTATAAATTCATATATTTAAATGTCCATCCAACTCGGCGTATGTGTCTGTTCGCAAACTTTGAAAAGTTGGCACACTCCCCGTATAGCCGAGATAGAGAATATTTGAAAAAGAAAAACAACACCAACAACAACAAAATAAATAAAATAAACGTTGGAAAAATATGTTGAGTATTTATTAGACGGAAGTAATGCTAAAAGTTGAACAGACACAAACCCATGCACACGTATGTACTTACATATGTATATAAACAGCTTAAAATAAATCACCTTACAACTTACAAACATTTCTATATTGTGGATTGTCTAATCCGGAAATTCTTCCATTGCTTTTGGCATTTTGTATGCGGATATACACATAAAGATACACTCAAACCCATCATATCATATGTATATATATATATATATATGCCATCTCTTGCATATGAATGTTTATGCCTTTGATTCTATTATCAAAATGGAAATTTAATAGTCTTTGTTTATTTGCCTTCTCTGCTTATACTATACATGCCGTTTTACTTACTTCGATTTGGTATGTTATACTCCTTCATGTGCAGAAAATGTGATAAATGGCATCAGACACAACCAAAATGAATGTTAAAGTTATTGAATGCATAAAGTTATCAAGGAAAGAAGCAAATAGTAAGAACGAGAGTGAGAGGAAAAGAAAGTCAATTGTGAAAGAAATTCATAAAACATTTCAAATTGATAGCAGAAAAGAGAGCACAAATAATTCATTGTGATTAATACTAAATCGCACATATTGAGTTTAAATATATGTACACATTAGCGGAGTAATAGCATTAGTTTAAATAACTTCTTCAGCAGCTAGAAAATAAACTTAATTATTTTTATATCCCTTATATTAGATTTACCAAGTAGTTTATAAAGTATCGTAATATTTATGGCTCCATAAAGTATATTCTTGATCGATTCCGCCGTGACTGTCTATCTGTCTGCTCGTCAATTGGAATCATAATTACGACTTCAAAACTTTATTTAAACAAAATAATATCCATATATCTTCTTATCTCTCCAATCGGTCAGATGAACTTCTAAAGTCAGCACCGCTCCTGCCAATTTCCTTTATACGATACGATATGTGACTGATGTACCAAGTAAATGGATCGTTTATCTCTATCTATTAATCCAATGATGTACACGTGACAGACATTAAAAATTCCGCTGAAACCGATTATAGCATCTGTTCTTTCATACGTTATTTAATTTGCAAAAATATTCTGTAAAAAATGTTTCCACTCCAAATGGAAAATTTTGCTAAAATTAAAGTAGTCTTCTGTTGGAGTCCAAATATATGCATGCTTTAATGCTTTATTTTGAAAAATATTGTAACTATATGTAGTTAACAGCTTTTACTTAGCAAAAGGATCACTCCACCTGTTTTTTTAGCTAACCTTTAAAGGTAACAAATTTTTCAATTTTTGTTAATTTATGGCCCTTATCTATGAAAAATAGCCTCGTGCAAAAGACTATCAGATCTCGACTGGCAAATGCCGACTAATTGGCTTTAATTGCCGTACTATCATCTAACTTTTTTTTTTGAAAGAAATTCATGTCAGAGTTTTGTCTATTTATTATTCACTGTTCGTTTTATTGAAACCAAAGCTTATTCCCATTAAATTAACTTAGTTTGCAAAATGTTTGTTACTGTGGCACTATGACGGTCGGATTATGTCGGCTGTAGTGACAGAGGATTTGTTAAAATACGCTTTTTAAAATTTTTTTTCATAGCAGACATAAACTACTAAAATAACGTACAAGGGATATAAATAAAATTGCAGACGTAGTTTACCAAATTTTGATTTGTAAGATGTTCCTGTACGGATATAGGGTAATGAATATCGTACAATGAGTGCATAATAGGTTTTTGCTTGTATTTTGATCAAGGGCCTCAATTGATGAAAATGATAAAGTAATGCGAAGTATCATTGTACGCAAGGGTTAAATTCAATGATTTTGATCTTTCTCTCCGTGTGTACAGACGCTAATCATGGAAAGCTCAAATTTACATATTCGACATTTATTAGTTTTGTTGTTCGACTTCAAGAAATCTGCCTGCCGAAGAACATCATCCAATTGTAGCTTTGGCTTACAACGGTTTAAAAATGCTGATTTTGTTGTTAACGAGAGAGAACGTCTTGGGGGACCAAAACAGTTCGAAGACAATGAATTGCAAGACTTATTGGACGGGAACTCAACTCAAAGTCACAAACAACTTTCGAATGGCGTAGCAGTTGATAAATTAACTGTTTCTACATGTTTACATCCAGACAGAAGGGTTTTCTATGGTGTGTTGTTCCTGGCGAAGAGAATCTCAAGCGCAAAAATATAATGGGTTAGTCCACGACAATCATCCACATCGACACCGAAGCGAACTATTCATCGCCATGAAGTCTTGCTGTGCATATGGTGGGATCAGAAAAGTGTATTGTATTACGAGCTCCTAAAACTGAATGTACTGAAAAACTTTTCCAATAAACTTGTTTGAAATATAAACTGAAGATTTTAGAAGAAAGATACGTATACGGCAACTAAGACAATAGAAAAATCCACGGTGATGTTAAGTCAATTAAAACAATGACTTCTTTAGAATATGAACTTGCGACATTATTGTTCACAGACATAGTATAAAAATTGGCCAAAAGTAGAACCAAGCTTTTTTCCAATAAATGACTGGAATTTTTCCAAAAATCATATAACATTGAAGACATTAGAGCTAAACTTCCGATTCAGTGAATAGTTAAAAGATTGCCCGACTATGTTATTTTACATTTACTAGGTGAGAAACTTCCACTTGCAAAACCATTGTAAATGTCAAAGTCAAAGTTCAAGAAGGAAATTCCTTTGTATTTATATTTAGTTTTTGCGGGCAAGCAATTGAAAAGGGGCGTTATTAGGAAAAAATATACTTTACAAATATCTTTTACATTTACGCTTGGTAGTACCCAGATCTCTACTAGAAATCTATACCTAGAGTAGAATGAGATTATTTTGAGACATAACAAGACCAAGAACGCTTTTACAAATTAACCGTGCAAGACTTTTGTTGTTTATGATTTACCCCGCGTAAACTAAGCCAGAGATTGTGAGCAAAGCTATAGATACATGAACGACTTAATTTGATTCTATCTATGTGCAAAGGTTACATTTATATTCAAGTGAATGAAAGTGTTAGGAAAATATGTTAATAAAAAATTTCTCTGGAAATTTATTAAAAAATGCTTTATAATGCAACTTGATTTCGTTATGACAAGAAAATTTTAAAGCTGTCAATGACATGTGTGCCAACGATAGAAGGCTTAAGGATAGATAGTTGGTGTTGGTTTTGGTACAAATAACACACTCTGCAACGTTTTTATTAACCCTTTAGAGTCAATTGTAAAGGAGGTTTTTGAAATGGTTCCATTTTCATCGCAAAGCCAACGTCAAAAAATTGTTCTTAAATATTGCACTTTGAGAAACCAACCTTCCTGCCTTCTCTAGGTAAGATAATTTGCGAAAACTTGTTCATTACTTTCTTTCTTTCCCCGAACTCTCTACGCACTGTAGTAATAAACACTATACGATTGAATTTTACCTAGATTTATAAGCCTTTTCGAACTTCTCAAATGTTTTTAGTCGTTTCCGGAAATCTCCGACATGCGAGGTCCATTACGTAGTATGTAACTAGTTGAGACGCCAATTTATTTGTAGCTTTTATGTTGACTCGAATGTAGAAGGTTTTCTGTGTTTTCTAGGCGCAGGGGAGAAAGGTGAGGGCACTAAGCGGCAAGTAATTGTAAGTAGGTGGCCGTATTAAACCTTTTCTTGGCAATGTAAAGCCTGCACTATATCACTAAAATCGTTATGATTCACATAAATCGTCATTACGATTACGAAAGGATCTAAGAAAGGATCTAAGAACATGCCTGCGAAGATCTGAGGTGAGTAATAGCGATTGTCACTACAAATAGCAGCGGTGTAATTACACCGGAAAGAGGCTCGAACGTTGTAGCCGAAGATCTCTGTAAAAAAGCATTTCACATCCGTTTTAGATATCTGTTCTGTTATCTCATCCTTTTCTGTCCTCCGCTAGCAGAGAGACGAACATTCCTTCACTCCCGGTCCAGATTCGAGAGTAGTAATAGCAAGTTTTACGTGGTGTTATGCATTCGGCTAGTTTGACAAATTTTCTTGGCGATGGTCTTTAAATAAACTAACCAAGTCGGTAAGAAAATGGATTATTCAAGTATATATTGCCCTGTTTGCCTTTTTGCTTTAACGACAAGGGAAAGTGATGCGATCCTGTAATATGAATTTATTGACTCTTAACAGATTTATGCGCCTAAAAGTGATGTCGATCTGGAAGACTTATCTTCCCCAAACACCAGCGATATTAGTAAAATCACTAACAAGTCGAGACGGACGATTCGTCTCTGTAAAAAAATTCGTTCTTTTACTAGTTTAGATGAATCTTATTAATTTAGGAATTCATTATTCGAACCTAAATTAACCACAAACGCATTCAGTTAAAATTAACTTATTAGCGTTTAAATGGGTGAGTTCTAAATTCTAAAGCTATGAATTCTCGTATCTAAACTTTAACTTTTCCTATGAAAAAGCATACTCTCCTGAAAAATTATGCAATATATATGAAGTGATAAAACAGATCTCAAGATTCATATATTTTCCTACCGTGGCTTTATATGTTGAAAAGTAATATGAATATCTTTTGTATGTATGTTGAACTGAAATCGTAACTTATGCACATAATTCATTTGAATTCAAGAAGTAAACGGATACATTTAAATATGCATCACTGACATAATTTTTGTATTTTTAGACTTTAACCCAAATTCATTTTTAATGCATAAAAAAACTTTGACTGTCAAAAGAAGCCCGACAATAAATGCATATACATAAATGAATTTCTTGGCAAATCTATTGCACTTCCAAACGGGGTTATAAGGAATATTAAAATTTCTAGCACGTTGTCATTTTTAAAGCAGGAAAAAAAAAAAAAAGTGTCTCTTCTACATTCTTTTTCATTTTAATCTCTTAAGAATTAAAATAAATTGCTAAAGTAATTTGTAAAACTATTCTTCTACGAATTAAATGAGAATATAAATTATCGCCATTTAACTATTGGCAGACATATCTCGTTAACTTTTTCCTACACACATTTATGCAGATATACATTTATATGTGTCGATATAATTTATATCAACACATTCAGGACATGGACTCGCTCGCATTCCTGCAATATAAGTGATACTTAAATATTCATTAGCCTCATGGTCGTTTCCCAAAGGTAAGCAATAATATATGATAACGCATGCATGTGCATAACTTTATATGCATACATCTCAACACAGGATCCATGGTATGCTCGAACCTAAATACACAACGGCGATAATTAAACAGCGGCACCATGAATAAACACACAAATAGAGGGCGAGACGGACAAACGGAGATACAGGCAGACGGTCGAATGTAATGTATATGACTGCAGCACTAACCAATGGAGTTTCTCTAATGTGATGACAACTAAAATGACAACGCGGTAACACTGGACACTGAAGATTTTAATGTATGGTGCAATACGTTTGTTATACTCACATAATACATATGCACTTAAATTGTACAGTAGAAAGTAGTAGGTGCCGACATTATATTGCCTAACCAGTTAGAATAAAGTAAAACAAAAAAAAGAAAAATAATAATAATAATAATAATGACATTTATTATAAAATATGCGTATTTTTCATAAGACTTACAATTTTATGTACTCTGCTAATCTCAACAAATTTGGTTTTCACATAAGCCAATGACGTTTCCAACTCCTATGACGACGGAGCATTTTGGATGTGTGTATAAAATTAAAAATTATTTAATATTTCAAAGTCAGACATTTCTAAATATCATCGTTCGGTACTCTAGTAAGACATATTAGATGATTGAAATCCGTTTGAGTGGCCGAGTAGACAAAAGATCTCGATTAACAACTGAGCGAGCTTGGGCTCAAATCTCAAGTGCGATAGAGTTTTCAATAAAGCTAATAGCCTTAGACATACTAGTGCTTTAAGACATTAGTCGTACAAGTTATTTTTCTTGTTAAATTATAATGGTAGACGATTGGAAAAGGAAAAGAAAATCGCACGCTTCTTTGTTCGCATTTACGTTTGTTTTATAATCATATGTGCCAGTAAGGCGCCAGCAATTGACAGACATATGTCGTAGGTGAATATAAAACTTCAAAGATTACCTGAATTAGTATTTAAAACACGCCACAATTTAATATAGAAAATGAAAACCTACATCAACGGGCGACAAATGACACGTTATTTGTCCTAACAAATCGTCAAATAAAATCATGAATTAATTACAACAAATTTTTTAATATTTTGTTTTTAAATAAAAGCAAAAAGTAATACAGATACCCATAAATTGACAAAGTAGACAAAGCGCGTAAATATCAAACAATGAAGTTGCCATTTGGTTGAGCTTAAAAAAAGGGTTGAAATTTCCAAAAACAATTTTCAATACATGTTTGTAGGATACGTCCCTCTTCTAAAATCTGCCAAATATTCCAGCATTGAAAATGAGTTTATCTATAGTTTAGTGAACAATAACTCACAGATCACAATTGAAGAAAATGCTGACAAACTACCTTTTGGAATCCGAGATGAGTACGATACGTTTGGGCAGAAGGAAACAAATTGACGAATGCCTATGAGTCAATGCGTAACTGGATATAAAAATGGGTTCGATTGACTTATAATAAAAAGGACACCAGTACAGTCAATGCATAATGCCACTATCCATCAACATGTAGGGGGCAAGTTTTGATCCCAATATTGGGATCGAACCGTCGAAGGATCCGAAGGATGGAAACGTGTTTATGTCGTCAAAATGTTTGCATGAACCTCAAACAGGAGACTGTAAAAACCCCACAAAGTATACATATTCTTCAGCGGCGTTCTAGAAATGTCCGTTTTTTCGCGTGTCCATGGTAAATATTCTCCTGGTCGTGAAAAGTAGGATACCGTCGTTAAGTTTAGAAAAAATCATCGGAGTTTTTGCCCGCGGGGCAGATGTATCAAAGTGCGTGTTTACAATGTAAGACAAAAAGAGGCTCATTTTTACTGATAAACGACGACAAGGATAAGATTTCCAGGTATGTTCCATTGGTACAAAAATGGAAACGCGGTTACGTTTAATCCAAAGTATTGAAGTATAGTTCTTTCGGTTTTTTTGAGTTCTTTTTTAAGATAAATTCAATTCAGAATATGATTGTTTTACTTGTTACGTTAAAGTATTTAATAATGTCAACGATAGCACTAACTGATGTGGCATAAATGATTCTGTTATTGAGATTAGACCTGGCATACAAATGGCTCACTAGTATAAATATCTTTTTTGCTACGCGTTTACCCTGGAATTCTGTTTATAGATCTTTTTAGGACTTTTGTAGTAAGTATGTTAATAGAATAAAATATTTTTATCCTAATTCTGTTATTTGCTGTTTGAGATAATTACACGCCCTTGTTCTGAACATGAACGACTTTACCCTATCATTATGTTAATTTCATAGTTTACATCCACCTACACTTTAATTGCAATCTATGGTATTCGTTGTGTATTGCTATTCAACATTTCTTAAAACCCTTTGTATTAATGTTAAATCACTGACGTGTATGGAAATCATTCGATTAGCCATTTGTCGTCGTAAATCAAACTAAGTTAAAGTAACCCATTTTCAAAGCAACAATTTTGTTTCACGTTTTGCGCTAAAAGCTTGAGTTAGAATGCTGTCGAAGAAGATACGCAACTCTAATTATTTATCCCTTTATGGTAGTCCCTGGCTGGGAAGGGTAGAATTATTATAGTAGTAAAGTATTGCTACGAAAATGCCATATTTGATCTATGATTTGAGTTTTCATGAAAATTAGTCGATTTTCTAAGACACAAAGTTCTAAAGAAAGAAGGGCAAACAAAGTACACATTCACGCGGTTGGCGGTTGGCGAAAAGATTAACAACAATTGCCAGATATTTACCCGAAAAAAATGGACTAATGGATCAAAAGATTAAAAATGACGCAATGAATTTAAGTAATGGTAAGTTGCTTGTAAAACGGCATGTAAGCAGAATATATGCGCAAGGCAAAAGTGAGTCGAGAAATGCGTCCAAAAGTGTGTCTGGAGTCAGTTGAGAGAGTCGAGCCAAGAGAGTTGAATTGTACTAATAGAACAAGAAAGTTCAGAACTAAAACTAAAGCGTTTAAAATCTAGTCTATCGCAAAAATGACAATTCGGTGCTACGACCTTAATAACAAAAGGATTCAAGTTAAACCGCAAAGTCACAAAAGATGGTTTCCGTTACAGTGTTATATATATACTAGGATTATATTACACGGAAGTGCATGGAAGAGCATAAACTCACTTGTGTTCCGTTTCTGACGGTGTGGCAGAGCAGCCATTGTTTGCGTTCTTCTTTCACGTAGTGGATCAATAACTGCTGAGGAGTCATAAGAGCAACCCATATATACTTAAGGCATCTTCCACGCTTCGCGGCCCATGATATGCAATGGGAGACTTCGAAGCAGACCATAGCTAAGGTAGGGAGCAGAATGATCCAGGACTTATAATCTGCACGTTCGGCAAGTAGGTTTCGTCCATCCGTTTGTTTCTATAAGGGTAAAGCACGTGTATTTCTTTCAGATGTAACTGTCTGTGGAGTATATGTGGGACCAAAATTTAAACCCCCCGTATCTTCCGAACTGGCTAGCTCAGCGATGACACGTGCGTCCGTCTCTACAATCTATAATTCTCTTCAAGTGTGGCTCTGAAAATTGTGTTGACTGGATTAGTCCGTAGTTCTATACACAGACAGACATTAGGGATCTTACAGATACAGCCGTTGCATAAAAAGGATTTGCAAACGTCAAGCTGCAACAGGAGGAATTCAGGAGGACTATTATGGAAAATAAGTACACATTATATTTGCTTCCGGTTTTCACTTTACGCTGATATGTCAAATGTCATAAGACTTCAAAATTTATTCAAAAAGTGAAAAAGAAAAACCTTACGATATTTTACTGAATTGAAACCAAATAAATGAAAGAGTACTTAAAAATGTTTTAAAATCTATACGACGTGGAAACATTTGCCTATTAATTATATGTTCAAGAACCCAATGGAGATTCAAAAAATTTTTGCTGTAAAGAACTTGACATAAAAATAATATAATAGAAGAACAGTATAGCGAAATGAATTATTGATGGACGAACATGATAAATGACATTGACATTATTGAGTCTTACATTTGAATAGCTTCACGATTTGAAGTGATATATATAAATACAAATGCCTCAAAAAACTATAAAAAGCTGTACTACTAGCTATACTATATGTTGACGTCATCTAATAAAGAGATTTGAAAAAAAGTCCAAGAAAAGGTCAAAAAGGCATTAAATAGTTCAAATTTATAGTTTCTACTCGAATTTGTCTGCATTTCAACTTAAATCACAAATATTGCATAATTATATGCAAATAGAGCAAAAACAAAACAAAAAAAGAAAGAAATGAAATTCTAATAAAACTTTTTTCCACTTAGTATGTTTGTTCCACTTCTTCTACTATTCGCTTTTTGTTTAGAACGTTTCATGACCTGGAGTGTGGCGTAAAGTCGTTTAATAACCAATCAAGCGCGATAAACTGTGCACTATGTATACTCGACGTTAGGTTTTTATGTGGCTTTTCACCTCTACTCTCAAAATGCATTAATATGCTTAGTACACGGTTGGCGAATACTAAGTGATAATGATTTTTATACTTATTTAATGGTTTATGAAATTATGTGCATACTCTATCGTGCAAACGTGCCTTAGTTGGTAAAGGGAGATATGGATTGAGTCAAGTGCCATATATACATATATATATATATATATATATATATATTTATATATAATATAATATACTTACTTTCCAACTAAGTAAACATAATCATAACGTAAGACAAAAGGACAGTGGGTTGATTGACTTTGAAAAATTTCTGCAATACTTCGTCGTTTTCATAGCGGCGAACAATTAAAATGTCACTAGCTGTTGGTAGAGGATTTCAGCGTGCTTAGTAAAGTTGTTTGGGTAAATGTCCGTTAATCATAATGACAGATGATGATAATTGCCAACGATGTATTTTGTGTGAATGTTGACCAAAATAACTTCCAAATTCCTAGACGTCAGAAGTTTTTATAGTGCACTAGCAAGAAGGCGTGGGGGGGGGCAGAGGGGATTGCACTCAGAAGCTGTTATTATCACAATGTTGAGTTCGCAACCATCTAACATTTAGTACATGTTTGAATTGTTAACTTCCGATGATAATCGATTATCATCGTACAAATACGGGGTAGTTACTATTCAGAATTTAAATGTAAAACAAAATTGGTGATACACAGAAATAACAATAGCAGCAACAAATATGAGATATATGGATTTGTACATTTTGTTATGCATTGGATCTGTTGGCAGTTTACTATAGTATTTAGTGGCAACATTGTGCAAATGACTCGCGGGTTTTCGAATGTTAACATACAAATACTGCAATAAACAAACATGTGCATATTCACGCACAGACACATGTACACACACCCACCTACGCATATATGTAAAAATATATGCACGTAAGTGTAACAATTCACGTAACGAAATCATTGATCAAGCATCAGTAAACGATATACGAGCACCTACATGTACGTATGCAAAGGAGAAGTAACAGTAGTATTATACACGGTTTAAGTTCCTGTACTGTTTATTGGCAACATTTTCTACACGTAGATGCACAATATAACAAACAAACTAATAATATTGTATAACAAACAAACCGCACTAATACGACAGCTAGTCGAGCGGTGTATGCATATATAAAACTAACGTTTATTCACCCTATGGGTTACATGTACCCATTTACAGACGTAAGCGTGTACGTGCGTATGTAAATGTACAGGTGTATTTCCTCGGTGACAGGTAAACAAAGTAGCTTTTTGGTATTTGGAACGCTCTGCTGTGGAGCCCTACCTTGCTTTGAATAAGCCTAATGTCTGTTAATGTGCAAATTTAAATTTATGCAGAATGTAGACAAGTGTGTGTGTTAATGATCTTTTTTGGATGTTTTTTTTTGATATTCCATTTTTTTTTTTTTTTTTGTTTTCTTGCCGTCCTCCCGCTGAATAGTAGAAGGATGACAGAGTTGTAATCATAGAAGTGGAAAATGCTTTATGACACACATCTCTCTGACAACATCAACATCATCATCATCATCATCGTCATCAACATCGTTATAATTACTTATACATACATAAGTACAGTAATTACTAGCCTTAGCAAATCATCTAAACAACCGTCCTACGAAATGTCCCATAATGCAAACATTATGAAAAATAAACTAAAAAAAGAGCAAGGAATTTATATACAACTTGGGCCGAATCATTTAATACCCACCGCTAAGTAGTGTATGACGCCCATTTGTACGACAAAAGGAAGATTCATTCGATCAATATATCACTCATTCGTTACCCCGCGCATATTGCATACAATATATATAACAAATCATATTCTTTTGTTTCACGACTTGGCAACACTTATTGCATATTATTTATTTGGGGCTTATTTATCCATGGATTTTTAGTGATTATGAACCAAACCGTGAAGACTGACTTAAAAAACTAAACTCGAACTTGTGCAATTTTTAAAATGCAAGCTACAATCTTTTTGCCTTTGGTTAGTTAGATGAGACGAGAGTGATAAGAAAAAATTTGATAGTAAATTTATTCCTTTCCATATATTTTCCTAACTTAATCCTACACGCGCATTTATTATTTTTGTTTTACGAAGGGACCCCAATCCTTATTTCAATGCGTTATAGACATGTGGTGCGCCTAATATATTTTCCGTGATAGGTGCAAAAAATTGCTAACGAAAAATTAAAAATTATACTCTAGCCTTTACTTCAGAGGTGGCCAGTAGCACGATTACAAAGCAAAATTTGTTTGAATGTCGAATGCAACAACGCGTTGATTGCCAACCGTCAAGGGAGTAGAACAAGTGCATCCGGCTGCCATCCATTTAATGGATCCTGTCAAAATCCAGCCATCGCAACAATCAAATATAAAATATTTATACGCTACCCTCACTACTTACTCTTCAGTAGAATACAAGGTCTCAACGTGACGATGGGCTGTCGGACGTCAGCGAAATGACTATTCGTTCTGAAATATCTTCACAAGAAAAATCCATCATCTAAACGCAGTAACGAGCGGAAACTTACTTTCCCACGTTGGATGCCAGTAAATCTTGCATATGAGCAGAAGTTTATTATTTCAAATTCACTAAAAATTTTTGAGAAAAACTCTAGTAAACTTATGTTGGCAATAATTTGCCAACACTGCCTTACTTCATCCTGTTCCCGTTATCCCGTTTTCTCTTATTACGAATTTGTAGAGGACAGAAGAAATTCTTTGGTGCTTTAAAGCATCCAATAACATGTACACATGCATAGTTAGCTACGAGTTTAGTTTAGTTTATGAGTTTAGTTTTAACTTAGGAATGGATGCAAACCTTTGCAAAATTTCCACACAGCAGGAGCAAAAACAAAAGCATTAATAAAGGCATGACCACGACAATAACAAAACTTTAAACTTTAAAATGAAACTGAAATTTTCAGCGAAAAGCAAAGAGTTGTGTTAAAAAGTAACAAAAAGTAAGCGTAAGCAGCCGCCGCAATTAGGCCCCAACCCATGGATTTGGTTTGCCGTTAACTCAAAGCTCAAAGCACAAAGCGCGACAGAAATTTAATTAAAATAGTAACGCCACAAGCTTCAAACATGTGCACACACACACAAACACACACAAAGGCACACTCCTACACACATACATTCATTTACTTACATACATGTGTACGTAAACAAACAAGGCGAACCAACGCATGCATACATAGGTCACACAACCCGAGCAGCCACAATTTGTGCTTTGCTTTAATAACATATACATCACATGTAAGAAAGCTGCGACCGTGTTAAGTCGAATTTTGGATACCCAGTAATTTATATTCGAAAATTCGAAACAGCGAAAAATCAATTATGCGCGAATTTGGATATTTAAAGAGCTCTAATATATGTTTCCATCAAGTTTTCGATAACTACGTGTGGCCGGCCTTTGTAAATTACCAACGAACAAAAATTTATGGAATTTTCTCACTTTCCCTCTTAGTCTGTTTGAATGTTATGGCTTATGTGGACATAAATTATTTTTTATGAAATATTCATGTCCCTTCATTTATGCCTGACAGACTGGCTGTCAGATAGACTAATATTCAAATAGGCTGACACTTAGACGTACTGATAGCACTCACAGTCAAATGGATTGACGGTTGTGTACATATTGACAGTAAAGTGCTTAAGCATAAGTTGGTAATACTATCTGTACCGCTGAGAAAAATGCAAGTAATAAGGACTGACAATCATAGGGGAAGCCGAATACGGCTTGCAAAAAACAAGAGCAGAACAACTGCCAACAAGTCAAATGAATCAACGGATGAATAAAAGGACAAGTGTATTGGCGGAAAAATTAGAAACGGACCTTTTAAAAAACATATGATCACGGATGAGTAGAGGGATAAATGAATTAATGTCCGATTGAAACAACACAAACGCAGGTAGTAAAATCAACGGTCATATGAAGCTGCGAATGGACAAAAAATTACATCATGAACGAATGCCATAGACAAGCAAAGGAATTGTGATAAGGAATGCAGGAACAGACAGGAATCAAGAATAGCTGAGGGAGATACGGACAGGACGTGTACATAGCAATGGGCTGCGCAAAGCAAAGAAGAATATATTGTAGACTATATAATATATATATATATATATATTCTCGGATTTCTGATACGTATTTCCCTGAATTGCAAAACGATTCACAAAGTTAATACGACTTCTTACGTGCGAGTGCGTGATGAGTATAAAAATGGACAACAAGCATACAAACACGCTCTTACATATACATATACAGTTAAAATATACAACGGCAACCACTGTCTCATTTCTTTTTGTCTTTCTTTTTAATCAGGCTATGAAATCCAGTTTATTCGTATAATAAATATGCAAAGAACCAACGTTTGATTAAATCCCTATGAAAAAAGTAGCTAATGCTAACCAAAAACAACAGCAATAACAGAGTGTTATGGAAATTTATAGCTTAAACTTTCGAAAAATTTTAAATTCATTTTGACAGTTACCCGAACCAACGCGATTGCCCCAAAAAAATTATGCCGCATAAACCAAAACTGAAAAAAAAAAAAATTCTAAAAATTTTCAAATATTTGTTAAAAGAGGAAAAAACAGTAGGCGAAAAAATAATAGAAAACCAATGTGGCTAAATTATGAGCAAGGGAATAAATGAGGTTGGACAGACAATGTGCTTATACACATACACACGCATTTACTTATAAATAATGCATTAGGATATCGACTGATGATTGGGATATAAATTGCTAAAGGCAAAGCCGTTTTTTATGTAAGTTTAAATTCAACACATACTCACACACCCATACATATACACATGGATACGCACAGAGGCAGACACAAATGTTGTGGCATTTTATTTAGGTCATTCCCTTAACACCTGATGAACCACACTTGCACACATATGCGTATATGTACACACACACACACACACATATATCGAAAATACGTACATGTGACTTTCTCCACATTCCCATGCGATCGGCGGACTGGTATCTAATATCTCTATGTGTGTGTGCAAAGTAAATGTTTGCCATTTTAACACGAAGCAAAAACATTAAATATAATCACGGGAGGGAGAACGAGGCCGCACATTGGGAGAAATCAATGCAATCAATAAAAAGGCAAACAGTAAAAAGAAAAGACAATTGGTTGGTTTTTTGTTTGTTGATGTGTGATATATTTGAAAGGTTGCAGAAGAGAGTCACTACTGGGTGAGCAAATTTGCAGCATTTTAATGTCGAACGTGTAAATATTGGTAAAGGACTGAACGCGACTATAATGGTTTTGTGTCTATTTGAATATAGACTTCTGTATGCGTCTGCGGCTGTGCGCCATATTCTATCAAATATAATAGTCGATAAAGGGAGATACCTTACTAACACCAACATGAAATTAAGGTCACTTAATTTCTATATTTAATTAAAGTATTTTTTTGTTAAGGTAACCAACGATTTTTGTATCCACCACTGAAGGAAGAGGGCTATACTCATTTTTTTATAATGTTTTCAACACCCAAAAGGAAGCTTCAGAGACCTTATAACTTATCTATTCTTGATCAGCCTGAAATTCGGAATTGATTAAGCCATGTCGGACCGTCCGTATCTATGTGTTATGTCTTCATGATACTCTCCTGGTCGCGAAAATGAAGATGTCGACTCCAAATTTACCAGAAACATTGGAAACTTTTGCAGGTAGGCTGGTTTTGAAAATGTGCCAAATTTGTCAGAGAACAAGCATACAACAGATCGTAAACTGAAAGCAACTTTATTTGTCCAAACAAAAATTTTTGATTATTGCTCATTACTCAAAAGCTATAAAGGGTAGAGGGCTGAAATTGTCCACATTTAGTTTACGAAAAATTTTACTATTTATTTGCAAAAATGGAAAGATCGGGCATGCCCACACAAAGTTACAAGTGATTAAATTTTTTTTTGTTTCACTTTGTTAAGCTTATATATATGCTTGTTAATCATGAGATAAAGAAGGCAGAATGTTTCAAACTATTTTTTACACTCCTCAAATGAAGGAACTACAACTAAGGAATTTGCCAACAAATATGGCGTACACCACGAGCAGGTGGACACATTTTTTGCTAAACACACCATCCACATGGGTATCAAGTAAAAGGGCTTGGAGACTAGAACGCGGAAAGCTAAGTGTGCTAATTAATTGTGATGGAACTCACGACCTGGTAGATTAATTTCTCTTAACAATACTTTTAAGGGAAATAAAAGGTAAAAGACAAGTTTTATCTCATCCACTTTTTTAGAACAACAAATGAAAGCCTGAGGCGTTAAAGATTTTAATGGTCGTCGTTGTTCGAGATTTGGTTCCAGTCATTATTTTTGGAACGTGCCTTCACCGCTGGGAAGGAATGGGTGCACGCATCGGGGACTATCTGAACTATAAGTACAATTAAATAGTTGGTATAGAGCATCAATTCGACATATAAGCAACAAGCTGTTGATTAGATTGCAATAAAACTTTTCATATTGCCTGATATTTATTGGTTGCTTTAGGCACTTCCGGGACGAAATATTGACTGTTTTAAATTTAATGTTTAAAATGAAGCTAAGAATAAATGTCAGCATCGTATCGATTTGAAGTTTGCAGGAATGTTGAGTGTTAAGGAATAAAGCAGAATTTTTTCTGTAATTTTGTATCGCCGGTTTTGTAAAAATAAATTCGATCGTATAAAGCGAAAGTTCTTTATTTTAAATAACATACCGCCAACCATTGACAGTGAGTACAATACGCGTACCGTTTAAAGACCATAAAAATAGTGTAACCCTAAAGAATTTAGTTCCCTGTTTCGTCCAAGCAATGTAAGTTCATCGTCCGGATGAACCTTTCGCATGTGGTAAACCACTAACATTATTTTATATGCTACATAGTGTTTCTTTCCTATTCTTTTATCATTGCTGCTATATTCTTGTGCATGTTCAAATATGAAAGTTGCTTGATTGAGATGCATGCAGGTCGCCCTAAGCTTTAAACGGGTATTTTAGTTTTAAAGTTCGTGCTAAGAATAATGAAATTAAACACGTGTTCAGGTATGAGTAAATATTTGTATATAGCGGTTAAAACTTAAAATGGACTAAAGCAGAAAAGATTTTTTAAACGGTTTCTACATTCTTGCAACACCTTGTCTGGTACAAGGCATTAAATTTTTAATGACTACTAACTCTTTTTACCTACACAATCGCAACGTTTTTGCTAGGGTTTCTTTTCTTAAAATAGTAACGTTTTGAGATAGCGTGTTTTTGCTCTCATTGCCCAACACATACTTTGTTCAATAAATACCACTTTTTAAACTAATGAACTATATATGTGAGCGTGTGAAAAATAAGAAGTTACCGCTGAGTAGAATTTATATTAAATCCTCTGGCTTACGGTTTGTTTCGTTTACCCCATTAGTGGATGGAAAGTAAATGCTTGCAATAATCATGGCTTTTTCTATATACATAGAGAACGCTCACTAGTCGCGACTATATCTGTATTCGTGTAAGAGATAAAAATTTATGAATATATGAGCAAACAAAGCTATACGTACTACATGAGGAATGTTACATGTAAACTTTGTATTTAAATTTCGATAAAAATCTCTGAACTTTGAACTCAACTAGAAAACCTTTTTCCCTTCAGATCTGTTTTTATTACATGCATTATTTTCTATTGATCCGATTTTAGTGCATTCAAATGATTTTTTTACACCATATGTCTCATAGGGGGGCGCCGCTCGCTAGTCGACTAGTCGCTGACAAGGCCAACCAAATTTTTCAAAATATTGAGCAAGACCCGTGTATTTAGTCTTATTTTATCACCGCGAAACTGAACATTAATGAAACAACAAAGGGTTCATTTCACTTGTTACTGTCAACAACTAATACAATTAAAGTGAACAATTGAGATAAAACGCCTAGTTCTGTTCAATAGGATAGGCGGTGCCCTCCATCACGACAACGCAAAACCATGCACGTTCTTAATGGTTCCACAAAAATGGCTAAAGCGATCTTTGGGGAGTTTTGATGCACTCACAGTACAATCCGGATGTTGCCACGACCACTTATCATATATTTCGCTCAGTTCTGTAGAAAGAGCATAATGTGTTTACCAAGAAAAGCATGAAAAGATATCGATCAGAACAATGTGCATTTGTTTCAATGAAGTGCATTTTAGGTATAAGAAAAATATATTCGAATATTGGTAGAAAAAGGTCACAAAACCTTCCCTCTTATCTAATGGATCGTCGTATAATGTGTTACTATAGAATTGTCGCGCAACCTTATGGCAGGATCGTCGCAAAATGTTATTGTATGCGTTACTTGCACCTATCAATATACAGATTTGCACAAGTCGCATATTAAGTATTCGCAAATCTCGCAGAACTCGTGTTGTATTATTTGTTCAATAAAGGAAAGAAACAAGCTCGAGTACCATCAGAGTAATGTTTGATTTATTTAGCTAAGTCGACTTTTTATACAAACTAAACTCATCATTATAGACATACTTACGTTAGCATAACTATTTGATCAAGATCAGTATGAAAAAGATTGGTATGCAATTTGGAAGAGCGTGCATATGTAAAAATAAAAATGAAGAATCGCAGAAAAATACCGAGGGATGGCTAATATATGTGCGTCTATATGCCGATTGTGGTAATGTCACCATTAAGTAACTTAAAACAAAACAGCTATATTAAATCTCTTATAACTAAGAGTGTAAGTACAGTAAACTAGTTGAAGTATGTTCACGATTAAATAAATTTTCGCTTGGTTCTCATACTACATATTAAGCCAAAACTTGTCGGAAATATTTACTAACATACCCTCAGTTCGAAAATAAGTGTGAACGATTCATCGCCTGTAGGCTTTGCGAACGCTTTTGTCATGCAAAAGTGTGCCGTGCTGCACATGCAGTCCTTGATCCTTCGATCAATCAATCGTTCACGTTGGTCATCTTCCGTCTTTAGGAAGCGAGATATTGACTTTTGTAAGCTGAATACTTCCGACGAAATTTTTCAACCGCTAATTCCAATTAAACTGTGGACCATTCGTATCCGATAACTAACCCGGTTTCGATTCCTAACTTGGTCAGTGTGAAAGATGAGATAAAGTAAAAGTAAAGTAAAGTAAAAGGTGGACAGCGATTTAGAACCGTCCCCGGGAAGTTGGCAAAGCAAAGATCTAGCAGTCTGCCATTACAGTTAGGAGTACGTTTATATTCAAATAAATTACGATGAAATGATTCATTGAAAAACACACTGCTATGACTATATCAGCAGGTGTAGATTTTTCGGCAACATCACAAATGAGGGTAGCATGTTTCTTATAAATGGAGATATACACATTTGGGGGAATGTAAGAGAAAGTACTGTTTATTGGTAATTTTCGCATGAATGGCAATAAATTCAACATCGGGAGGAGTAGGGAATTCAATGGAATAGAACGGGACCGCAGCAGATATGGCAATTAAGAAACCACCACCAGTGCGATCCAATTGATAGAATTGTGAAAAAGTTCAGGCTTTACCCAAATTTCAATGACGACCAAAGAGAAAAACTCCGTGCTCGCTGAATTTACGAAAGTAGAGCGAATTTGTGAATTTAGGCCACTAACATTTTGGTAAATGAAAATTACTTGGCGTGATGAAATAGTTAGTTTTTTGAGGGTGAAAGAGCTACCGAATTAGTATTAAGGAGCCGAACCCGAGGCATGAATTCTTTAATTAAGGATCCAACTGGCTACAATAGTTTGTTTAGTAAAATTTCCATACATTCAACCGATCTAGGGGCCAATTTGAAAATGCTTACACGCTTCAAATTGACTAAAGGATGATCCGCAGAGGTGTCAGGCGCCAGTCTTGACACGAATATTGCCTTTCAGGGCGACAAGCAGACGTCGTCCCTACTAGAAACAATAGGGTTTGCAAGTAGAGAGTTTTGAATTGGCGAGAATATAGAAGGGATGACCGCACTTGCACGTAAAGCTTGTGCGACTTGCCCAGCATGGTAACCAGCAGGCACACCCGTACAGCTAGAAAGAGAGGCTGAATTGTAGTTTTTATTAAAATTTTGTGAGTAGTCTGAATGGCACCACTGGGGGGAGACACCCTTACCACTTCAGCGTAATTAGAACGGCGAGGGCTTCCCAACTTATTTGGAACATTTTAATTAGCGGCCAATTCAATGATAGCGGATGTAGGCAAAGATGGATCACTCACATGAGTCGACGAATCAGATTTAGGCGAAGGCGGAGGGGAAGTAACACACGCTACACTCCGCGTCGGTTCTGTACAGGCTGGGGGAGAAGGTGAGTGCTCCAAATAACGGCATTCATTGAACAGTGCTTTGATTTTTTCAAACTTCCCGCACAAATTGAAAAGATTTTTCCTTAGTTCAGAGAACCCAGTCCTTGTCTCCCTGAACAGCTTATAAAGTCAATATCCCGCTTCCTACAGTCGGGACATGGCCAACATAATCGATCGATTGATCAAGGCCTGCATCTGTAGCACCGCCCACTTTTACATGAAGAAAGCGTTCGCAAAGCCAACAGGTAATGAATCGTTTAGAATCAGGGCCTGTTGTTGTTCAGCATAATGTAAAAAAACACTCCATGTCAAAAAGTATGAGACAAGAGATTGAAGATAGAAGAGAGAGAGAGAGAGAGAGAGAGAGAGAGAGAGAGAGAGAGAGATTGTGAAAATATGCAAAAATATTTGTCTCGCACACAAAAATTATCCTTAAACACACACAAAAAAAAAAGAAAAAAACAAGAAAAAGACTTGTTTCGAAGAGCACCAAATGTTGATCGCAAAAACCACAACGAATGTCATGACAAAACGATCAATATAATTAAGTTGATTTAAACACGTTAATGTTTTATAATTATTTATTCTTTAAAGGTGTATAAAGATATAAAGCAATAAGTTAGGAAAAAAAGTTGCAAAATTGCCTCGCACAAAGTGGAACAGTACAACTACAAAGCGTTGCCAAACTATACGACAGTAGTAAGATAATTAAGTGTTTGACACAAGCTTATTTTTTGTTTGCTTGTATTTATTCTACGTAATATGTTCCACATACACACATTTGAATTGATTCAATCTCACCTTTTTATCCATTTGGATTCTTAATCATCCGACTAGAAGCCGACTACAGGATAAAGCAGTATACGAGAAGATTTGTTTATCATCTATCCAAACTAATGGGAGGAAAGGCAGAGACTGCAACAAGCGTTCTACCTGGTAATCTCCTGATTCGTTTGGGACAAGACAAGAACAAAACGAACAGGGTTATAATGTATGCCGTAATCGCATCTTAAGAATACGTTGTTGTGGATTTTAGTTAGTTGTTAAACACAATGTTGCCTATGGGCGAAATGTTCTCAGAAACCAATTAATTTCCAGGATACAACTGCACTACTGGTATAGTGCTACATTTCTATACACGAAAAGTTTGGACAACTTTTTTATTCGAAAAGTCTTCGCGCCTAATGGGGTGAACGTTATCTCCATAAGCTTGCCCATAGCAACTTAAATAAGAGGATTTATAGTGCACTAAATTTTCCAAGTGAACTGAACAATTTCACAAGTGTACATATAAAATCTTTATATAACCAACATATGCTATGTTATATGTGTGTAAATGCAAACTAAATCAAAATTATATATGCAATTTATTTTTACTCTATGCGCATTGATGAGAGATCTTTATTTTAACTTCGTTATATCGAAACGCAGATGCATGCAAGGACATAATAACTCATCTTTTGCAATCGTGTCGTTTGTTTCATTAGCAATTCTCTTATGTACACCGACTGAAATTATAAGATTTCATCAACAATTACGCAATCAAACTATGTTCGAACAATATTCGATTAGATTGTCCTTAAGTTGAAGAGAAAGCTTGATTTCGAAAAATTTTAATCATTTTTTTTTGTTAGTATTTTGTAAAAAGCAGTTTTATTACAATCAGAATTTGGAAAAAAAATTTATATAAATATATGTAACAAAGTAATCAGAAAATTTCAATTTGCTTAATTTAAGAGAATTTTATAAACAGTTTTACATGTGACGTGTATTACCGAAACCGCCATGACCGGATTGAGAAGCACCTTTATTGTAACCCATTTGCAAATTAAGTTCGGCATTATGGGCACGCAGTTGCTCTTCAGTAAATTCGCGCACATTCTTTTCGGCCATTTTTGGCCCCAAAGTAGGACCGTTATATTCGGGATGATGTTGAGTCTAGGATTGCAAAAAAAGATTTGAATGTTTTTCATAGTTCGCATTAAAAACGCAATCGCTTTAAGTTTACCGTACGTCCTAGTGAATACAAACAGAGAGTAACTTGTGGAATATTGCGCCTTTCAAAGAGATCGGCAGTTTGAAAGATTTCTTCTTCGGGTACACCATACTTTTTAATGGCCGCTTGGAAACGTTGCACATTCTCCATTAGCTGGAAATTAGTGCCTCGTTCTTGGATTTTCTTTACTGACCCAGGAGCCATTTTATTGATTAGTTTGCATAGCACGATCCCGTCCTTTAAAATATCCTCATATTGACCAGCCGGCACTTTTTCACCTAAAACTTCGAAAATCCAATTCAAAACTTCTTGTTCTTGTTCTTTGTTGCGTGGCTGATTGTAAAAATTGAAGAAATAAATCAGAAATTTAAGAAGTCAGTGAATAAACGCGAATAAGTAAAAAAAATAAATAAATAAATGAACTCCTCGTGATTTAAGAATAATTTCTAACTAACTTGTGCAAGAAGGGATTTATTCCATTCTAGCCAAGTTTCAAACAGAAAACTTTAGCTTTTAGGCACAGCTTAGAATTTCAAATTTCGAAATTTCAAATGCTCTCGTTGAGAGGAAGATTTCGGGAAAATGTTTCCCATTCTTTCTCCCTCCCTCGCTCTTTGTCATTCTTTTTGGGTTGAATAATCGCTTTATTTGCTGAGGACTTCTGAGCAAAACTACTATTCCCTTATAAATGCAAACGCTCTTATCATTCCCCATTAGAGTGTATAACAGGCTTTTATTTTTGTTATTCGAACTTGTTTACGCGAAACAAACTCTTCTTATAAATGTTTTCTTTGTCATTGCCTAAATATTAAGGGCCTTGCCGTTTATACAGTTTACATAAATTTGAAAGACGAAATGAACTTTTGCCAACCGAGATCTTCCCGTAAAAGAGATAACCAAGAAAGTCACAATTCCGAGTAAATTCGCTTAGCATAGACTTTGTTCTTCGTAGATCACAAAATTTCGCAGAACAAAGCACTTACTTCTGGAAATTTCGTGGCTATACTTTAGTAACTAGTACTAGTACTAGTAACTGCAACTTCTTCGTTAGGTTTTGAAAAGTATTCGTTAGCAAGATTTCGGAGCAGAACGTTCTATTTATTAACGTTTAGTGCAGAACTTCTTAATTTGAGTAACTTCTTCATAACCTTTTATTTATTTTAGAAGGTTCTTTAGCGACTTACTGTCTGTTTTTCAAAAACCGCATTAAAAAATAGGACATTTTTAACGCTTGTTAGGTTAAAAGCTTTTTTAAAACTGAACTCAACCATTCATTGACCGCCTTTCAGGAACTTTTTAATACTTGTATATATAATTATTTGTTTTAAAAGCTATGTTTACCGCTTTTTAACCAGTGCACATTAACTGAATTTTGGAATACAGAAATTCATTAATAAATTAACGAATCAGAAACTTTTATTACACAAGTGGGACTACAAAGTAGTTTGGTTTGTTCCCAAGAGATGCTCTCTCGATAATATTGGGTTTATATCGCTTTAAGTTTCGTAAAGAAAGTGTATTGAGTCTGTAAAATTTTATGTAAATTAAGCAGTGTTTGCAGGAGATTTTAGTTTTTCACTTAAATTCGAAAAAATGTCAAGTTGAAGCCCATCGAATGGTTATGACGACGATAGATGATGTAGGGAATGGTTTTTGCGTTCTAGGAGCTTGAACTTTAGCATTGAACACAAGCCTTGCTTCAGGTAGAATTTTTCCAGAATCTTTCGAGATGTATTATAGAAAAGCAAGGAAATTGGGTGGCATATGAGATGTAACGGAAAGACTTTGAAAGGTAATCAGGAAGGTGATCAGTTGATTCAAATGAAACAAAGAAAGGGATTTTACACCGGATTATGGATCGAAAACTAGCTCCTAACATATATGGCCTTCAAAAACAGCGGGGTGGAAAAGAAAAGGGAAAAATAATGGCCAGCCAAGGACAGTGCTTTAATAATATAGTTCATTTAAAATGAAATAAATAAATTTTTAACTAAAAACCGGGACGAAGTACTTTTTATTTCCAATATAAAATAAAAAAGACGTGGGAAAACTATATTCCGTTGTGACTGAATTTTTTACACCCATCACCGTTGTCCTATTTGTGCAAAATAATTTTCTCGAAGATTATATTACGTATCTGTCGTAGCTTTGACGCAATGAGCATGTGAGAGAAACAGCAAATATGTTCACTGTTTTTGTTACACAGGGGTGTGGGCGTTCTAGGCCTGTTCTTTGAGGAATTAGGGCCATTTTCAAGTTCTTTTCCAAGCTCGTAGATGGTTTCTTCATTTATGGTAATGGGAAATATTTCACACACATACTACATAGTTGCATAGATGGACAGAGGGACAGACGAAAAGATGGGCATCTGCTTAGGTGCATTCTGACCTTAGGAACTTATATACTTTAAGGGAATTTTAAAGCTGGTTTCTGCGCGTTATAAAGGTATTGCAAAAAAAATGAAATTATGTTCCATTATAGCTCAATTTTTCCCAAGTTTTGTACAAATACTACAGCATAGAAGATATTTTTAAATTTTAGCACATGGGCAAAACACCAATTAATAAGGAGAACAACTCATCTTTTAGAAAATGTTACAAACTATTTTCGAGTATATCCTCGGAGCAGAGTTATTTAAAAATGTTTTAAAATATCAGGTAGACTCATAAATAACGCTCAATCCAGGTACATCTAGGGTAGAATCTATTGTTCATATTTACCCACTATAAATCAACTGTTTTTTTAACCTCTGAAATGAAGAGTCAAAAAATGCATATTCGGCATATAATGTTTTGGGAATATAAAGCAGGCAATAGCGCTAAGGCGGCAGTTGAAAAATATGCAGGGTACATGGTGAAGAACTGATAACTGATCGGGCAGTTAGAAATTGATTTGTAAAACTCTTTTGTGAAGATACGACCTTAAAAGACGCTACGTCCTTTCGACTTTGGCGACATCCTTTTAAAGGCAATATTGGAGCAATATCCCCGCCGATCAACAAGAAGTATAGCAAAAATGTGGAATACCTCACAATCAATTGTTAAATTAATATAATTTTGCTATTGAATGAAAATAAAATAAATGTCTAATAAAAAATCGGAAGCTACTTATGGCTCGACCTAATGTTTTATTTATTGTCTATGTATTTTGTAAATAAATTTGCAAATCATGGATTTAAGAGGCTGCCGGATAATTTAGATCACATGCTTGCTTGTATTGAAAATTTCACCATACTTGATATTTGAAGCCGCGATCAATTTTTTATATATCTTTTTAGGAAGCGACACAAATTCTTCTTTGGAACGAGTAGAAGAGGGAGATTTCTTCTCTGCTACGTATCGTTGCAACATAAGCATAACTGTGAAACTTAATTTGTTGGCGCGGGAAACTTATAATTTTCCAGTTAGCCAGCTTCCTATTTACTGCTTTTTAGCGAGAACTTCTAGGCAACTTCGTAAGTCAATGCTTCGTAAACAGCGAAATGTCTTAAGTATCTTGATGTACAGTTTAGCAAATAATTCTTGGCAGTTTCTGAAGAACCATCTTCTTCTTAGTAATTGCTTAAACAGACCAGTAAAACTTCGAAATAATTCCAACCTTTTACGCATTGACGGGTCAAAGGTTTTCTTTAATTAAAACTACATCCATTGTATAAAATATTTTTTTTCCACTTTATAGCTTTACACATCATCCGGTTTTGCTTATTTATGTGAACAATTATTGTTTTAAGTGCTTTTGAAAAAATTCGAAAGCCGTGAAATTTTTTTGTTTTGGCAACCTCTCGTCAATAATAGATTTGTATGATTTTGGCAAACGAAAGCACCAGTTAATGAAAAACCATAAAATAGTTGACGTCCCAGTCTGTATGTGTGTTCACATTGAGTGTTGAGTGCTTTTGTTTGATGCCAATCAAGCGAAAATAATTTTTTGTCATATTTTAATAAAAGGCTGCCTCACAAAAGCCAGAAGAAGACTGAGTGTTATGTAAAATTAAATGAATATATATTTTATTTCATTTTAATTATAGGACATCGGAACATTTCTTCTTTTATTAACTACGTTTCGCTCTTCTTTTATTTTTTAAAGTTTTGTCAGCCTTTGTCATTTAAATTTCACATTTGATTTAAAAAAGTAACGGTAAACAAAAGTAAAAGCGAGTAAACAAAACAAAACAATTTCTATTTAATTTAATTAAGCCAATTGGCTTAGTGCCAAAATATATAAAGGATTTTATTTATTCTTCTTTTTTTTTTTTTAAACCAGCAACAAACACCCGCAAATATAAAAGCCAAGCAAAGCCAAGTCAAGTCACAAAGCAATGCTTTTGAAAATCTCCGTTGTCGGTAAATAGAATTTTCAACAGCACAACAACAACAACAACAACAACAACAACAAATGCAAATTTTTTAAAATAAATATTAGCTTAGCAGTCGACACACAAACTTACAAAAGGAATTCCTAATCTCATAAATAAATTTTAATTTTATGGAATTTTCGTTCTTTTTAAATATTTCAGAAAGCGGAAAACACCGAATTACGTTTTGTTTTACAAATTGTATATAAAGTGAATTTGGCAGCAATAACTGCATCAGGATGTTGTTACAAATTTGGTTAAGTATGTTTGCTTTGTTTTCAAATTTTGACAAAGTGCGTTAACTTTATCAAATCACCATAACTTATATAAGCAAAGGCAAAAGGTTAACCTAAACTCACTTCGATCGAGAAAACATTCCATGTATTCGCCATTACAACATTACATTAGCGAGACATACTGGGAGTGTGCTGTAGTATAATTGAATGTTAGTAGATTTTAATAGGCATTTCATAAACAAAACTTGTGCTTGATATTTTATTTAAAGAATTATCCATCACTAGCTACTGCATCTTTCAGCCAAATCATGAATTCCCTGCAGGGAGAATAATTGGTGTATCGAAGCAATCCATGAAATAATCTCCACTTTGACTGTCGCCTTAAGAATGGAAGTCTTGCTCTCGCACAAACCATAAATCATTGATCGAAAGCAGTTTTAATCAGAACGAATAACGTAGAACGTAACAACGATAACTTATACTTTGGCACTTATTTAGCAACCTAGCGATAATTTATTAAACATTCAAATATCTTACACGTTTATAGTTACCAACGCTAGCAGCGTTGGCTGATGTGTAAGAAACAATCAAAAAGTGAACAAAGCAAAAGTGAAATTCTTATTGCTACGCATCTTAAAATTTTTCTCTCATCAGAAAGTAAATAATGCGTATATATTAAAATAAAAGTGTGTCCCTTAATTGTGTGGGTTTCTATTCTAAGTGAAAATTATTTCGAGTTTGTCTTTATTTGAATAAATAAATCTTGTATAAAAATAGTCCGACTCTACCTAAGAAGTTTCCTCATTGCACTGCTTCTGTTTGTTTGTAGCTCCGGCTGAGTTTGGTTCACTGCAATATGCATATAAGTTTTAAATAATTCATTATTACCTGAAAGTAGTCCATTAGTTTAATACGAGAAAATGAATATTTATGTCAAGAAAGTAATTTGTTGTTGGAAAATGTACAACAACTTAATATTACTTCAATTTTTCATTTCAAAAGAAGGATTAATTATTAGCTAATCAGAAAATATGTGCATAACAAGGGGTAAGTAAGCAAACTTTGAGTTATGCTGCTTTAGACCTCTTCGCTCTTACATTGCCGCGATGTTTGTAATTGATGTTGTAGCTTCAATTAAGCACCAATTGGTTTTCGTATTTCCAATGTCATTCAATGTATTCCCTAAAAAATCAATCTTAATGGATGAAACATGTGGAATAAACTTTTCTTTATCTGAAAAAAAGTTTTTCCTGCAGGGAAGTTACAACGCGATGTATAGCCAAGTTGATTGTGAACTTCTCTACTACTCTAATAGATATCTTTCGAAACAGTTTACGTCCATTTGAAAGTGTTTCCATGCAAAAAATAGGTTAATGCGTCATCAAGACGGCGACGCATGAATGGATGTGAAGCTGAGAGCAAGTCGAAGGTGATCGATGTCTTTGCTAAAGCATTAAAAGTTCCTGATAATAGTTTTTATGTTTGTTATGAATCCTATAGGCTATAGGTTAGAGATTTTTTGACATTTTCTTTGCAATTTTGCTACATACCATGACATGCCAGAAGTTCTTTTCAGCATAAATTCTTGGAGGAAAGTATATGAGATCGAATATTTGAAAATGCAAGGACCGTTTTAGTTTATTAGTTGCAAACTAATGAACAAATTTATTGTAATAGAAAAAATATGTGTCGTACAAAATATCCCAAAACTTTAAACGATTCTCATTTTTTCCATTCGAGTATCTTATACTATATTTAAAGTGACGTTCTTTAGTGCAAGTGCGTAGGAGGATTTTGATAAATTAATTTAAACATTTGTTCCTACTGAGAGAATTGTTTTTCTATTGAAAGTTGAACTTATCCATTCAAATACTAGCCATCACCAAGAAATTAGTTTTTCAAAAATAACAAATACCTCTCTCTTATTATAAACAAATAAATTAAATAACTTTTTTGTTTAGGTTGAACCAGTTGCGCTGCATTTGTCATCTAATCATTCGTATTAAAGGCTCCGAAATATTTAAAGAAATTTTTTTTTTCTACAGCTTAGATATATGCATAATAATGTCTTGGTATATTAGTGTTACGTTACTATTTTTCCCATTTAAAAAAAAAGACTGTTAACAACGCCTGGTACAATTGTTTCTTCCCTTATGTCAATTAATGTTTTTTCTTAAAACATACACTCTAGGGGGTTATATATACGAAGTATTGTTAAGATGTCCTTCAAGCTGTGTACAAAAATATCCTTCTACATATATTTAGTCCCTCCGGTCAGGTACAACTTTCTATTTATTTTTTTAATATCAAACACTACGCAACAGAACTTCTTTAAAACATTGCCTATGTCAAGAGGCATATATCTTCATTCTTGCTGACGGAAGAACGTCTACCACAGATATTACAGAGTTGGGCAGAGGGACACATAGATAGATGAACGGACGGACATGAGTAGGTGCATTCTAAATTTGAAATTGGCCGAGAACCTATATACTTTATGGGGTTTTTCAAATTTTTTTGTGCATGTTATAAAAATATGGGAAAAAAATTAAGTTATGATACACTTTAAAAGTGGGTAGGCGCGGTTAATTTTTACCATTTTTGTACAGTTGGACATCGCCCACAGAATATGCCTTCAAATTTTTTTACATCTACCTACATAATTTACAGGTAATGATCAAAAATTCAATTCCTTATTCCTTTTGAAAAACGGAGTTGTTCTCAGCTTACAGTACTGTAGGCGTATTTGGCCCATTTTCAATACTTGCGCGCTAGAACTTTCCATGTTTCTGACAAATTTGAAGAAGATAGCTTGATTCTTGCAGCCAGGAGAATGTTTAGAACGGACCATACACAGGCAGACAGGCGGATAGACGGACATTACCGACTGAGAATTTGATGCTTATCAAGAATATGTATACGTTTTGGGATCTTGAAAGCCTTCGCCTGGGTGTTGCAAACATATTCATAAAATGAATATACCCCTTATTCTTCGGTGGTCGGCATAAAAACATATCCGTGCAATATTATAGAGTACGAAAATTTAGTTCTTTTCCCTTTTTTTATTTTTTTTTTTGGATTATGATGATGGGTATAAAAGATTCATTCAGGGTCGAATGTAATTTTCTTAGTTGTTAAGCTTATCTCTCACATCACATTCGTACATCATATATTTTCTGAATCGATCGAAAATGTTTCTCCTCGTCATTTATTGGAGTTTTGCACTACTTTTCAAAATTTATGAAAGATTCTTCCATTTCGTCAAACTTTCAGATATCCTTGAATACAACAAAGCGCAGTCGTTTTCCAACATGTCAAATTTTCTAAAAGTTTCAAAGCTTAACCATATCCACTTGCACTTAAAATTCTATAAACCATATGCTTACATATTCATGCGCTTCTCAGCTTATACTTTTCATAGCAAATAAAAATAACTTTAACTAAAGCACAGAATATTATACAATACGGCTTTACCGCTTAATTGAGTCAATCGTAATAACACATTAGTGCGCTGTGAACGGTTAGCTCAGGACGACACACTCAACAAAAAATTTACGTCCTCAGCATACATATTTTGTTTGTAATGTCACGGTGATGGACTGCTTCGATAATTTGTGTATAAATTACACAAACTTTACTGGCCATAGTCGGGGCTTACGCTAATTGTCAGAGAACATATAAATCAATTTGAGATGAAACGGTAATTAGAAAATATAAGAGTTGAGTTGATTCTTTTAAAAAAATAATCGCAGCATGCACAGACAAACAGATTAAAAAAAAGTTACAACGGTTCAATGTTTGTCACTATCAATCAATAATATATCTTTCTATGCACTTGATTGAGCTAATTGACTAAATAGTTAAACCTTCGAATTTACTGGTTATGTTCACATGCCTTTCGAATCGAAAACACGGGCAGTCACACATTACGAACCATCCAAACCAGAAATACATAATGATTGCAGTATAGTAAGCGACTGATTTTAGCTTGTGATGAACTGTACTAACAAATGAAAGTTGAAAAAATAAACGACACATTACAGTTTTGTCGTCATCATCCCGCAAAAGTAGCTGAACACAGAGAAGCCCGTAGAACATCAGCTGACTATATGGAAAAAAAAGTTGCGGGTAAAAATTGGAAATAGATTTACTTATAAAATCCTACACAAAATTTGAAAATTACTAACATTACAATATTAAGACTAGACTGCCGGAGCGAGTCAATTTGACGCCTTTACGAAGTCATTGCTATATATTTGGAAAAATAAAACGTATTTTTATAAAAACATTTATTGGTTTTTCATAAATCATATATCGTCGCTAAAAGCAACAATTCCCAGAAAATTTCGCAGGTAAAATGGAATTCGAATGACAACATCACAATGAAAATCGGCGTAGGTAATTTGTTTGTAAAGCGGTATATAAGCAAAGTATTTGCGAAAGGCAAACAAATGAATCGTATGAGGAAAATAAGTAAGTAAAGATTTTAGCTCTATTTAGTTTTAATGATGCAAAATCGAAGACATCTTGAATTGTAAAAGAAACTGAAGCAAGGAAGGAAAAACGAATCAGACACCGAATCTGATGCATCTCATAGGCTTCATAGAGAAAGGAGAGCTTGTTCTGTAACTGAAAATCAATCAAGCGCCAGTGATAGTCATTGCTACGCAACTTCTGGCAAACTCCTGAAACTCAAAGTGTATTAGAACCTGCAGGTTAATCTAATAATGCATCAACACAAAAAGCTCCTGATAGGATATCGTGGAAAACATTGCAAAATGGTAGAAGTACTGTTAGATTTCCCAGTCACCTCAAATTGAAAGGGTTCTCAGGGCCAATCCTTTATGTCAAAAGAAATATTAAACTTGATATTGTAAAGAGTACTTTTGCTTTGACAATCGACGAGGTATGGAATATGTATGAATTTCACACTGAAGTAGGAGGTCGTAAAGTTTCGAAAAAACATCGGGCAGTAACAAAGTCAGCGACTTGAATGTAGCGATTTTGTACGCTAGGGTGTCTTACAAGGTGTTCGAATTTATAGTTTAAACTGTGGGTACTCCCCTCTTTCTCTCGAAGAATGTGCAGAGATAAATTCAGAGAAATATGAATGATTGAAAACAGACAAGTTCGCTTTGATTTGAAAAGTATGAGGAAAATGTATTCAGAACAGCCAGGCTTGTTATACACCTGGCGCGGATATAATGCTCGATGAGCAATTATTCTCAATTAAAGCCAGATGCACATTTACTCAGTACGTGCCGCATAAAACTGACAAATTTTCCATTGAATTGGGCATCGAAACTGTCGAGTTGTCAAGTTGGAATACCACACAGAAGAAATAGACTAGAATAGAATAGTAACTCCGCCCGTATTAAATGTAATAAAAAAAATCCGCGCAAATTACTTTAGAAAAGGTATGTTTATACAAAAACTGCTTTGAATAAAGTTTCCTTAAAAAAAATTTTATTTTTTAAATCTTAAACTTGATGTTTGTGTCAGATTTCAGGCAAACTCAATACACCTGGAAATCAAGTGTTACCCAACTCGGAATTGTGGTCACAAGCACTTTGGCACCCACAATCGACTCAATCCTCAATATCGTCCGAATCCATTAGAATTTCTTAACACTTCATCCTTGTCTCATTTTTAAGTGACTCCCAAGCGAATGTAATAGGAAATATTCTACTCTGCTCCTTTATCGCGTGGCGAAAGTGCTTGCACTACGACTATCGAAAATCGATTGATGCCTACTAGTATGGAAAATCCTTGCAAATGCATAAACATTTGAAAAAATGGAAACTTTTCCTCTTCCAGAAGAGCCAAGAGGTCGCCAAGCAAATGGATGCCCAAAATCGAAAGATATAAAATCAACATATACATAAAAAATGTTAAAGGATAATAAAGGGAAACAAGAGAATTTTGTACATAGCTGTGCCTTGATTTCACTTCGAAGACGTTTTTCTGTAAAAGAATGTCACAAAGATACTCTGTCTGTCTGGGGATTAAATTTTCGAAGCATGTATGCACTACTCTCATTAGCTAAATCTAAGGTCAATCATGCCATTGTGAATGTGATTTTACGGCGCAAATCAAAATAAAACGTATTGTCGTTGTCCTTAATTCGCTTCAAGGCGTATTTAGCTTTTTATCATGTTTGAATTAAGTTGTTTTTTGCGTTTTTTTATAGAAAAATTTTTTTTATTTTTATTATAAATCGAGAAAATACGTTTATCTATAATTGTGTATTACATTTGCGCTTTATATTTTCATTTAATTGGTTTTTTATGCTTAAAATAACACTAACAGCAAGAGTAACAACAATAGCAACATGGGCAGAAAACCAGAATTTTCATTAAATGAACGCCATCGTGTGGTCTCTCGACCATTCGATATGTCATGACAGAAAAACTGTTTCAATATTATGACTATAAAAAACCGTTTAACTCCAACGGTTATATGGCAAATATAAAAAGACAGTGACAACAACAATAATAAAAAGAACAACAACACAGCAGATTAAAATTAATATTTTTATGTTCTACGCGTATAAATAATAAATTAAAAAACAAAAGCAACAACAACACTGACAACATTTACATAATATTGAACCAAATAGCGCAGCGAAGATATGTTGATGAAAAATATTTAAATATTTATTACAATCGTATATAAAAACGTAAACATAGAATCCAAAGAATTTTCAACCCTCAGCAGGTTATCATCCAGGGATTATTATATACGTATATATGTACGTGTGGGCCGTTTATCATTAATTTTACAAACTGAATATCAAACAAAGTTCAAAAAGTTAATGAAACATGTAAAAAAAAAGAACAAAATCATCATCATCATCATCAACAATAACAACAAACTTAACGATTATAAGAGTGGTGTACGACTGACATAAAAATGATATCATCAGGAAAATCAACACATATCGCAAATGCCTTGCATTACATAGACATGCACATTCAGAAAACGTCCATAAATTTAAAAATAAAACACCATTGATGTTGAATTGCTTTCATTTTTGGATTTCTAAGAGATCCAAATTTAGTTATCTTTCCTTCTTTTACTTTTACATAGGATTTGCTATAATTAATGCGTTTCATCTCTTTTGCATTGAATCGCTGACAAACACAAATGTTTAACGTGGCTGACCACATGTCTTTGAAATAAAAAGTCATTAATCATTTGTCGGGGTGGTGGCCACTAATACAGATCATATATAGTATGCATATAAAAATGTTTATTAAATCTCTTTAGACGGTTAGGACGAATTTTAGATACCCACTACTTATGAAAAACATAAAAAAATTTTTATTTTCTTGTTTTTTGATAGTGAACGTGATAACGCTTTGATTAATATATGTTTTTTATAAATTTCATTTCATTCATTTTTCCAAATTCCAGACTTGCCACAAAACAAACAATAATTTAGACTGAGCTTGGGTCAAACCTAAATAGACTAATTTCGCTTATAAACATTGAAGGAAAATTTGTATTGTATCGTACGTACGGTATTACAGATATTCCTACAGATATTCCTACAGATAATTTCACAAAATAATAACCACATTTCGCCCTTTTTATACCCACCACCGTAAGATGGGGTTATACTGATTTTGTTTGTTTTTCTTAATATATGTAACACCGAAAGGGAAGTTTCAGAGATCCTATAAAATATATATATCCTTGATCAGCGTGAAATTCTGAGTTGATTTAGCCGTGTATGTCCGTCTGTACGGTGTTTGTTATTGGGATTGTCCTGGCAAAAATGAAGATATTGACTTCAAATTTAGTGGAAAAATTAGAAGTTTCTGCACGCAGGTTAGTACGCAAAATGGGTCAAATTGGTCTAAGCAGAAGATCGTAGTAGAGCGTACACTGAATACAACGCACTTTTTTTTTAAAAAAATTTCCGGATTTTTGCTCGTTACTCGGAAGTTATTTGGATGAGAAATTTGAAATTTTCCATATTTGCTTTACGAGACACTTTACCCTCTAGGTCCAAAAATGGAACAAATTTACGACTAATTAAATTTAATTTTTTTCATTTTTTTGAGTTTTAATGCTTATTTATCATAAAGCAAACAAGACAAAATGTTTAAAACTCTTTTGTACACTCCCCAAATGGAGATATTTTATCTGCCTATAAATGGGTTAATATTAAAATGAATCTGGTAGACAACGCGATTAATTTTTTCGTAATTATACCAAAGAGCTCGGAGAGTATAATGCGAAAAGCATAGTGGTACGTATGCGAGATTCGGCCCCCGCCGAATATAACTTTCTTAATTGTTTTATGTTCATGTTTTCATATTTATCAAAATTCTAGGTGGAGTCTTAATCTCTTGGAGCTTTGTTCATTTGCAAGCACGAGGCCAAAATTACATTAATTAAACCCTATATACCAAAATACAAACCTTACATAGCAATCCTTATAATTTTGAATTAAAAGAAGCAGTGGACGAATAGTGATATAAAGAAAGAGGGCTTTGATTTAGTCACGCCTGTGGAATCTTCCCTGTTGTAATATGCAGTTTCGCTTGAGAATATATATAAAAGCAAATCACATCTAACTTAAGTAGTTGAAAAATCGCAACATAAAAAGAAAATTGCACTCCTTATAACATCGTATATATATCGTATCGTCTCATATATATATATATATATATATATATATATATATATAACATTTTTTCATTTTGTCAAAACGTTTGCAAAATCTACAAGAAAGCTTCATATAGCCCTATTATAAATACACATTTTTGATCGGTATCACATTCTTGCGTGTGTCCGTCCGCCAAACTGCCTGCCACGGTGTCAACAACTCACATATTCCTTTCAAATTTGCAGAAAACATTGGAAGTCCTTGCACGCAGGTTGGTCTTGAAAATGGGCTAACTTGATCAAAGGACACGCCTACAGTACAATATACCCTAAGCATCTGTTTTCAGAAACCAAACAATTTGACGCTTTTTTCATCGTTTGTAAACCACAATAAATACTTAAACCAAAATTTTCGCGTATATTCTATATATGGAGTAGTCCAGAATAAAAAAATCGTTTACGTACGTGTGACATTTTAATATTAACGAATAACGATACTTTTTTTTTCAGTTTTTATACCCTACAACACTTGTGGTACATGGTATATTAAGTTAGTGCGGTCGCATGTAACACGCAAGACGTCGTAAGATAGACCCACCTTTTTTTTTATACCGATGGATTCTGAAGAGTAATCTGAATTGATCTAAGCCTGTCTGTCCGTCTGTCCGTGTGATGTATGTGCACGTAAATTGGTGTTCAAGCTACAGGTGGCAATTCTGGAGACATTTTGATGAAATTTATTGCAGTGACGTGTTTTGATCCAAGGACGAACACTATAGAAATTGGTTCGGATCGGTCCGTTTCTCGAACACTCCCCATACAACGCTCAATTCTAATCAGTCGTTACATGGAAAAAATTGTAATTTCTAAAATTTCTAGGCAAAAGAGTTTAAGTAGTAGTATTGCGGCATTCTTAATTGGTATGAAAACTTTGGACCGGATAGGGCAATTTTTGGACCTCCTCCCATACAACGAACACTGAAGTTCATACGACAAAAAGGTATAATTTTCAGCGCTTTATGATGAAAATTATATCATAATAGAAACTTAAAATAAAAAAAAATTAACTGTACTAAATTTGGACCACATCGGCCTATTTTTTGGATTCTACCCTAATAAAGACTTTCACGAAAATTGATCCTTTGTAGAGTACAAAAGACTACATTTTAATATGCGGTGACGAAAATTGACCCACAATAGTGTTTTTCATACTAAAGTGAACTCTACAAAATTTGGATTATCTATGCTTATTTTTGGATCCTGTCCTACGTATGTAACGATTAAACTAAACGCTTTAGCTTCGCTTCCCCATAAATGCGCACTTGAAAAATATACCTTTTTATAGAAGCAAGATATAACTTTGTGGTCTATAGTAAAAATAAGAACTGTGTTAGACAATGTGGTGTAGGATATTTAATTGTCGGCCTTGCCTGACTATAATGTTCTTACTTGTTTTAAGATAAAAATGGTGAGTATGAAAGATCCGGGTACAACTAAATGTAATTTTATTGTTTGTTGTATTTATTGACGTTGCAGTTAACTATAATGATGGTTTTGATAAAAATTTATAGCCAAATCGCTTTCTAAGATTGTCAACGATGTTTTGAAATCCTAATGGTTTACAATAGTTTCTGTCAATAATAAATGCTGTCACCAAATTAAATTTCGAGACGTTTTGTGCTACAAAATGTGCAATCAGGAGAACTTTTCTGAATCGATACATGACTTCAGAATGTTATAGTCAGTACTGCCCCCCTTTATCTTGCTGAATGGAATTATATGAACTAGCGGTTTTGCTAGTTTGTCAAGGGTTAGGAACTTTGTTACAATTCTTCTATGTTTTGGTTGCGTTTTACAAATCTTCTTAGTATCACATTGATTAATAAAGGTCACTATTCCATTGAGAAAATAAAAACCGCTACATTTCATCACGTATGTCGCACGATAGGGACTGTGCTCGGCTGATATCATAATGTTAATATAATTAAAAGAAATAATGAAATAAAAGAGAAACGAAGCGTACTCTAGATTCGTCCGTTGTGTGTCAGATAGTTTTCTGTTACGAACCAATCGTCTTCTCACAAATAATGCATGTCGTCAGATATCTTTATAGGAAATGGATACTAACATTTTTTCGAGTTCCCCTTCTGACAGTTGCTATTCTGTTGTTAATCGTTTCAGGTTAAATAGCCTTCGCACCTATCCGCTTATCTAACATGGTAGATATATATGATGAGTAGCGTTACTTCGTATGTAAACGCAAAGGCATGAATATCAACGTACTTTCATTGAATAGAAATCCGCAAGGCTTATTTTCCACTTTATGAGAGTCAATAAAGCATTCAATAGTGAAGACAATGCTTCTTTAGAATAAAAGCTTCTTTCCTTTTTTTTTCGCTGCCATTTAAGTAAATTTTCCAAATCGTCTATATATCATTGTAAAACATTCCCATGCTCCTAATATTCTAAGCTACCAACATTCGCTATATTATTCGTAATGAAAACTCATTCAAATTACCGATATTGATTCGCTTTATAAATACACCTTAAATGCCCTTTAATATATAAATATATATATATATATATGTATAATATAAATTCCCGTTAATATGTAAATCTTTTTTGTTTGCAATTTTCTGCCAACTTTTTTTTACTATGTGTTGCCGTAATATTAATAATTTTCTATTTATTTTTCATTAGCCTGATTATAATTTAATTTTTAAGTAAATAAATGTAAATTAAAATAAATACACGAATGATATACATGCGTGTGCATACATCGGCTAATATAAGAGAATATATACCCATGCATACATGAACATATAAATACATGTGTAGAGGAATAACGGTTTTTTATAATTTATATTATTTGCCTTTATAAATTATGTTTTAAAAAAAAATGTACACATATTTTTTTAATTTCATTGGTTAATTTGCCGTTCTTCCCTTACTCTTTCGTTCGCTAACAACAATTACATATCCATTCAATATTGAGATAAGCATATTATTAAATTCTATTTAAACTGTAATTTAATTTCGTTTTTCTCAACCGCAATATTATATATCGTGGTTATTTTAAATTACGTGCTCGCTTTGTCTCACTAAAGCGAAAAAATAAGGAAAAAGCAAATAAAAATATCTTATGAAAAAAAAAAAAATTTATTCATCCTTGATTGGAACTTGTAACCCTTGATATCCGCCCGACTGACGGCAAATATTATATCTCCAACACTATGAAGGCAGAATTAGAACTGACTAAAATCATCACAGAAGTATGCTGCTCTATTTGCAAATTGTCAGTGTAGTCTAAACGCTCAAATAGTAAATAACATATGTTAACACGCGCGACAAAAGTTTTTTGGTGTATTGCGGAACTTATCTCAAAAGACAGACGATAAATTTATGAAAGTAGTTATGGACACATCTATCGAACTGATTAAATGCACTCAACTGCACTTAACTGCTTTTGCTGTATTAATATGACAATTCTCTCAGGGGAAGGTATCCACTGTCTAACACGGTGTCGGCCAAAAAGAAATAAGAAATAACTGGCCGCAACCTAGCTTACATGTGCTTAATCGGTATGCTCTGCATTACTAACTTGGTAATCCTGATTCTTACCTACGCATCTACGCGTGTTTAAGAAAACAAGGAGTTTTTAAATCATCTTTTGTATTCAAAAGAAAGTTTCAACAACTCAACTGCACTCTAATCAAAGGGAAGCTAGGCAAAGGAAACCTGCTTAGCTCTGATTAGAAACCTAAGTGCTTATATGCATAACTAACATAAGATTAAGTGTCTTCTTAAGTGGCCGTAGGAAGTTAAAACGAGATCATTACAGCTCACAAGAATATTTCTCGCTCACTTAGAGCAAATAACTTGCAATCTACTATCACGTTCTTCTCGATGCACCTTTGATGTCATAATTGCGTTTTGAACAAAGCGACAAAATGTCACCTTCTCTACTAATCGCGTCGATCAAAAGCACATAGTTTATAGCATTGTCAATGCATTTCTTGCGCGTTGGGAATACTTGACAAATTCAATATATTTTGCGCGCTGAGTCATTAAAACATATATTCGTCACCGCAGTTGAGAAATAAAATTATTCTGGATGGAAACTTAATACTTTTATAATGTCAATGTAAATATTGTGTTGCTTTCGCTAAATCAATGCAACATTATTATTACGTTTGTTATTATTATCTATATTAAAAATATTAATAACATTTAATTGCCACTCCGTCAGCGTATGAGGTGGTCTGTGTTGGCCAACGTCAATATCATCGCATCATCAGCGCACATAGTTTATTTTAATAATGTTGCATATACAGAAGCGTATGATTGATAATTAATTAAATAAATTGGTTACATTATATACATACATACATACATATACATTTATGATTATTTATTCGTTATAATACTCATATTGGTTCAAGAGCTTAACCAACATTCAGAAAAATTTTAGTCAAAAAAATAGAGAAATTTTTTGCTTTTCAAATAATGTCCTTAAGAATAATTTTCTGTTCCCCTTTCAAACACTTACAGCCATTTAAAAAAATATTAATTTGTTTCACTTGAACTCTTAGTTACTTTGACTATCACGTCAAAGTTTTTAAATTAACAAAAAAAAAAACGACTTTAACTTTCTTCCAAAATTTGTCTTTAACGATCGGAACAATTTTTTCAACTGACGCTAGTACATTATTCTATATTCCATTTCTACCAAATAATAAAATAAAATGTTAACAAAATTTTCTTCAGAAAAAAGAAGAAGGAAAATAAGCAAAATGATCTTAAAAAGCATCAAATATATAGAATGTGTACGATAATTCGAATATAAACAAGTGAACACCTACACCCACTCGTATGTATATGAATGCAAACAAAAAGATTTTGATTCTCTTGCACTTGAAAAGAAAAATGAAAACAAAAATGAATGATTAGAGCAAATATAAAAGAAAAGGGTGAAAACACACAAAATGACGTCAGTGCTTAACTAAAAACGCTCAACATAACAGTCGAAATCGCCAATGCATATATGCAGTGTTTCTCACACTGTTTGTTTTATCATTTCATTCTTTTGTATCCATTCCAGAGTATAGATCAAAATTGACAGATGTGCAACGCATAGCAACATGGACCAAAAAATGTAATCGAAATCATTCTAGAAATGCCTATGTATTTGGCCGTTCATTCCCCTATCTGTGGGTTATTCGTCGATTTGTTACAATTATAACTAGGATTTGAAAAGCATGTCTGCAAAAATATCTGTTGCTCTTATAAAGTTTCAATATTAACTAAATGGCCATAAGAGCGCATCTTCAACTACCATAAAAGCCTACACTACTGGACCTAAATATGTAAATAGGCTCTATCTGCAAAGTGCCAGAAAATCGTGTAAGTACAAGACTTGAGCTACAGTGCAGCTACATAAATATATTAAGCAAATAAATTCCTGATCACTCTTGCTGCTAAACGCCTTGGACAAGCCAACAATGGGTGTTCACACGTTGACGTCCACCGTGAAATTGGTGACGGACGACAAAGGCAATTTTCTTTTTTATAATATTAAGAATATAGGATAATTATTCCGGTCATGTGCACCGGAAATTCACGCATTCACGAACGTTGCACGGCTATAGAAGGCGTTTACGTCAACCAGTGTAAATTTCGTTCTCAAACCGAAGCTACTTTTTAAAAAAAACATTAGTTGCACTGCCAATATGAAATAAAGAAAATGTTTTGATTTATGGCATTGTAAGTCAATTCATCTGTATCCCTATTTTCGTAAATAGTTTTGAAAACTGACCGCCCCGCAGAAATTTTCTTCCACCTTATTCGTCTTGCTCTTAAGTTACACCTGAATTGACCATGTTGTCCGCTTATCCCATTGTGTCTGACCCCATGAGTATGCTTTTGATGTACCTATGTTATGTAACATTTTTAAATAATAAGATTTTGATTTAGTTTAGCTTGGTTAAGGCATTCGCGACTTCGACAGTCCGTCCAATATTAAAAATTAACTACTTACAATCCAATTGTAATCATTATTTCTGATAGACATATATGGCTAAGTATAATGTTATATTCACGCTGATCAAGAATATCTACATGACAATCTGGTAAACGCTATTTAATTGGGGTCCGTATGTGACAGGAGGAATTGTAACCAAATGCACACATAAACAGTCATTTATAGCAGGCCAATATAATGAAGTGTACGACAAAATAACTAAAACATGGCATGTATACGTAGAGTAGGCCAGTGATCTACGATAATACAGGCAAAGCATTACATCTGTACTCTTAAATGAATGAATGTAAATATTTCGACTTTGTGTGCATTGGTTTAATAGATAGTTTGAAAGCCCTACAATACGAAAAAACATCTTAATATCTGTGAAAAAAAATTTTTTCTGGAAATTTCGAACTCCATCTTAACCTCTCTGAAAAGACTGTCGGTATCGAATGGACGTCTGCTGCCTAATAGTCTACCTGTATATGAAGATGTTTGTATTTATTTAAACTCATCTGTGAACAAAAGTTGATAGTGTAGCTTCATGGAAGACGACCGTTTCATGGACATGAAGCTGAGAGCGGTTTGAAATGAATCTATCAAGGGATTTGAAGTTTGAGATGAAGTGTCCTGTGTAAATTATGAATTCCGCTGTAGAATTATACGTCCTCTCCTTTATTGCACGATATATAATAAGTAAAAGGTGCAACTTTGTCTTGGACTGATGTGGCAAACACAACAGGCTCTTGTATAAAATCTTTAAGAAAAGAAAATGAGTTTGGACATGTAAGGATACTTTTATCAAATTATAGGCTAAAGCAAAGAAAAAAAAAACAAAATAATGAAAAAATTGATTTGTACAGAAGAATACATTTGTAATACATTTCAGAAATTTACATACATTTCTCTGGAAATACGACTTTATTTTAAATTTGTAAATATTTGGTTAGGTTCTTCTTTTTTACGAGAAAGTTGTATTTTTTCACACAAGTACACCCCAATCAGAGCAAACCAATGTTGTTGCGATTCTCTGCGCATTTCTCTAACCAACGTGCATAAGATATCCTGCGTGCCGCAGATGCCGAGAAATTAGAGATACCTCGCGAGAAGGGTGCCGATATTATCAATTTTCTTAAGCTTTTCAAATTTATTTATGCAAATACATAGTATTTATAACAATGTATTTTTGTATGTGGTTAAATAACACTTAAGACTGGCTTAAGGCTTAAACTATCCTGTCGTAATTAAGCATTAAAGAAAAAGTGAACGATATTCGCTACAAATATTTATGTACAGCTAAATAAATAAAAAAATTGTCAAACACAATCTTTTTTAGATCGTTAAGTAATGTTACTTCTTAAATGCCATGTATTTAGACTACACAGTGCTTATGCGTACCACAGCATACACATAAGCAAACTTAATGAAAAAACCAAAATATTATAGCCTAGCAGCGCTGAACATTGAATACTCTACACCATTTTGTATAATGCAATGCTTTCGTGAGAAAAAGCCAAAAATTGCAGCTTTTTTCCTTGTGAAGGCATACTTTCCTTGGAATCGTTGACATGGGTGAAATGACGTGGTCAAAATTTGGCAAAGTTATAATAATTTGCATATTGAGGATTTGATTATTTTTGTGATAATAAATTAAAAGTTAAAGTTTGTTGCTTTATGGGGCTTTAGTTTTCATAAGAAGCCGCACATAAGATGGACAAGAAAAAATAAATACAAATTTGGTACAAGTAATTCTCATATCTAATTGCTATTATTAACCCATTTTCGTTACAAAACGTGATGAACGGTGCACCCGTTCACAACAATTTACTGCGTGAATATTATCATTGGGCGGTTTTTGGTGACAAATTTCAAAAAAACTATAATTTTTTCATATAACAACTATTTTCTTGTAAGACGTACGGGTACTGGTCGTGGAAATTGTCCAATCTAATCCTTTTTCAATAGGCTTCGCCTTTGGGCGGCAATATTCCTAGTTTGAGCTCAATATACATCATGGATTGAGGAAAAGTTTCTGAATCGATCAGTATAATAAAATATTTATCTATCTTCAATTTCTATACCTTTTACATACATCTGCACAAATTCAATGTGACTTGTACCAGAAAGGACGTACATTACCTTTAAAAGCATTAAATAATTAACCCTACGAACATATAATTTTTTACATATAAGCATATGATCTTCGTTCCTTATACTCGGCGGGAGCTGAATCCCGCATACTCACCACTATGCTTTTCGCATTCTGCTCTTCAGATTCTTTTATTTGATACCCATAGCGCTGGTATTATTAAGAAAAAATTAATTAATTAATTATCTACCATATCCATTTTTAAATCAACCCATTTTTAGCAGATAATATATCATCATTTGAGAAGGGTACAAAATAGTTTTAAACGCTTTGTCTTGTTTGCTTTATGAAAAATAAGCATTAAACCTCAAAAAATTGCAAAACGAATTTAATTTAAATTGGTTCCATTTTTTGACTTAGAGAGTAAAGTGTCTCGTAAAGCATATGTGGAAAATTTCAACCTTCTAGCTTTAATAATTTCCGAGTAACAAAATTTTTATTAAAAAAAACTGGGTTGCGTTTAGTTTAGGCTCTACTACGCTCTTCTGCTCTGACCAATGTGACCGATTTTCAATACCAACCTGCGTGCAGAAACTTCCAATGTTTCTACCGATTTTGAAGTCGATATCTTTATTTTTGCGACCAGGAGAGTGCCAACATCACACATCACAGAGACGCATAGGCGGACGGACATGGATAAGTCAACTCAGAATCTGAGGATGATCAAGAATATATATTCTTTTCAGGATCTCTTCGTCTTGGATTTTACATATATTTTGGGGAAAAAACAAAATGAGTATACATCCACCTTACAGTGGTGGGTATAATGAGAATACTGAGGAAAAATTAAAATATCAAGAAAAATGATTGATGCCAGTCTCCTACTCTCTTCATTCTCTGCAATTTCACTTCGCAATGTAACATTTCCTTACGATCTTTTCGTCTCTTTTCCATTGTTTGCAATGCGAGCACTTTATATTTTTCTTTCCTTTTCTATGATCAAACAAACAAGCGAAAATATAGTAATGCTACAAAACCTACTTTTAATGTGGCACAAAAGCTTCCGGATCCAAAACCAATTTCACTGCAACTGCGATGTTTTGCGTCATTTTAACTGAGATCATGGACTTTCCCGAAATTGCTTAAGCCACTGTCGCTGTATACGTCACGTAACGGAAATAAGCACAAAAAATTTACGGTCAAAAACTAGGCTATTCTAGATATTGAAAATTTCAATCGGCAAAACATAGACAGTTATGGACGAATGTACTATTCATTCTGATCTTCGTTCATATTTCTATGTTATATAAGCTTTTAATATAACTCTTAAAGCCGAAAGCCTTAGATGCTAGTGCTTTAAGACTTTAGTCTTAGAATTTATTCTCTGGCTAAATTTATATAATAATAATAATAATATAACTCTTACGATACACATATGTTGAATAGCAAATAAAATGAATAAAAAAAATAACAAAAAGCGACTTGTCGATTTTCTAGTCTTAACGACACACTTGAGTATAAGATGCCTTAACAGAAAATTTAACAAGAGCTTAAAATTTTTTTTGTCATTTTTTTGAAAAACTTGCAAATTTTCGATTTATTACAGCAATGAGCGATTGCTTTTGAAACAGATCATCAAATGCTCTTTAAACGTGCAATTGCTTTGAGCGTGTATTTGCCCGTATAATCAAAGGAGAAATTGAATTTTTGGCATAGGAACGCAAATTTGTTTTCCCAAGTTCATGAGTTTTCAACAAAAAAAAAAAAGAAGGAAAATATCAACTTAAATACACATTTGATGTATTTATGAAGCCATGAATATTATCGCAATTTACGATATTCTCTTGCTACAGCAGTTGCTATGACTTTCTCTAAGTTTTGTTTGTTGGTTGTTTATTGTTTATTTTGAGATGAGCGTAGGCGCCACTGAATATACGGTCAAGATATTCGCTACACAATTGGTGTTGGTTTGTTTGTTATTTGCTAAATTTTTGCTGTTGTTATTGTAACGTGAAACCGTAGGCAAAAAGTCTGCATAAATTCGATTATTTGTTTACTTTTACATTTCGTTTACATTATCATAATAGTGCCAAAAATTGAATTAATTGAAAACTGGAAAGCAAAACAGATACTTTCGTAACTAATATAGTCGTTGTAGTAGTAGCAGTGGTGGCGGTGGTATGGGTGAATATCTGTTCATAAGTATGACGTTCTCTCATAAATACATAAATATGCCGCCTTCTGGTTATTGCCTGTGCGAGTTTATATGCAAAATTATCAATTGATGTCATTGCTAAATTTAAATATTTTCAATTTAGATTTTTGTTTTTATATATATATCGTACGTGTTTTTTTTTTCTTTTTTTCTTTTTTTTGCTCTCATATTGTAGTTTCCATACATTAAACATAATAAATAAAACTAATGAAAAGCTATTGAATTTGATGATAAATTTCAGCTTTTTTGTTATTTGCTTTTGTCGTTTTTAATTTTAAATAGTTGCTGTTTTAAATACTAATTATTGAAATAAATTTTCTTAATTATTTGCTTTAGTTAGTTGCATATGATGTCTGTAATGTTGAATAAGTAGAGCATATGGTCATTAATAAATTTCTTTAATTGGTGTCACAATTTGTGTTATAAGAGTTGCTTTTTAAATGCATTACAGGAAAAGACGAATGAAGGATAATAATGAAATGTGAATAACGGAAAACATATTACGATAAATGCAGAATCAAATAATTGATGCGGTAAATAATAAATTACCTAATATACAGTGTAACTTGTAATACTTGAGAACGAGTTCTAAACATTATTCTCACCGTAGATCGTTGCTAGGCTTAGGAGTTATAAGAAAGATGTTGAGCTATATAAAGATAGAAAAGGTATAATATAAATGGTGGCTCAAAGATGATAGAGAAATATATTAATACAACGCACTAACCGCGAAGATTACTTATGATCTTAACCATTTTGCATTGATAAGGTGTTGTTTTACCCACCACCAACTATTTAGTTAACAACTTAAAATAATATAATATCGGCTCTAAGTTGACATAGGAGCAAGTGTAAGAAATACAATGTCGACACAGAAGTTTGTTGAATTAGTTGATCACCTTCTTAAGAACTATATTATTAACTTTTAAGTTACAAAATTGTGTAGACATACAACTGGATTTTAGAGAATTTGAAAACAAGTCGCTGATGACTCAAAACAATGATCACCGTTTAATAAATCGCATGACGGGCCTCGAAATAAGTCTTTGATATAGAGCTATGTCAGGTTTAACACTGCAAGCTAGCGAAAGTAATGTACCGTTGGAATCAAGATATAAGAGCGTTACTCGCCAGCATTTAAAAATTCTGCATAAATTATCGAGAACCAAAGCAATGCTATGTAGAAAAGAATCGGAATCGAATTTGTAATGGGAATTCCATGCAGAGTGTGACAAACCAAATCAATGCTAATATATATAATGTAGCGACTAGAATACATCATACAATGTTGCATCATACAATGTTGCGTTAATATTTACTTTTTAATTAATTTAAGTCATTGTTGGCTTGTGAATTAAGACGAATTTTGTTTAATTTTTAGTTCTAATATATCTGTATTTACTTACTTGGAGCAAGGAATGAATGGCTTTTTCAAATCGTTTTCCAAATAACCTAATAATATTGAACTCAGCTCGGTAATAAAGTATTTGACATCGCATTTTATGCTAAATCACAACAGATTTCGGAAATACTAATCATGTCATTCTAGTGACATCGCGTTGCATAATATATTTATAAATTTTAATTAGCGTGAGAAAAACCAATTCTTGGCAACCGTGTGTGCTAGTGTAGATTATATTTGGAAATGAAGTTCCTGCGCCCGCAAGCATAAATAACCGAAATGCTTTTTATTGAAAAATTCACGTATATAAAAGGTTTTGCTCTAGTACTAAGTGAAATTGTGATTTGCAAACGGTCCACGATTGATCTATGAACACAAAAAATACAATCCTAATAACAAAAAAGAGAGAGTCCCGCTTCAACTTGCCTCAAACCGACTTTAATTTTTTTTTAATGAAAACTTTTTGCATTTTTATTTAATTACGTGTGTAATGATATATCACACACCACTTTTACACGTTTAAACGGAACCCAAAGGTTTTCTATTATGTGCATATAAGTACGTGGAAAAACATGAAAACATTGAGGTCGACAGTGAAGCGTGCCGATAGTGCTAAAGCAAGCCAAACAAGTTTTTTTAAATTGTGTTTAACGTTTAGCTAAAATACGCGTATATCTAAATTAATTTTGTTAGTGACACATGTGTATAAAATAAATTTTATTGAAACACTAAGTTATATATGTCATCTCAAAAAATGAATAGGAAAAATTATCACGTGGTAATATTACACGAGAATATTATGCAAATATTGAAAAAATGTTTTCTTTTCTGCTTTTGGAAAAGGCCAGGAAAAGATTGTCAAAATATTTCAACATAGCAATTTATTATAATAATTTTGTATTAATCGATAAAGGAAAGAAGATTTTAAGGAATATACTTAACCAAGTAACTAAACCAAAAAACTAGCTTCGCTTTACTGAACTTTCCCTATATGTAAGAAATCAATAATGTTTTGAGCGTAATAGTAAAAAAACATCATATTGTTATTAAAAATTGTTGCACTGTTTTTCTAAGTATTCTTGGTGTACGAGAACAAAAAGGAGCCGTTAGGTACGAAATCATAATCCCCTAATTCGATATTTTTAATGGTTAAGTAGTCGGTTGGTAGAAGAGATATGCGGGAGCTCGCTTTCTCGTTCACCATTCAGAATTAAACGTTCTACGTTCCTGTAAAGTGGCCTCATTGCTAACGTCTATTTGTTTCCAAGTGCTTCGAGCGCGAACAGTTCTCAAAACATTTGGATTATCTTGAAACAACCGTACGGTCGACTGCTGTTTCTGGCTCTTATTCATAGATTCATGATTCATCATCTGTTAACGTTATATAGGTCTTTCGAAGCGCCGACATTGTATTTGTCTAGCATTTTTTTTTTTTTTGGACAAATCAACACGAGCATCTAAATGATTATGTAATATTCTATTATGCATGTGTAACTAATGGCTAAGTTTGCCTCAATTTTACAGTAAGTCGATATTCCATTATCAGTTTTAGCATAGCGTCGATGTTTCCTGATGCAATAACTGTCACGATTTTCGCTAGTGAGCGAACGGCAGTTAGGGTTTAACTAAATAGAGCGTTTCACAGTGGCAAGAGGTGGTGCTTCAGGTGGGAAAAGTAGAAGTAAGCTGATCGATGCAGTGTTACCTTGACAATTCACGTCGAGTGTCATAATAAATTAGGGCAAGATAATTTTCGTGACTTACATCCAAGTTCTCGTTGAGGCCCAACTCTCAAGTCACCGTAAATAACGAAATCGGGCTAGCATGACAAAATGCACTGTTTTAAATTTTCCAGCGAACACTTCAAGTCATGTTGCCAAGACTCAAAATAAAAGTAGTGCACTTCTATTGTTTCTTGGTTTCGCCTAAGGCGATCTAATTTTCGTGCCTCCTTTTTCGTACCAGTATATAGTTGTTCGCTGGTTTTTAGTATAAATTTCCGTCTATCTTGAACATTAATCTACATTTCGCTTATTCTCTGACCAAGTATTAAAATCCTTATCTTTCGCTCTCTTTCCAAGTAACTTTTTAGGAATCAAGTTTATTGCAGATAGAAGTGAATTCGTAGGTAATTAATGACTATTTGTAGTCTCCAGTACATTATCCCGCACACATCATTGAGCAGTTTTGTCTATTTTCAATATGGGGTCATTTTTTAATGGAACTATTTGGATTTCAAAGTGAAACCTGTTTTAAATCGTTTTACTCTTTTTACCTTCTTTTCAGCCGTTATTTTAAAAATGTCGTGAATCGAACAAAGGCACAACACTTCACTGGTCTAAAGTAAAGGATCATTGATATTATCGAATTATCGTCCTTCTTTAATTAATTTATTATTGTTTTCGCTTCTGACTTCGACTTACTGAAGTTTTTTGCCTTTCCTCTACTGTTATTTTTTATGTACAAAAATAACTGCGTCTTTATTTTTAAACAGGATTTATTGCAATAAGGAGCTAAGATCTATCAGTAAGCGACACGAATGAACCGGTTTGGAAAAACTGTACGGATTTTCTTTTATGCGCGAAAAAATTACAGATTAAATTTAAACAAAAAACCCGCGAGTTTTCAGTCGACATTTAATCGAACAATTGTTTAAAAAACATATAAAACTTGATACCCAAATTGACGAAGTCTTCAACTATATTTTTGAAGTGATAACAGCAGTTCTATCAGACGAACAAGCCTACATGTTGATTAAAAATATGGATACGTTACAAAACCGTCGGTGCTTTTACGCAGACGTGCAGGACGTGTAAGAAACGCAATACACAAGCAATTGGTGAGTATTAGGGTATTCAATGGTAGTTGGACAGAACTCCATTCTTTCGTTAGTCATGGTTTAAGCGGATGATACGAAGTCAAAGAAGCCACTGAAGACTGCTTGCCAAAAGAAGTAGATCAAGCAAGCATTACATATTGAGATATTACAGTTAAAGAATTTCACTTTGTGAATAAATTGCTCAACAAGTCTTTGCCGTGCTTATAATAATTAACGTAAAATAACTTGTTTCTATTAAAAATCAATATTACATAGTCAACGTAGACATCTTATCATTCATTCCTGTATACATCTGATTACATATATTTTATAATTATATAAATAGCTATTAATTTCATTTGCATACTTACACACATTAATATATATAGAGAACTAATTAGTTTTTCTTGTAAACTTAAGCAGTTTTTTATTTTGCGTATTGCGAAAATGTAAAGATTTGTTGATTTAGTCATTAAGTTGGTAGCAGGTATGAATCGAAATACTTATAAAGTATTGCAAGGAGCAATTTGCTGAGAACGCATACTTATAGCCACACCTAAGGATGATTAAAAGAAATCTGAATTTTTCTGTCTGATAACATAACGATCAATTCTTTTGGAAGAGGTCACGTTAAGATCAAGCTTTTTCTTATCACTCTTATCTACTTGAAATTATAAAAAATTGAATAAATTATAGATGAATCCTGTCCAAGATTAGAAGAAGCCCCACTATTTAGCCGGTTTTGCGAACTTTGCGCGAGTTTTAAAGCTTTTATACTCACCAGCGTCAGCATATTCGGTTTGCCAAATTTTAGACAACATAGAGACATGAAATGGGGACTCTGTAAAGTACATGTATATTCTTTACAAGTGAAAGTTGTGATTTGGACATGTCCGTCTTTGATTCCGCCCACAAATATTTATATGTAGACTTGCTTGTTGATAAAGGTCTGAAAAATGAAAAGAAGATATTGATCTCAAATCTACTGATCTTCTTGTCCGATTCAGTTGATTTTTGACCTTGAGAATTTTAATAGCAAATATTGAAAGTCAACTAAAAGGTCTACATTAAAAATGTTACAAACTTTAAACAATAGCTTGGAGCAAAACCAACGATATCGTTTGATATTTAATTGCGGACAAAGTCGTTGAGCGGTATTTGCTTTCTTTTGCGCTTGACGTAAAGGAAATAAAGGCAAATAAATCAATTATGAGATAGCCAAGTATATATGGACCAATTTAGTTTATGTGTACGTATTTAAGTCTGTATAAATTTTTATTTGCTATAACGCAATCTAATATACTACCTACTCTCTGCTGTTCAAAAATGATATGAAAAAGTAATTACGAAAAAAAGAAAAATAAATAACAAAAATTTTAAATCGTCCGGAAAATCAATTTTGGGGACATAATCGTAGATGCCCTGTGCTCATTCTATTTATAGTCCAAGAATTTCTTTCTTTCGTCTAAATATATTACGATAGTAATAGTAGTACAATTTTCAAGTTTTGCAATCAATTTGCAAGCGGTTCTTTTCAATAACGAAAGAAATTCTAATCAACGTCAATATTTTTAAATTCTATTTTTTGTATTTATGAATATTATATTGTCCGCGTAATAATAAACCGTTCAATTTAATTTTATATAAGTTAAAAAAATTTCCATCTCTTCAACGAAGACAAGCGCACATATCTCTTTGACTAATCCATTTTTGAATAAAATTGTTCATCATGCGCATATTTAGCAGCAACCGGAGAAGACTGCAAAGTATGCAAGAGCCCTTAACTAAGCTTTCAAATAAAATGATTCTTTTTTTTAATATGTTAACTAATACGAACGGTATCCAAAATTCGTCATAGCACTTTTATCGTTATTTTTATTTTTCATTCGTTTGCGAAAAACAAAAAATATTTAAATAAATAAAAGTGAAAAAAAGTCAACATGTAAATTCAAATATTTTAAGTTTTAATTAAATTTAACATTTATTGACATATTAAAAGTATACCAAAGTATGTAGACATGTGCGCAAAACATGCTTATGCGCTTACATATGCTCTCTCGCAACATAATGTTAATTGGGTTTTTGTTTTTTTTTTGCTATTGTTATTACTAATGTTATATTGCCATTTTTACTTACAAACACTTAATTACAATTTATTGTAAAGTGTACAGTTTTTATTTAGTTCAGCTTATCAATATAATAAGAAAAAAGAAAACTCTTTGCGGCCATAAATAAATAATTGTTTTTAATTGAAAGTATTTGACGATTACACCGATAGCAATAAATCAGTAAATTAATAAACGCCCATTAACATCCATATATGCAAATACATGTGCACACGCATACGTATCTACAAACTTACTTGTGCATACAAAAAATCCCATCTTGTCAAACACAAAAATTGTTTATTGCACTTGACATTTTTATTTAAAAAGCTTTCCTTCTTTTTTTCTTCACTTTTCTTCTTCTTCTCATTCTTTATATTTATATGCATTCTACAAGACACCTGCTTAGAAATAAATAACTTTTTGGATATTGACATTGATATTGACCTTATTGCTTGCTTGGCTCTGTGTACGATAATACGTCAATTGATAAGTTTCGGGACTAATAGAAAACAATGCATATTTTTCAAAAGCATTTACGAAATTCAAACTTACTCATCAACATAGGTTTATTTAAACGTAATGTAATCAGTCTCTGTAACCTCGTAACCTCTCAAAATACGTTTTAGTTTCCGCAATTGGGTTTCGCGGACAGATGAATATGGTGGGTGGGCTAGCAATTCGAAGTTTAACTCATGGAATTTTGCTAGCGTTGCGAGTTAGTCATACGTCGATATTTCGCTTGAGAGTTAGTATGTTTCAAAAATAATATCGGTTTTTTGTTTTAGGCGACATCTATATGTAATTCCCGGGAACTATTGATCATTGTGTTAAATGTTTTTATAATCACAAAATGTGTATAAAATTTTAATACAAAGAAATAAACAAGGAAGCTACTCTCGCCTTGAAGCGAAATTATAAAATTTCGCAACCCATTAAAATTAGAGCTAATAGAAATGGCTGAGACTTTAGTAAAACCTTTCGTATGTGAAACATTGTTAACTTATGCATAGTTGTCTCAAGCAAGCGTGAATGTGACGAGTATATAATCCAATCAAAGTTTTCTTCTGCAGGTTACATTAAGTAAGTAAGGTTTAACTTTCAATTTTTGAAAACAACTGCATATAACGACGGTTAAAAGATTGGCAGTGCTGGTCTTCTAAGGAGGAAAACAATCATGTCAATTGTCAATTTTTCTGTCAAATTGATCGATCGGTGCGAACAGTAGTGAGAATCAAACAAAAGTTTAACATAAGTAATACTTTCAAAGAAACTTGGTAAATGGTAACGGGAACAATAAACGGTACTTCAAATTCGTGCATCTTTATCTCTCTCTCTCTCTGTCTCTCTCTGTCTCTCTCTCTCTCTCTCTCTCTCTCTCTCTCTCTCTCTCTCTCTCTCTCTCTCTGGATATTGATGATCACACTTTTCCATAATATTATTGCCCAGGTTATACTAATAACTAAACCCCAAAAATCTTCTCGGCTTCTTGATGTGTGCATAATTTCATGGATGGTTCTCAACCATCCTCCGTCTAATTTCGAATATTACGCAGTCACGACATTTGTTTTCTGATATTTCGTGCTCGCTAATTTAGCCAGTTCCTCTTTTTATGTCTACATCGCTGCCCCAACCTTCGTGTACAATGGATCCAAGTTACACCCTTTTTCCATTTTGGTTACTAATTGACAGAGTCGCATTTGAATATCGTGTTTTGGTTTTGCTGACATTTACGTTTAATCCAAACTTGTTACTTTGATCATTTATAGCTTGAACCATCGTTTGCAGATCCTGGAGCATTCTGCTGTCCGTCATCCTCGGTGGATGCTGATGTTGGAGGTTCTTATGGGTCTTGATCAATTGAGTTTCTTAGTATTATCGGAATCAGAATTTTCTTTTCTTCCGCGCACATGTTTGTACCAAATCAAGTATTTTTTCTTGGGTTATCGAAAAGCAAGTGGTTAAAAGTAATGTTCCGCCTGCGAAAAATATAACCGACTTGGTGTGGTACTATGGCTTGTTATTATATTTGTCTTATTGTGGGATTAATAAAATTTCATAAATCATCCTATGCACCATTGTAGTTGTTGTGTCGAAGTCAGTCAACTATAATATCAACGAGTGGGTTTTTATTTCGCTACATTTTGGTAATTCTTTTCTTTCACCTCTTCTCTATTTTTTGAACTCTGATTGCTGTATTACGCCCACCAGAGTTTGATTTATTCATTTTTTTTTTCTTTCTTGTAAGATTATTCGATGTGGACTTATGGCGTATAATTAGGGGGAACCTTCAGTAACCCTAATATTGAGATACTTTTTTCATATGTTAAAAGAGGAACTCAACGCCTTCCTTCAAGTTAAGTAATCATGCAAATCCCATGGCAATATATCTTCTCGATGAATCCAAAGAAGTAAGAAAATTGAAAGGACATATGCTATTTAGAAATTGATTTATTTTTTTTCCATATAATATTTTAATGAATTTTCTAAGTACACATAGCTTCTTTCTATCCTTTTAAACATTATATCTGTATAGTTATAACATTACCATTGAGGGACAATAACCTCTGTTATTTTCCTCTCCTTGCCAAATAATTTGCTTGTTGTCTTTTCGAATAGACTGTAAAAAAAACTTAGTTTGGTTTTATCCACAAGCTGTCTGTTACGATAAGTGTTCTGGTAAGAACCCTTTTCGTATGCTGGTAGTGTAATTTTCCTGCACATCGAAAACGAGCAGGTCTTAGTAGCAGGTGACTCGATCTGGTTATTAACAGGTCTTTTTGCTGGTATTACCCGCAGGGAAACGTACATTTTTTTGCTCCTTAGCGTGTCCTTCTTAATTACGTTAACAAATCACACCACTGGCTTACCGTCACTATGAGCTAAACTTCAAGGTTCTTAACCGTTCTTCTAGAAACTTTCATAAAGTTCACTCAATGTCGGTACATATATGAGCTTTTCAACCAATTTAAGTACCTTTGCAAAAATCTAAATAATATCTCTTTAAAGTCTATCAAAGCTACTCTCTATAATAAGCGAGCTTGTCGAAAGACATAGATTTGTACGAGCTCGTTAAAAAACACAGAACGTGGTTGTGAAGCTTTGTAAAGGCATAAAAATTTTGTCCATAACGTTCTCAGAGTACCAAGAGAAGTTTGAAAACTGTCAATCTCTTGGGAGTTTTCAATATTCTTCCACTATGAAAGATGCTGTCACTATGACAACACACATGGCAGCTTTGTCGTTGCAGCTATCCCCACATTTGTTGGATCAGACTTCGCCTGCTTCGTATGTTCTGCCGGTTGTGTCAGAGAAGATCTACGACACGCCTTAGTACCTGGCAGTGATACTAGTTCCGAACCAGACGCAAATCTGGTAAAGCTCTACCATGTTCTTTGCGAGAAGAAGTTATGATGCATCTTCAATGTTCTTATTTTGTGGTTTCGTCTGGAAGAAATATTTTTTACGGGGTTTGCGGAATTACTCCATCTAACAAGACACTTTAAAGAAATTCATTGAATTCGGTATTTGATGAATGAAAATTCAGTTGATCATGAATAACTTTATTGCTAACGAAACCCGAGGCATTGGCAATGAGACAAAGAGTGTTGGACTGATGTTTTTGAAGTATTTCAATATTGTAGTTCCTGAGTGGTTCACAGTTGTATGCCATAGGTCGAAATCGGTTGGCGGACACTCTTGTATAACATGCATTTATTTCTGAGATTAAGTTGAGATGTGGACGAATTAGCCAATAGAGTCTTCTGGTTTTTAAACCGAGTTGGTGGCGTTTATTTTTTGTATGTTGATCTTTGATCAACCTGGAAGCTAGTTCACACGGTTGTTGATAGCGATATTGTTGACATTTAACAATAGTGAAGGGCGATTCCCTTAAGTATTCTGATTTAGTACAAACATAACATGCGTGGATTGTTCAGCGTTTATTTTGATCTTTCATATGTTCACCCAAAGCGAAATTGTGTCGGGATGAATTATTAGTTCATAAGAAATATTCATGAACCATTAGATGAAAATAGGGTCGCTGCGTCATCAGCGTACGTCGCAATTAATATATTATCAGAACGTCTGAAGTGAAAATTGCACAAAGTATTGGAGTTAGAACACTTCTCTGAGGAACTCCTCCTTCACTTTTATATTTATCGGATCTATCATTTTTAACTTTAAAATAGATATGTCTGTTTTGTAAAAAGGATTTAAGGAACAAATACATAGGAGTTAAAAGCATTTTTTGATGTTGAAAAGTAACCTATCATGCCATGGTCTTTTTCACATATAAAAATACCCTACTGCAATAATTTTTGCTTTAAGTAGTTTTTCTGATGTGCGAAACAACACGATTTCATTGTTCAATAGTACCTGGTCTATTCCTTAAACCGAACTGATGGACACGAACAATAAGTTTTTGCTCTAGAGCTCGCAGTAGTCTTGTTAGATATATTTTCTCAAATAATTTAGAAAAAGTAACCAGAAAAGTAATTGGTTCATGCGATTTTACGACACTTTCTGGCTTACTAGCTTTAGTCACCTTACTTATTTACGCGTATTTCCACGGAGTTAGAAAGTGATTCAATTTTAATACATCGTTAAAAACTAATGTTACGAAGACAAAGGCCTTAGATTTAATAGTTATGCCACTTATGCAATAATAACCAATAGATTTCTTAACGTTAAGTTTGCTCCCTTCCTTTTTGACTTCAGCAACTTATACGTGGCTGGTAGCCCAATCAATGGGGCATGGCCTGTCTAGAAACTTCAATATATCTTTTGTGTGTGAGGTTCCACAATTTACTTTTAGATAATGAGTAAGGTTTTCGACTTTTTCTATTTTATTTCTGCACAAATTTTTGGGCCCATTCCTTAAGGGAACAATTCGTCTTGTTGGTGATTTGAGGTATTTAATAGCTCTCCACAAGTAACGCTCATTAAACATGCTTGAATTGATGTTGATTAAAAAATTGTTCATTTACTTGCTGATGAAAAGTTTCAGTTTCCTAACCAGCTTGATGAATAAGATTTGAAAAATCTTCCACCGCATTATCAATTTCCAATTTGCAGATTCATCTTAAGTTGTACACTGCCATCGATCCAGCCCCTAAACACCCCAAAGCCAGTTCTACGATTAATGATATCATATTTAACGGAGAGATTGTGAACAGAGCTATTGAAGTTGATAATCAATGGAGAGTGATCAGAACCAAGGTCTTTATAGTCATAAATATAAAGTAAATTAGCGGAAATATCAGAGTATACGTTATAATGCGGCAAGTCAGAAATATTCCTCAGATCAAAGGGCCAGTATATGCCTCTCGTAGTGAATAAGACAGAGGTAGTTCTTATTCCGGATGGATTGGTAGAGCTCTCTTCCTTTCGAATTGATGTTTGGCATTAAAGTCATCTCCAGGAAAAAATTTTGCATCCAAATGATGGAAGAAATCGTTATGATTACTACATTTTAATGAAAACCGAAAAAATTTCACTAGACTCGCAGAATCACTAGATTATATCTATTGATTTTAAGGTGAGAACAATTTATGAAATGAGTGTGTGGCATAAGAAGAATGTCGATAAAATTTTGATAAACGAAAACTTTTACTACGCGGGAGTGACGGTCCCCTACCAACTCTTTTATATTATTTACACATGGACTTACAATTTCTGGTGGTTCTAGAGATATCCTTCATTATCATCATTATTATTGCTATTACTGATGCCGTTGTTTTCATCAGCTTAAAAGAGAAAAGCGAATTATGCAATTTGTGTCTACAACTTTCAAATGAACAGAGATTGGTACAATGCTGTTGTGTGAAGATTGCGCAATTTTCTTGTAATTTGGAATATTGTCAGAAGTAGGTTGCTTACATTTGATCTGGCGAGTAACCGATGAAGACTGCCAATCCATTGTATTATTCCCTCAACTGAAATCTTCCAAGGGTGGCTAACGCAGCCCTTGAAAACTATTCATTGTTGTTGTCATATATGTTATAACCACAATTTATATTTTACAACAATATGTATAAACAAAACAGGTACGTCATCGCTGTTTGTGCGACGCTGTAAGAAACAGTGCAATAAAAAATGTTTGGTGCAAAACTTTTTAATAATTTTAATAATAAGGAATGTCGAAATGAAAAAAAATGCAAAGTCTTTTGACTCATTTACACGCCATCCATGCATCCAACACGCAACTTCACAGGGGTTGCCCTATCCCATAATTGAAAATATGAAACTATAAATGTTGAGTTTTATTCGTAGGTTATATTTTAAGTATCATAGTATTATTAATGCTTTTATTTTAAATATGCTGAGCTCCTGCTGCTTTTACTGCTACTGACGTCATTAATGTTTTAAACCCATAACCGAAGAATGGAGCCTATATTCATTTTGTCAAATGTTTTGCACCGCCCAGAGGGAAGTTTCGGAGACCCCACAAAGTATATATATTCTTGATCAGCGTCAAATTCTGAATCGATTTAAGTATGTCCGTTTGCTCGCCTGAGTATGGATATTGGAAAAGATTCTCCTGACCGCAAAAACAAAGCTGTCGAAATAAAATTTTCGGGGAAAATTGGAAGCTCTTGCGCACAAGTTTGCTATGGAAATAGACAAAATCGGTTTAAAGACACGCCTGCAATAGCGCGCAATTCTTCCTATTCAAAAGGAATACAAAGTCATTTTTTTGCTCATTACTCAAACTATAGTAAATAAACCTAGAAAAATTTGAACATACATTCAAAGAGCGTTTTTATGGTACCTCTACAAAAATGGAAAAAAATGATCACGCCTACACAATTTTGTAGTGTGCCATAATTTCATTTTTTTTTTTTTCAAAACCTTTATAACGTACAGAAGCAAGGTTCAAAAGCCCCGTGAACTGTATGAATTCTCGGCCAGTTTCAAATTCGAAACGCATCAAAGCATATCCGTCCATTCATCTGACCACATGACTGTCTGCCCACCTGTGCAGTACCTACAAACATATCCTCGTTCGCAACAATAAAGGTATTGCCTGCACACTTGCAAAAGAAATGACTTAATATTTTCAGAAAACACACCTATTACGCCCACCCATCTATGCAACAAAATGTGTGAACACCTCTTCTGTCCGTGTTTCTTGCCTGTAACTCATAGAGTACAACATATACACCATATAAATTTCTGTTTTTTTTCTGAAAATAGAAAAAACCAGTTGCACCCACTCATTGTTATAGAGCATTGAAATCTAGTTCTTTTACTTTTTTTGTTTTTTTTTAGGATAGTGATGACGCTAAATAAAAGAGACGCTCACGACCGAATATAATTCTCCTCGGTTTTATTAGCACTTGTTTAATCTGAAATAAAAACATTTTTGCCCGAATAAAACCCTACGCCTTTCCTTAAAAATCTCATGTTTCAAAAATTATTTTTTTAACCAAAGGTAGATAAAGAATGCTAAAATGTATTTTAACTTCTTTACCCAACAAACGCAACAAACCAATCGTATAGATATTTCGATTGTACAACAATGCTTTGTAGACCTAGAATCAAAAAAAAAGTGGTTATAAGAACATCAAGATTTTCATCCTCACAAAAACATTTTACATTATACACTTATAGAAAGATGTGATATTTTTCTACAGCAAATTCCTGACTGTTATCGCACACTGGCATGTCTCTACGACCAATTTTCTGATAGTAAAATTAGCAAACACAGATTCAGTTTTAAAGAACTTGAACTCACGTCCGTAAAATCGATGTGAATCCTAGATCAATGCGAATTTATAGATAACCGTGGAAGCAACGAACCCGTTTCAGCGCTATGTTGAACAATTTTGCACGAAGCGCAATTAAAAATTCATTTTTCAAAATTCTTATCACTTTTAAGTCTTCGTCGAACGATCGTGCTTACGACAAATAAACGAATAAATTCTTCCTTTTTTAAAGCATTAATATTTGCTCTATATATGATCTACTTGCATTTTGCCAACACCGGATCGCGCCTAATTTCTTTAGATATATTCTTAAAATTCGAATCTATCTTATTATCGTGCTATATAGTGCTATAATTTTTTTCTTGTTGTGTGAGCGCCTTTGAAAAAAAAAATTATGCTCAGTTTGGACAAATCAGCACATACGTTAAGTAAGTACTACCGACGTTGTTAGATGCGTGGACAACACAATTCCTTGTCTAGGATTAAAATGAATCAACACTTTTACCGAAATAATTTCCTCCTTTCGCGACTCAAAAGTAGTTTGACACATTTTCGAAAAATTACATCTCACAAACTTCCTGACCTACCGTCTACCTACAAAGGCCCTAGCTTCATAAATATTTTGAGGAACTAACGACCGTAAAATAGAAGAAATCCGGGTTTTATTGGCATTGAAACCACTTGTTTTTGAAGAATTCACATTTATTCAGATTCACATCAACACTAATTCAATCGTTCACTCAAGTGATCATTTGAATTACGGTCTGTGATGATAAATAAAGAGCGAAGTTTTGAATATATTGTCAATTCTTTTTTGACAAATATTATTTTCAGGCTTAATGGCAAAGGGTACGCGATACCCAAATGAGTACCCCACGCACATAACATTTGTGATTATTTATAAAACAGTCACTGGTTATATTCATTTGAGGGAAGCAAACAACTCTTCTGAACTAACTACTAAACTAACTCCTCTATATAATTAGTCATACCGGATTTGCCATCTCCGCAGATAGGCAGATAAGCATTGGGCTTAGCAATGAGCATCGAGGCAGCATTCTGCCCTGAATAATCTAAGGGCGTCCAAATTTCTTTTTCCATCAGCTCTTGTGGTTGATTTTCAATTTTAGAGCACCCTGCTTATGGCATATGCCTTGGTTTAAACCATATAGGCTTTACGTTTACCATTAAATTAAACCTCACCAATTGCGAATAAATTCATAAAATCACATCCTAACAGCGATGAACTACGCGTACGTGTAAAAACAAAATGTGAATTTTTATTTTAGCCATGAAATTTTACTACTTTTTTATTACATAACGTCGAAGAAAAACGGGCCCTGAGTCTGAACGACTCATTATATTGTCATGCGAAGTGTATAGGTATCAGTGACCGTGCTACGGATGCAGTCCTTGATCCTTCGACGGGTTTACGTTGGTCGTGTCCCGACTGTAGGAAGCGGGATATTGACTTTTGTAAGCTACTCACGGAGGTAAGGATAGGGTTTTCAGAACTAAGCAAAAACTTCGTTACTTTGTGTGGGAAGTTCGCAAAAATCAAATCAATGTTCAATGAATCCCGTTATCTAATACTAATTCGGTAGCTCTTCCACCCTCAAAAAACTCAATGTTTTATCAAACCCAGTAACTTTCATTTACCAAAATGTCAGGAGCCTAAACTCAAAAGTTCGCTCTGCTTTATTAAATTCAACGAGTACGGAGTTTTCCAGTTTAGCCTTCACTGGAACTTGGTTAAAGCCTGATTTACATTCGTCGTAACTTTTCCACAATTCTTTCCAGGTTTTCAGAAAGGATCGACTGGATCGCACTGGCGGTGGTGTTTTAATTACCATATCTGCTGTATTCACGTCCTATTCATTTGGGAGTTCTATTCCTCCTGACGTTGAATTTATTGCCATTGAGGCGAAAATTGCCAATGAACAGTAACTTGCTCCTATATTCCCCCAAATGCGGATATCTCTATTTACGAGAAACATGCTGCCCTCACTTATGACATGGCCGGAAGGTCTAATCCTAGTTATATAGTCATAGCGTTGGCGGAATTCAATTTGCCACAAGTCACTTGAAGTTATAGGGATAATTCGGGCTGTATCGTCCCTACCTCAACTGATATAGTTATTGCGGTTTTCAAGGAATTATTTGATCGTAATTTACTTCAATGCAACCGTACTCCTAATTGTAATGGCAGACTACTAGATCTGTGCTTTGTCAACTTGCCGGAAATAGTTGTAAATCGCTGACCATCTTTTAGTTTACTTGAGGATCCGTATTATCCAGCAATTTGTATTTCCGTTTGTTACAGGCATGATGGTCCTATGTATCATTCTGATGTGGTAAATCCAACTTCCTTCAGTAAATATAATGATTTTAACTAAACTAATATCTTACTGCTTTAATCTCATCTTTTACACAATGTGCTTGATTTCTCTGCGTGAAATATTCACACCTTACTGTCTTTGTTCTGTAATGTGTTTAACCTGATTATTTCTGCATGCGTTCCAATCAAGCCACCTCGTCCTTGAAGCATGTGCTCGCTAAGACAACTAAATACTTCAAAAATAGGACAAACAAACTTTTCAAAAAATTTGTGAAAAGAGGTTCTGCTTACGACTATTTTGTCTATTCTCCATCAAAGCATAGATTTAATTACCTCACCCATCAACATTATTGCAGATACCTTCATTTGATACTCACTGCTTGTTAGTCCTAGATATTTTTTTAAGTTTTTCAACCCCAAAAGAAAAATCTCCGTATATCCCCCGCATGTTTCGGCATAGCTATGAGTCATCTGATGATGTTGAAACCTTAAATCCCTTTGCTGAATACTTCCAACCAAATTTTTCAACTGCTAATTCCGATTCAACTGTTAACTATCCATATCCGTTATCTAACCCGGTTTTGATTCCTAACTTGGACATTTCAGACAACGACGTTTTACATGGTTTGACAAGCTATGTGGTGTTATTTTAATGATTTTAAATCCGTTCTTAAAGCTGTTCCCCCTTGGTGTTAGAAGGACAGTTTCCTTATTCCACTTCACATGTTGAGTGTTTCACCTAATTTGTTTGAGCCAATCGTCACTCAGCATTTAGCTTTTGCTACCAAATTTTACAAATCTCCATTCTAGCGTTGATTGCGGAAAGGAAAATCTACTGCTACGAATCTCTTACAGTTTACATGCTATTTATTCAAGGCTCTTTGCAGTGGCTTTCGCACGGATGTCGTATACACTGATTTTAGTAAAGCGTTTGACTTAGTTATCCATAATTTATTGATTTCCAAACTCTAGGCCAGATCATTCAGTATTCTGTTTAACTTCACCACCTCGGATGAATTTTCCGTGACTTCTGGCGTCTCCCAAGGCAGCCACATAGGACCCATTTTATTTAATTTATAGGTTAATGATCTCCCCTCGGTGATGAAATCCAGCTAGACCTTAATGTACGCTGACGATATTAAACTGATTTCTTCCTTCTTCTTGGAATCGCAATGCTATCAGTTTCAAATTGAGTTAAATAATTTTGTTACATGGTGCTCGTTAAATTTTATGAAATTAAATCTGAAAATCCCAGAAGATTTCTTTCGCAAGGAGGTTGTCATTCAATACCGAATATTTCGTTGATTCACACAAGGTGGAAAACGTTGATTTGTTCATCGATTTAGTGGTTCTATGCCACCAAACATTACGCTTAAATTTGCACATTGCCCTCCCTTTGAATAGAGCTAGGTCGGCGCTTGGTTTCTTTAAGAGATGGTACAAAGAGCTGAAGGTTCCTTACATTACAAAGAAATTATATATGTGCTTAGTTAAGCCAATATTTGAGTATGCGTCTGTTGTGTGGTCTCCATCTTATAGGTTTTAAGTAGATTCAAATGAATCAGTTCAAAAGCAATTCTTGCTATTGCCTTTAGGAATTTGGGTTCGAACCCGTTTGTCTCTTTGCCTCCTTATGAAAATAGGTTGCTTCCTTACCGTCATTTGAGAAAGGTAGATTTATTATAGGTGTCTTCTTCTTAACTAAGATGGTACTATCGACTCGTACATGTTGCTTGGTGAGATAAGCTTTAATGTCCCTAGCCGCTTCTCTAGCCACTTCATGTTCATTGAGCTGAATCAACGTAGATATGATTATGAGGTGTTTAACCCGTTTAGAGTTGTTTGCAGAAACCTAAATGATCACTTAATCTCAATGTAGGAAACTATGAAGTGCTAAAAACTTTGATAGACTGTTTTAATAAAACCATTATGCCTAACACGCGCGATTTTCCCATGCCATATTTATACTAACTTTTAACCTTAATATCTCATTATGATTCGAAAATTAATTGGTGTTGTTTACTGTATCGGTGCTGATTGTGGGTGTGCCTCTGTCGTATTGTGTTCAATAATTATTATAATTCTTTTTTTCCTTATTTCTTTTTACATACTTTATACTTGTTTTTAATATTAATTAGTATATGATTTACTTCTAAGAGTCAAATGAATTCGATTCTTAATTTGTTTTAATTGAGTTTCATGTGTAGACAAGTGAAAAACTAAATAAATAAATATTAGTTTTTTTATATCCAGCGCTACAAAATGGGGGTATAATCACTTTGTTTGTTTCATAATGCATGTGACACCCAAAAGGAAGCTTCAGAGATTCTATAAAGCATTTATATTCTTGATCAGCTTGAAATTCTGAGTTAATTTAAGCATATCTGTCCGCCATTTCGTCTGTGTGGTCTTTGTTGTTGGCACTCTCCTGGTTATAACATGAAGATATCGACTTCAAATGTGGTATAAACATTGAAAGTTTTTGCACACAGGTTGGTATTGAAACTGTACTAAATTGGTCAGAACAGAAGCCCGCAGTGGAGCATAAACTGAACGCAACTTCGTTTTTCTTAACAAAAATTTGTAGGTTTTTGCTCGTTACTCAGAAATTATAAAAGTGAGAAAGTTGGAATTTTCCACGTTTACTTTAGGAAACAGTCTACTCTTTACTTGCAAAAGAGGGGGAAAATCAGCCATGCCCGCATAAAGTTACAATTGATTAACTTTTATTTTTTCACTTTTTTCAGGTTTTGTGCTTTTGTGAGGTTCGTAACGCCAACAAGACAGATTGTTTAAAACTATTTTGTGCATTTCTCAAATGAAGATATATTATCTGTCTAAAAATGGCTTAATTCTAAATTGAATACGGTAGACTTTCATAACGCTTCAATTGCATAATGCAGTTGACGATTAACGAAAAGATTTATAACAATTACTACGAAACTTCACGCAAAGAGAGATTAGCTCGACAATTACTCGACAATCTTTCATTAAGGCTGAGCCTCAGAGTCTGTCGTTTGACCTATGACATCCTCCTCTGCCGACTTGTTGACGCAATGCTTTAAAATTAAAAAAAGTCTCCTCGGAATTATCGTCATTTGTTTTCTGCGGCCGGGTATCGTTTTATGAAGACTCTTCACAACACAACAACGCCAACGCCATGAATTATGCAAAGGCAGATATAATTATAATCTCATTTCAGTTGGATTGTTAGCTTGACTAAATGGGGAACTTTCACGCACTATCAATAAAATTGAAAGAGGACGAATTTTGATTTGTAAAGACGCAAATTTCCTCCTCTTGTCTAGATTGGACTGGGCTGGAATCAAGGAGTAGTCCTTAGAGGAAATTTCTATTTCCTGAACCGTACACCTAAGTAACCATCTAGAGGCTAAAAATGGTTGAATCTCATAATCAACTAACTGCGACATATGCCTGTAACTATGACCAACATGCCCGTACAGTTACTGCATTATTTGTCACTATCTCACCTTGGCAACGTACGTTTACACAACAAACCCACAGCAGCTTAGAGATATCCGATTTCTAAACACCTTTCTTTGTATTTAATTTAAGTCTCAGGGACTTTTCCAAAATTCATGCGAGCACATGTCTGCTCGGATCGACAGTCACAGCAAGAAAAATGACATATCACCTAGTAATTGTCACGTCCGGCAGGTTCAACTTTTAATAGCGCTTAACCTCTCCTTGCTATACCGTGATCTTTCCCGAGGTATGCTCAGGGCTTCCCAGTAAGTCTCTATCTAAGAAGTTTATCAAAGGCCTTGAACCTTCGTATTTTCTTCTATATATTGAGTTTATTGATTACCGGAATTTTGATAAAAAATTATGATTTCGTGTACTTTAGGACGAAAACGATTTTTGATAGATACTTATGATATATACATATATAATGTATAGATTTATACATCAACGACAAAAATGATTGTCATAGATAATTACGATTTTGCACTAACGAAGAAAACCAGCATGGTGACCCGCGACACGTTTGTTACTCGTAGTTGCTTTACCAGATATTACTTTCGGCGTTCCTTACGTACCGAACTTCTACTTGGCTGCTGTAATAGAAATGAAAGACCAAGCGTGTTGTGTCACACTCTTTTACAGCGCTGTCCCGTTACGCTGTTGATCTACTTGTGCCTCTTACCGGCACGCATTATAAGCTGTAACATGTCAATGCTGTGTTATGTATGTATTGGAATATATATATCAATGCTATCCTATGTATGTGTTATATCAATGTTATCTTATGCATGTATTGGTATGTACATTAATACTATCCTAAGTATGCATTCGCATATGTTTGTCGCTTATAATTAAAATGGATCATCTTTCATGTACGGAAATTATGGGTGTCATTATGTATATGCCTATGATGTCTCACTCAATAGTTGCTTGAAGATTTCAAACATGTTTATATGTATGTATGGAATGAATAAGCTTATTATTTTAACATATGTTTATACCACGCTAAGGAGATGGTCGCCAAAGAGATCTTTATATTTTCATGTGTAACTTAATGAACGAATTGCAGCGACAAACCAACTGCTTTTAAAATTTGCTTGGACGTGGATGAGGGATATTTCGGACTATGGGCGGACAATTCTGCGGACAAATTTGTTATCAGTAACGGAGCAAAACGCTTCCATACGACCAACTTTAAACCTCAAAGATCCTATATTTATTTGCGATAAAATTGCAAATTTGCCCAACATTACCCGTAAGTGAAATTACGTTGGACATACGCAATTAGTAATAGTTAGGAGAGAAAGTAAACATTTCACATAAACACTATGAACTAAATTAAGCAAATCTATCGGGAAATACAAATATGCTTAAAATCCTTAACAAACTGAACTAAACACGGACAATGTTTTCTCTAATCAACTACAATTCCGGAACTATTTTTTCTGTCGTTACGATTACTAGAGCTATTTGGACATTTGACGCAACATTTTTTTCTATAACCCAATCGATCATCTGATGCTTTCCCGTGCTTCGTATATGTTACTCTAGGTGGAGGATATTCGGAATTTGATTTTTAAGGCTAATATAGCGTTTTGATATGGTCACAACAAATAATTCTGTTCTGACTAGATAGTTGTGACTAAGATAATTCGTTTTTCTGGCTTTATTTTATTTCATATATATATATTCATATCTCTATATATATATATTCATCTCTATATATACGTATATTCATATAGGTATGAATATATATATCTATATATATATATATATACAGAGACAGGGAGAGCGAGGATGATGACGACATAAAAACGAAAAGTGACCAAGTAACGTAAATCCGATTTAAATGCAAATAAATATGAACATGAAAATGCAGAATCATAAATTTTCATACCTGACTCGATAGATTTCTGAATGTGAATTAGTCATGCATGTAAAGTTTAAATGAAACATATATGCAGAACCATTTACATAAACGTACAACTTTATGTGTATCAATGATTAGGCATTTATATGCATATAAATATAGCATATATGTACGTATATTTAATTATTTATTTTTAATATTTTTCTAGCATTTACAGATGAATCAACACTTATTTCATAAGGCTCTTCTATTACATTCGCCCATTATATAATTGTATTCACTTATTATGAGTATTCTAAGCTGCAATAGATCCTAGAAGCTTCAATTGAATTTTCCCAACATATCTACATATTTACGCATTTTTACGTTAACACATAAATAATTTGCTTAATAAGCCTTATTAGGCGAATTGCCTTCCTACAGCTGCACATAAAGTGTAACATATTTATTTACATTAAGTGTAACAAATTATGATTTATGTGTGTATATGATGAGACAAACAAAAATCCCCCATAAATACGATAGCAAAGTATTTAATAAATAAATAAATATTATATTGTTAGCGAAATGTTAATAATGATTTTAAAAAACAACTAAAGTTTTGTTCAGTTTTTGCTGTTGTTATATTACGAAATAATTTTTCGTACCCGTACAAAATTTATTAGAACTGCAACGACACAGGGGTATTTACATATTCTTCACCGGAGCGAATATGGGAAAGAATTTAGTCATGTCTGTCATTGTACCCGCCTACCAATCTAGTGAAGTCATTATTATAATGTTAGAATTAAGTTTCCTTTTTAGTTTGGCAATTTCTCTTTTGCGCCTTAAAATTGTGCTCGAAGCATAAATTTGAGCATTTGGTACTTTTATAATTGATTATAATGTTATTATACATTTTTAATGACCAAACTTCAAAGAGATCACCTTTAGTTATCAAATTTCACGAAATTTGCTAAAAGTATGTATCCGAGGAAATCTTCTAACTTTTCTGAATCGCTTGGAGGGTATTTGCAATAATTTGTATAAATCTTCGCGGGGTCTTAAATATTTATTATATTAAAATTTTTTTTGGTCCCCAAAATTGTTATCAGAATACACATTACCACATACTTTCTAGTTTTGTATTCCAAATCCAAAGTCAGGCTTTTGCTGACTGCAATGTTCTGTTAGCTAATATGTGTCCTTAATAGTTGAGAAATAATGCGTCTGAGTGGCCGAGAGGCAAGAGTGTCGATTAGCAACTCAAATGTCGTGGGTTCGAATCTCACGTGCGGGTAGAGTTTTTAATAAAGCCGAAAGCCTTAGAATGCTAGTGCTGTAAGACTTTTAGTCCAAGAATTTATTCTCTGGCTTGAGTTTATAATAATAATAATAATAATAATAATAGTTGAGAAATAAAACTTGAAGCTCTTTGAATGATGTTTTTTCTGTGAAGATTGCGTTAGTAGTCGCAGATGCTTTTATTAGACATCCGTCAAATTATTTCTGCGCGAAGAATTTGCTTGGCCATTGCAAACATTTATGCTCAATTTATTTATGCTCAATTATTGAAAACATCACTTTGTAATTTTCTTCCTTTTATACAAATTACCGAAGGATGACTGATTCATTTTGTCAAAACGTTTGCAGTGCTGAGAAGGAAGCTTCGGAGACCCCACAAAGTGTATATATTCTGTATCACCATCAAATTCTGAATCGATGTAACCGTGTCCGTATGTCCGTCTGCCTGGTTGTCCGTCTGGAGAAGGTCTGTTGAAAACATTCTCCTCGTCGCAAACATGAAGCTATCGACTTCAAATTTGGCAGAGACTTTGGGAGTTCTTGCACGCCGGTTGGCGTTGAAAATGGGCCAAATTAGTCGAAGAACACGCCTGCAGTATTACGTATAATAAGGATATTTCTGTTTTCCAGAAGGAATACTATATTGGATTTTTGCTCATTACTCCCGAACTATGCAGCTAAATGTACAAAAATTTGAACATATATTCTTTGAGCGATACTGCAGTACTGCTAAAAAATGGGAAAAACCACCTACGTCCACTCAATTTTATAGTATGTCATAATTTAATTTTTCTTCAAAACTTTTATAACGGACAGGAGAAAGCTGCAAAATCCCCATTAAGTATATACATTCTTGGCTAGTCTCAAACGAGGAGAGCATCCAACTATTAACTATCGCCTACAAATTTGCAAGAGAATTTGAAAAGTACCCAAACTTTTCGAAGAACATGCCTACAACACGCTCACACAACACATGCAACAAAAACTGTGAATTCTTGTGTTTCTTACTCATACCACAATATAAATTTCCACTTCTATTTTGAAAATAGAAAAAGTCAGCCTTTCATTTTCTTACTTGTCTAGATTTTTTTAGTTTCTTAATAGTTCTAGGAAGAGAAAGTCAAACTCTACATATAAACTGTATCTAGGAATCTATTGTCTCAGAGTTTGTGATTGCGAAGAAGTCAGCATTAAACTAAAAAAGGACATTCAGAACGATGAGACGGAACCTTGACACATTGCCTGTCGAATCTTACACTAATGAGATGATATATCTATGTATTTCTGATTGTTACAAAAAGAATGGAAGACGATGCATACTCTTCTTTCCCCTTCAATAATGTCTCTCAATATTATTCGCCTCTTTTTATATCTATTTTTATTTATTTATTTTTGTTTTTCTTTTCTGTCAATATGCGAACTTTCCTCCCCCAATGTAATTGTTATTATTATTGCCATCGGCAACAATGTCATCATTATTATAATCAATTCAAGTGTTAAAGTGTTTTCTGATGATATAAATTTGATTCATCATTTACAACACACTTAACCAAAAAACGCTTACTGAATAGATATGATTACATACGTCTGCTAGAAATGCTAGTGATGTTATACTAGCATCGTTGACTCGCCCAGCTCTCAGTGAGTATGCTATAATGTATGCACAACTTTTGTTCGTATACATATAAGTTTATACCAACAATACAACAAAAATGTTTTGGTTTATTACTTGGGTACGTATTTGGTTATCTAACTACCTGGACGGATGGACACATTTGGCAAATTTTATAAATTCTATAAATATTATATTAAAGCTTTGACATGTTATAAGTTTCCTTGCATGCGTATTGTACGTGCAGCTGTTAAACTATAAAAAAAACTGTTTGTTCTTCAGAAATAACGTACCAATCATATTAAAAGCTTCAAGGCGTGTATGGAATATTTGGAATTTTAGCTATTTTTTTACTCAATATTCAATTTTCAAAGCTTTAATAAAAATCTGTAAGATCACAGCCTGCGTGTCGACGAACACCGTATAATTAAGCATTTTCAAGGCCGCTGTCGGAGATTGTGATTCACACCCATATGTGGGTGTGAAAAATCGCTCGAGGGTTTCATTCCTATTCCAACCTACTTTCCGCCTGCAGTAAATGTTAAAAGAAATCTTAATTTTTACTAAACCGTCTAGTAGAGAACTTATTAAACACAGACGAAAATGTAGTGTTACTTAAACTGCTTAACTTACTGCCAATTCTTAATTTCTTAATATAACTTTGAATATAGGATTAGTTAACGATAGATTTGATACAATTTCAGAACTAATTGGTATTTGTAACCAATAATCTCTCGCAAATATATTCAAATAAAGATATTGTAACTTCGCCCTTGTTATTCTTGCAAACCAAGAAAGAAAAGTTTTAATAACGAATTTACTACTAACACACGCGCATATATAATATGTATATTTCCAATTGAAACGTAAGGAAGCAAAACTTACTATTTGTTGCGTTCAAAGAATCTAAATAAATTGTAAGACTATTCTTAGCAATGGAAACATCTATACTATATTGTTACATACGTATACGCAAGGTATACGTGAACGCATGCATGTATATTGGTGCATATATGTTACATAAGCCATAAAGTTGTTAAACCAAAGGCTAAAGGAAAGTACGAAAGCAAAAAAGGAAGGAAAGTAATGCAAAGCATATGTCCTGACGTACGAAAGAGATGAATCCAAGAAAACCAAATGATCTGGATTAAATTTACAAATGTGCATGCATTACACACGCAAAGATATAATGTACGGTCTCTGTGTGCGTATACTAGATATTGACTTATTTATGTATTTATATATGTGTACAGCATGCGAATACTCCAAGTTTACCGAGATGATGCAGGATAATCTGATAAAAAGGAGAAGAAAAATTTATGCATACGAGTAACAGAGGATAGAGGTGAGGTGATGTGCTGTGATACAGAGAGAACAGCATCATCATTTGGATAAAAATTATTGCTCATTCATCCATAAAAATGCAACAATTTAAAATCAATGCTACCAAATGAATGTCAAGCAATATATATTTTGCACATACACGTATACTCACGCACATGCACACATGCTCACGCCAATGCCTTTATTATATGCTTAGTAAAACGGTACGTTCTTATGTGCCATGGATACTAAGATGGAGGAAAATAGAATTGACTGAAATTTATCTTCACAGACAAATGCATATAGATTCGTGAATTATTATAAACACACAAACACATATATAGACATGCACATACTTGTTTAAGGATATATGCGTTACTGTGTCATCATGTTGACTTTCCCTTACTTCTCGTCTTTTGTGTTTATTGTATCTGCACGAAAGCAAACACTTTTTGTCTTCTGCATGTTCGCAATACCTTAAAATGTCATCTACTTGACAAGTATGACCTTACATTGATACCGACTTACACAGTACATATATACTTTATTCGTGCACACACACACATCCTTGCGCGCATATGCATTCATATATGTATATATATATATATATATATATATATATATATATATATTTGTGTGTATATACATATATATACAACTATGTTTAAAATAATAGCAAGGTACTCAGCGAACGCCTTTATTTTACTTAATAAATGACTTTAACGTGGTTTTAGCACACAAACTACAGGCTTAACAAAACATGCTAAAACCAGGAGACCTGCTTTACTAACTGCTATATGATGACGCTCTTAAGGTTTGCTACTCCGTTTCTAACTGAAACACGCAACAGGGAATGCTGAAAAACATTCTCATTATTGAGGTCCAAATTTGATCCCCAAACTGGTTTTTTAGACAACGGATTAATGTAAAAATTGTGCCAACATGGAGACCTAGTCACAGAAAAAAGTCACTTTTTGAGAAATAATGGTTAGCATCCCTTGTTTACAAATGGCTCTAAGAGCAACGACCTGTCCCCCGCCTATGACGCAGTAGATGCCGTAGAAAAAGTCCACCTTCATCACATCTTACACGAAAGCACTTCAACATTTATAACCGGAGCTAGAGTTTTTTTTCAAATCATAAGCCTTGCTCGCAAAGCCAAGCTTAAAACAATTTTCCGGTCATAAAGGCTATCCGAAACCCTGTAAACTCTTGCGGCTTCGCACCTTTAATTACAGATGGCATAATGGAGAAGACTGACGTTCAAATATATATTAGAAAGAAAATTAAAGATACATCGTCCCTTTTAGTGCTAGGAGCTAAATTATAATGATATATATATATTATATATACACAATTATAATACATATAATATTCATATGTTGAAGAGAGAGATGCATTTTATTCTTTTAAGTTTTCCAAAGACTATATGAAAATTGGTTGCATATGCTGAACGGAGAGATACATTTTATTCTTTTAAGTTTTTCAAAGACTATATAAAAAAAAAACAAAACCCATCTTGATATATACTAAAAACAAACAAAAAGAGCTTCAACGACCAACCCAATCATCGTGCTAGTGTCTTAAGCCTGTAGTTTCAGAATTTATTCTCTGGCTAGGTTCATAATAATAATGATAATATGGTAAACAAAAACTAAAAGCAAAAGAAGCAAAATCTTGATCCATTTATATAAATCGTAGTAAAAAGGGTCATCTCTCTTTAAGTGTTTAAGGACTTCATACAATGCAAATATCGTCGTACAAATATCATTAATTATGTCGTCTCGGATTGATTACGAATGATTTCTAATGAGTTAACAAAGCTGTCAGGCGCCCCAATTGGATTAAAGAGATCTTAAGTAATGAATTAGTTTTGATATTGGTCAAGTAAGTGCAGCACCAATTAAATTTGGTTAAAAAGGACATACGAACGAAAGTTCTTCTAAAGAATCATAAACGACTGAAAGTTTCTCGCATTCAAATGCAAAAATTTATTGTGTTTGCATCGATAGTTAACTATGGAACACAGTGATGTTCGCGTGTGTGAATTTTGACAAACAACAAAGTGAATTGGGTCCTATTGTTTTCTCTCATTTTCTTCAAAGTCGTGAAAATGATAAAAAGTAAAAATTGAAAATATTGCCACGACTTACAACCATATTCTTGACATGGCCAAAGAAAAGATGAATTGTTACAGGATCTTTTAACAGATTGTGATGTCTGACCTGCTATTGATATTGAAAGCACTTCGCAAACTTTTAAAGCAGTTTTAATATGTGATGCCAGGACTTTAAGCAAATTAACCTCACAATTTTATTATAATGAAAATTTTTGAATTTTACTTTTAATTAGAAATGCCTGGAAAAATATGTACAATTAAGTGAGACTTTAGCATAGAATTCTAAGTCAGGTTGCTCCGTTGTTACCGTACGACTTATAAATATTGGATAATTATTTATTCGACATGTATCTTTCGTATTTTAATTTGAGGGCACCACTAATTTTTCGAACACATGTGTGTGTGTACGTAAATGAGAGAGAGTGTACTTAAAGTTGAAACAAAAAAGAGCGGGCGCGGCTTAATTCAAGTAAAATAAAATGAGAAAAGCAAACAGGGATTGAAATTGCTATACAAAACCTAAAAAACTGTAACAACGTCTCGGGCTAGGGAAACGAATGTCAGAATAAAAGAAAAAGCTTAGACTACTCTACTTATACTTATGTGAGACTGTCGCTGATACGAAATAATGTCCGTACTGCATATCAATCGCATAGTAAAATAGGGCAATTGTGTGTCCGAGATATACATTGATGTTCAATATTTGTGACATCTGCTGAACCGTTATGTAGAGAGGCATGCATCAGGCAAGGAAAACTACGAAAAAAAAAAAAGAAAAACAATGCAATTCGACACATACATGCATACACTGAGTCATAAAACTTATACAAACAAAAAAAAAAACAATGCAATAACATTTTCTTTTCATCCATCATTATATACAAATACACGTACATATGTTATTGTAGATAGCCTGCAATGTACTTTACAACCAAGATACCAGTGTCCCGTTTATATCGTTGCAAAATTACGAAAACAACAAAAATTAAAGGAAAACAAAACTCAAAGCAGGAATATGCGAACTATGTGTGTGTATGTAAAAAATTGTTTGCGTTCATTGATGAAATACAATATCAGCAGAGCCAATTTGTGTGCTTATGGTTGATAAAGAGCCGAGAAAGCCCTGATTACGGAAACACAATTTTATGTTTATCATTACCAATCGGTCAATATTTGTTTCATTTCTGAAATTCTTTTGCTTTTAAATCTAATTTATTTTATTGCAATTGAAAGATACTTTTGTTGTAGTTCTTGTTGTGCATACAAACCAAATAACATCCATAATAAAAGCAAGGCAAATTAACTTTCTAAATCAGTTCACAACTCATTGATTTCTTTGATCTTAAAATACAACTCTTTTCGAAAGTTATGTGCGAAAGCAAGTCTCTCAATTTTATCTATCTAGCTTGCACTATCTTCGAAGTAGAGTACGATGGGAGTGAAATTCAAGCAAGTGCAAATTAGCTACCAAATTTCAACGAATATCGACTTTGGTGACAACGTGAAAAACAACGTGGATGAAGTACGAAGTAGACACTAAAGCTTAAGAGCCTGGCGCCCCATATAAACGAACCGCTACATTACTAGAAAACTACGTGAACTGTCAAATTGGACGAAGACGAGTTTACGACACTTAAGCACTTAAGCATACGAAAGCTTACATTGTCGTATGTGGAAGAAAGTCTATCTCGAAAATGAAATGCAGACCGAGTTAGACGATAGTAAATGAGTTTGAGCATTTCGCGCTACACTTAGAGAAATAACGGCGTACAGATTACCCCAGGTTACCTACTTGTCTACCTGCACCTTGATAATATAATAAGTTCTTAATAAAAAACACAAGTTCCATCATCGTAGTAAAAACATTTAAGTCATGTTATAGCTACGTCAACGCCAGCATGCTGCTCGACATATATTAGGTTATACGCTCATGTACAATAAAGTACTAGTAAACATAGGAGGAGAGGAAGCTCTAGATGAACGAAACGTAATTATAACGGACACCTTGATTTTTAAGGGATGGAGACATTTTCGAAATGTACTTAAAAAATGACCGTGAACTTTGCTTGGAAATTAATATAATTTTTCCCTTGAACAATAGCCTAGAATTGTGAAAAGTTTGAAAGTTTGTATAAGTTTGTGTAGTTGACGGTTTTTAATTCAACTTGAAAATGTATTGCATTTTATTTGTTTTCTAAATTTATTGGAAGTTCCGGCAATTGAATCCGGTTCTGGACTGGAGTCCTGGACTAGATAGTACTATGGTGTTATCGCCAACAGTGTATAGTTATGGAGTTAACGTTTATCGTCGTCGAACAGAATATTGAAATTGTCATAAAGCCCTAACCATAAGTTTGAGAACTAAATGAAAGTTTTATTAAAAAAAAAAAAAAGTCAACTATAATTAGCAGTGTAACTATTTTACAATGTCAGTCACTTTCCTGACCTTGTTAAGAAGCAAAAAGAGGAAAAAAAATTGATTGTTCTTGTAAAAAACATTCTTAAACTACTATACGTTGCATATAGCAATAAATTTGCTATATATATAAGTGACGCCAAAAAGCCATACACATCTGTTACTCGCTCGATTCCCACTCTAGGCAACTAACTGTATTAAGAAATTTGAGAAGAAACCGGATTTGACGGTGAAATGCAAAAAGTTGGAGTACGCATACAGTTCCTAGACTGTTGACGCTTGACAAATTTTCTACGGTTGATGTGTGTATGTGAGCGATATTGTTGGTGTTGCTGATATTGTTGTCGTTATTGTGTCAAGTTATTGCGTATGTGTCACTGCGAACTACTGGAAGGTACTGACGAAGTGATATGTATAAACAGGAGCGTATGTGCGTGCGCCTATATGTGTGTTTCTGTACTGGAGAGTTGTTTTATACAACACCTCAAGTAGTTGAAAGAATAAAAAACGTTACAACATTACTTTGATGTATATCTACATCTGTGCATTTGCATGTTTTTACTTCATTTTTTACACATCCATCGTCTTACACGTTCCAGCCATCATACTTATTTCTCTGCACATCAACGGCATATAAAATATTTAAATTAAAACAAGTTGGTTACGCTGGTATACAGACAGACACAATGTATATAATACATGCACATCAATGTTTCCACGTGTGCTTTGTGCATGCATTCACGCGTATATATTATTGTGTATTCGTGTAAGTACGTCATGCGCGAGACACTTATGTCAATTTTTTTTTATGCTGTGCACAGCTAATATCAGCGTTCCTTTATGGTTAATTTAAATTCTCAGCACATGGCTACGAAAATATTTTTCATCATTATTTTCTTGCCGTAAATTACAAAAAAAAAAAATAATAGAAAATGACAGCAGATTTGAAACTCTTGCACACAGTCGTGCATTAAATATGTTTTCAAATCGTTAATTTATTTTTTACTTTTGTCTGCACTTCAAGTACTTCGTCACTTATAAAATTTAAGGATAAACGATGTGCCATTTTATTTATAGTTCTTCAAAAAAACACACAAGACCCTCCTATAGCCGCCAACGTCTTATGAATAGGCAGCTATTTCAAACTTGTTATTTCACTCTTCTCGTCAACTCCATGTACTTACAACAAAATCAATTAACTCCTAATGAATGTTGCACAAAAAAAATTTCTTTTTAAATTTTATGATTCAATTTCTGCGGCTACCATATGCGGGGAAAAAAGGAAATAAGAAAAGTTTTCAAAAGAATAAATATAAATAAATGGCAACATAATTGCGCGAAATAATGCAAAGAAATAATTTGCGCCATTTTGTCTAAGTGCTCATAGATAAACACAAACAAGCCTTATTTCCCTCCTCTACACGTTCTTCACGAAGAGCATTACGCTTCTATTAGCGAGCTAATGGAAAACCATTAATGAGTTGTTGTGAAAATATATATATACATATAACTCAATATATGACATAAATAATTTTTTTATTTAATGAAACATTTATTCCCATCATATCAAGTCATTCGACATTTTTAGACCCATTACGCTATCGGAATTGCAAATCTTCTCTACATTATCCACTATCAAGTTCCGGACGGTATTGCATCCTGTGTTCTCAGGAATTGATTTGTTTTGTATTCCCTTGATGTATGTTTTTGACAGCTGCCTTAAGATTGGTTACTTTCACTTAGCATGGAAGGCTAGTTTTATTATTCCCTTATATAAAAATGGCTCTAGAGACAACATTAATAATTACAGGAGCATTACAAAATTCAGTGTCTTACCTAAGTTTTTGAAGCCTTATTGCGAAATTATTACCGGCTATAACGTCAGTGTTAGCACCATGTCAACACGGCTTCTTTAAAGGCAGATCCATTAACATGTTCGAGCTTGCATGTGATATTTCTCAGTCCTTTGGTTTGGCCCAGCAGATGGATATGATATATACGGATTTCTCGAAAGCATTTGATAGAGTGAATCATGAACTTTTGACCTTTAATCTTCGTCGATTAGGCTTCCCTGAGAGTTTGTTGGTGTGGTTTTTTAATTACTTCCTTTGTCATAGACAGGGAGTGTTATTTAACTGCACTTTCTCGCCGAAAATGGTGGTTCAATGGAGAGTTTCTCAGGGCCCTTTGCCATCTATTTTATACATTAAAGACTTTTCTATTTGTGTCGTTTTTTGTAAAATTCTTATGTTTGCGGATGATGTGAAAATGTATACTTCTGTTAACTCAGGCTGCAACCTGATTTATCATCTTTGAATGACTGGTGTTCCGTCATCAGTATGTTATGTTATTTAAGCAAATGCAAGAAAATTACCTTCTATTTGCTATCTCTGCTGCCTACTTGTTATGGTATCAACAAATAGGTGCTGGAGAATGTGTCTTGGCTTAAAGATTTGGGCGTGTTATTTGATTCCAAACATTACCTTAGCCTCCACGTTGAGTTTTCCTTTAACAAGACTATGTTGGTTTTGGGCTTCATTAGGAAATGGGCTATGCACTGCGATTTTTCGCCCGATCTTGAAATATTCTGTTATGGTTTGAGCATAGAGTCTGTTCAGAGACTTTCTTCTGTTTGGCTTTGCGATCTGTCATGGGATCGCACTAAAATTCTTCCGTCATACGAAAACAGGCCTAGCCTGATAAGATTACCGTCATTGGTTAGGAGATGGGAAATAATCGGGGTAGTTTTTCTGGTTAAATTTATTCGGGGCTGGGTTTCTTTTTCTTATCTATTATTGTCGACCGCAATGTTCCGAGTCGATCTTTACGACACTACCGCTCTAATTGCCGCACGAATTATCTAGTGTTTAGTCCGTTTAGGTTTTATAACAAAATTTATTACCACTTTTATCAGTTTACTGATACTGCAATTAACTGAAGTTGAAATTAAAAATATACTGTTATTAAATGCATATAGTTAGTGATAAATAGAAAATTGTAGAAAATAATAAATCTTTATATCATACTGGGTAATGTAATTACTTAAATAATTAAACGCGCACTGAAAGCTTACTCCAATAACTTCTTTCAGCATGGTTGGACTTTATTTTGCAATTACGCCGATTTCTATTTCTCGGCGTCGTATCTACATCAAGAGAAACGGTACAAATTTATGCCTTTTGTGATACTGCATACGGTACCTATATTTACGCACGTTACGCGACTTATCGAAATCTTCTAGCTACGTTCGAAGTCGAGAATAGTATGTTCGCAACTTCTTACAGTATCCAAGCTCAAGTTATTAGCGCCTTTACTGTCGCGGAGCTTCTAAATACCATCCTGAGTTCATTACCCAAGGAAAACAAAGTTGTCTGCTGGTCAGATTTGATAACTGGCACCGGAGTGCTTTCTTCCACGTTCAAATCCTGCAGGCGAAAGGTCCTTCCCCCGAGGAATATATTAGTAGAAATATAAAAATAGTAAATAGTAAATAGAAAATAGTTTTTTTTATGGAAGTAACCTTTTGGTTTGCCGAAGAATCTAAAGTTTTTATCTGCTTTATCGTGGAGGAATCCTACTAACCTATTAACTACCCCCGGGTTAGGAGAGCTGTAAAAATCGTAATTCCTTTGGGAAAATGCGACTTGTATTAAGATATGTTTAATAAATTCGTTATTTTAAAAATTGCACAATAAAAATAATAATATAAAAAAAATATTTTTAATAAGGTTCACGCGGTCACATGAAAGTGGCTGGGATAAAATGCATTTTTCGCCTTTATGTTCACTTAAATAACAGTATTTAAAAAAATTTTTTTAGTTAATTTTTTTAGTCTATTGTACTCCAAGCACACTTATTTGATACCTATACCTACGGAAATGTTAAGAACAAATTAATCAATTAATAACCCATTACCTCGTGACGTTCAACGTATGTAATTCAGAATTAACCGACTTATTTTCTGGCATTCTGCTCTCCAGGCTTCTTTATTTAATACCCGCATTAATGGGATTGTTAAATAAAACATAATCCGTCACTTTATAACCGCCACCATTTTGAATATGCAGAAAATTTGGATGTACCACATTATATTATCATCGTAGCTGTGCATTGCAAAACTTGAGCGCAATCGGATATTTGCAAGTGCCCGAAATATCGACGAACAGCTTCTGATTGGATTTTCCTTGTGGCGGGTGCGATTGTGAATATAGGAAACAGTCCCATCTTTCATATTGCGTTGTTATCATAATTAAATGGTTTTGCAAAACTTCAATAAGATCAAACATTTGGGAACGAAATGTCGATTGAAAGTTTGGCTATGAAAAAACCAAGTTAAATAAGCGTTTATAGAATAGAGGGAGTCAAAGCTGGTCATCTTACTTCATTTTATACATTGACATACAAAAAATACTTCCCACATAAGAGTACAGTGCCTTAAGGGCAAAAAAGCAAATACATCGAGAGGTAAGTTTTATTCGTGAGACCCTTTAATTGATACAACTAATCTAATACACCCTTTTACTAAGACGCTAGTTATACATTTCTGAGCCATAGTCTTACTGTTGACGAAGGGCTATTGGTAGTTTAAGCTCAAAACGCATTCGCATTAGTTTCTTTTATAAAACTCTCAATAATAATTCAACATATCATGAATAAGTTATCTCAAGGCCTGGCACAGCCATGCAGTAATATCCGCATCATCAGGATTAATTTTTGCGGTCCTATAAACTGATACGTTTTCAACGCTTTTCAGCGAAGGCTTCGTATAGTCATTTTTAACAGCTCTCAAACGATTCGTCTGCACCAGATAGAAGCCAAAAGCGTTTCGTCAGATAATGCCACGAATTTTATGAGCATCAAGAACCAGTTAGCACACTGAAACTAACTGCTTATGAATTAACCTCATTTGGAATTGGTTTATCAGCATGTGCCTTAACGATGGAATTAAGTGGAAATTTGTTCATTTTGGTGACGAGAGGCGACATTTAAGGCTGCAATATTTCACTTCTGTCGTACTGTCGGTCCATCTAGATTAATATCGGATCGGCTGATTTCGAATAATTGTAAAGATTGGAAGGTGGTAACAGCGTTTCTCTTTTTGATTGGTCCCCGTTTACACCCATAGCCGAACCTGAATTAACTGATATCAACACAAGCCGCTTAAATTAGTTGCAATAGTTTAGATGCAATAAATCGTTTGGAAAAAATTGGGCAGTTGGCATTCTTCTCGCGACGTGTTCCTGCTCCCAATATACTTCTTGGTAACCTGATAACCTCTTCTTTCGTTCTTTTTCGCATGAGCTTGCAAAATATGTTACAGTCTCTGTACTATGCCTACAGTTTTTACCTATAAAATGAGGCAAAGACTTTCAACTTTTTCTTTTGTTAGACAACAAGCACTGCTTCTATACCTTACCGGGGCAGTTATCTTCATATATCAACCAGCCAATGTACAAAATTCGCATTTCATTAGTTGGGTGGATAAATAAGCGGATTGGAAATACTTTTGCAGTCGTCTTTTACGACGCTCTGGTATAGACTGTAGACTAATTTTAGCGACGCATTTGTGAATAGTTAGCGTCCGTTTTCAAGCTTAACCTGTCGCTATTGGCTAAAAGCAGAAACCCAACTTTCAATTCGTAATTCTTTTTTCGCGATTCAATATATTTTTATTTGTTTATTTATTTTAATACTTAATTTACGATTAAAATTGCAAGCTAAAAATAAACGGGGAACCTACAAATCTTTTGAGCTTCTTAACTATTAAGCGTTATTGTTGATTATACATCTATTTCATGTTCAAAAACTTAAATGTGGCTTAAAAGATGGAGTACAATTTTTTGCAATCAATGAATTGTGAAGATTTTGAACGATGAAAGAGTTGGTATCTTGATTTCCATCCTTGAAAGGATGGATAAAAAACCAATCGGTGAAAAAGAGAACTATCATTTACACCACAGAAGGAGCATAACGAGGTTTATTTTTGTCAACGCAAGGTCACTGAATGATTTCGGCGTCCTAAATGTAATCCAGTTATTTTGGAAATGCCGCGCTAGTAGAAAGTGGATGAAGACTTGCTCTATATTTATTCTACCCTACCTCCGCATATAGGCTTATGCAGATGTATGCAATGATCAGAAAGACTTGAGATAGGCCCACCTTTTATTATACCGATCGATTCAGAAAATAAGTTTATCTATCCTTTTTGTTGCTTGTGTTCATTCCATGTCTTGCAATTTTTGAGATATTTTGATAAAACTTGATACACTGGCGAGTTTTGGTCCAACAACGAACGCTATTAACGACGATTTGGATCGGAACACTTTTTCGAGCACTTTTTCGAATAATTTTTATATATCGGTTTATTTTGAAAAGTCATAATATGAATAACCCTAGGATGGTATAGGGCATTTATTGGCGGGCCATCGCCATCTGTAGTGTTTTTATTTGCTTTATTTATTTGTACATCGTCCTGACGTTGAATTTATTGCCATTCGGACGAAAATTGGCAATAAACAGATATATGTAACTTGCTCCTATATTCCGCCAAATGCGGATATTTCTATTTATAAGAAACATTTGCGACGTGGCCTGGTACAGGGCATAACTTTTGTTATACCGATGGGTTCAGAATTATTTTCTAAATCGATCTAACTCTGCCTGCCTGTCCGACGTCTGTCCGTGTAAATCTGTGTTCAAGCTACAGTTCGCAATTTTTGACATATTTTGATGAAATTTGGTATACTCAGGTGTTCTGGCCCAAGAGCAAAAATGCTTTCCTATTTTTTCGACCAGTCCCCACATAAAACCCTATTTTGAAAACTCGTAATTTAAGGAAAAAAATGAACTGTATGAAGTTTGGTCCACCCAAGCCTATTTTTGGATACTACTCTAGACAAGGATTTTTACGAAAATTTTTGTTTTTTTGGGCAGCAAACTTTAAGTTTTAATATGTTATGATTAAAGTTGATTTGATATGAAAATTAACCATGCTAAATTTTGAATAAGCACCGTCATTTTTAAACCGTTTGGGCACAACCGTTCTCATGGAAAGTAAACTGTTATTTGCATAGTGGTATAATTTTTAATATAAAGTCCTATAACAGTAAGTTCCTATAAAAACTGGGTGTAAGTTTTGTATTCTAAAAATAAAAAAATAAGAATTGTGTTACACAATATGGCTCAGGGTATTTATAAATCGGCCGAGCCCGACTTGTGCTTTTCAATGAATTATTTGATCATAATTTCCTTCAATATGATGATACTAGTGATTGTAATGGTAGACTACTTTATCTATGTTTTGCCAATAGAGATAGTTGTAAATCGCTGTCCACCTTTTAGTTTACTTAAGGATCCGTTACATCCACCAATTTTCATTTAATTTCATTACAGGCATTGTGGTCTGTTGAACCACTCTAGCGTGTTAAATCCAACTTCCTCAAAAAAAAATTATGATTTTAGTAAGGCCAATATTTAACTACTTAAATCTCATCATCCAAAAATAGGCGTAAATGGTCCAAATTTTCGTATGAAATCACTATTGTTACGAACTTCGCTTTTCTCGATACGATGGGTATCACTAGATCGTGGATATTCTTTTCAAGAGAAATACACTTCAAAATTTTTTAACTTCAAGTTTCTTTATTTACAATCTATTCTTTAAGGCTAGGATTATTTATATTTTATTTTGGCAATACTCTCGTCTTCTCAACCTTTCTTTTTCGCGTCAAATGTGCTCGTACGACTCAATGTTCTCGTATGACCAAACTGCCTTCCGCAAATAGTCTACTTATATACATTTTTACAAGCATGTTGTTATTACCTAACTTCATGACTTCATTTTTAATCCGTTAATCTGCTTCTGCGCTAATCGATTTCCTCGGACGTTTTCCTCAGCCGGCAGCTGCATGACGCGCCGCGAATATGCTCTAGGGAATTTATTACTTGGGAAAAATCAATTAGTTAGCATTAACTGGATTTGGGATTTTCGTAACACTATTGTGGGTCGATTTTCATCACCTTATATTAAAACTTAGATTTTCCTGTTCTACAAGGGACCAATTTTCGTGAAAATCCTTACTAGGATATCATTGAAATAGCAATAATAAGTTATCATTGAAATAAATAATAATAATTAAATATCCTTACTTGGGTAGAGTCCAGAAAATAGGCCGAGATGGTCCAAATTGTTGTAGTACAGTTAATTTTTTTATATTACATTACTATTAGGGTATAATTTTCATCATGAAGCATTGAAAATTATGCCTTTTTGTCGCATGAGCTTCAGTATTCATTACATGAAGGGCGGTTCAAAAATTGCCACAGCCGGTCCAAAGTTTTCATACCAATTTAAAATACCGAAATGCTACTACTTTCTCTGAGAAATTTTGAAAATTAAAATTTTCTTATTCTGCGGAGTGGTCGAAAAAGTAGACCGATCCGAACCATGTTCAATAGCGTTCATCTTTGTGTCAAATTGTGACCTGTAGCTTGAACACCAATTTACACGGACATACATCACACGGGCAGACGAATAGAGAAGCTTAGATCAATTCAGATTACGATTCTGAATCGATCGGTATAGTAAAAGAGGGGATTATCTTAAGCCCTTCTGCGTGTTACATACGTTCGCGCTGGCTTATTATACCATGTACAACAAATGGCGTAGGGTATAAATAGGAAAATTTTCATAAACTTATTAAAAAGTTTATGAAAATTTTCATAAACTTATTAAAAAGTTTATGAAAATTGCTTCTGCTTACGAATGAAAACTTTGGACCGGTTGCGTCTATTTTTGAACCACCTCTTGTTGAGCGAAAATTGAAGTTCATACGACGGAAAGGTATAATTTTCAATGCTTTAATTTAATATAAAAAAATTAAATGTCTCAAATTTGATATAACAAGATATAATATTTGTGTTCTACAATAAAAATAGGAACTGTGTTAGACTCTATGGTGAAGGGTAATTAACTGTCCACCTTGCCCGAGTATAATGTTCTTGTTTTATTATTCTTTTCTTTATTATAGTTGAAGTATTTCGTGGCTTACATTCGAATAATGACTTGTTCTGTAGTGGAATTTATTTAATAAATAAAAAAATAAAATAAACAGGAGATAAATAAAATAAGTCTCTTTGCAATAATATTATCTAGAACCGTTGCAAAGGATGGGTGTAATGAGATAGGAGTGTATTGTTTGAGTAGGATTTTGTCACAATTTGGTTTAGGGTTTGGTACACGAGGTTATGTTACAAGATACGGAATACGAGAGACGGAATATATTTATGAAAGATATTGAATACAGCTAAGGACATATGTACGATTCTTTGTAATATGGTAAGAGATACGATTTTCGCCATGGATTCTGGCTTTAAGAGAAGTTCAGAGGGAGTTTTGCTCAAATGTAAACAGACTTTCCTCTATTTCACGTAAGTAAGATTGCAGAACCTTTTTTTGAAAATAAGAGATTGGTGGAGATTGGAAACTTTGAACGCGAGTGATCGTCTTTGACAAAAGCCATTGTGTATGTCAACTATATTTGTAATATTTACTTTTCTAGGACTATTGACATTGATGCAGTGTATGTTGAAAATTTGAATTAACGCCACAAAGACTTCAAGTTCTCGAAGTTTACCATACAGCTGCGATAACTGTAAGAGTTGATGCTTAAGTGATTTTTTCAAGGCTTTTTTGTATACTAATCTTAATTTTTCTTTTAAATAGAGCTTGAGAATTCTTGTAAGTAATTAAATTTTCACTTGTCCTTGTTAAATTGAAAGCATATGCGTTCTTCTAGTCCTAATTTCGTATTTCACCAAGGAACTCGATATGACTTAGGAGTGAAGTGGACGGGGATTGCTTTATTCTCACTTTGATATGTAATTTCAGTAATATTTATTGCTTCTTTATTGATGTTAGTACTAACAAATAAAGTATTATTAAAGCAAAGAAATTCGTTAGAAAGAAGAGTCCAATTGACCTTAGGTGTGTAATATTTTTTATATTTTTAAGTATATAGATTACTATTAGGAGAATTGAATAGACAAGATAAAAAGATTACTATAGTGTAGATTCTTAACAGTAGGCTAGGGTTGATGGAATACTAAGACAACCCATTTCACGAATTCAGCAAAGACACGTACATCGGTCTCTCTTTATCCTCCTCCAATCCTCCTAAAGCGACACCTTCTTTTATTTTGCGTATAGACCCACGAGTTCGAGAACTAGGTAAGCGCAGGTTGGAACTGTTGATCTTCGATATACTGTCATTGGCAAACCGCGATGTTTCTCAGTTTATCTACTCTTTTTTGTATCATGCTTAAATGAATCGAAAATTTATTCTACGATGTTTGATATGGTGTAGTATATGATATTAGTGGGTTCATTTGTAAATAGCTTTCGAACTATGGTTTTAGACTCAAGCCATCCATTATTCGCTGTGGATCTTACTTAATATTAGGTAGTGCTCTATGCGCATTGGAGAAAATGAACATCACTTTGGACGAATTTTACGAATTTTTCTAACTTACCGAAGACCTAAAAGTCTTGCTTCTTCTCAGTGGAGTGACATATGAAATATATTATTTATTTAAATTTGTGATCTTTTGCGCAATTGGCGTATTTCATTTTTGGTAAAAATTTAATTTTTTTTTTTTTGTATAAATCATACATATATTTTGTTGCGAATTTATTACCAATTGTTTATAATTGTGTATAACATTGTATTTTTGTTTCATTTTTTTTATTTACTTTATAAAAATACATTTTTTTATTTACTTATATTACAGTTATCTATACCTAATGTATATCATATACATAGTGTTAGACTGTTAACTTACAGAATTAATTTTTATATCACGATACATTATGTATGCATGTATGTTTTGTTGATTCTCGTAAATCCGCTGTGACACCAAGTTTTAGTCTTTATTAATTCAATTCCAAGTTATTTCAATTTAAGCATTCAAATTTAAATCAGAAATATGGCGGCAGGACCAAGAGATAGTCTTAATCAGAGAGAGTTGTTAAATGGCAGATCACTCGCTTGATACTTTCAATCAAAAATCTGATATAAACGAATAATCTAAAGCGAATATACCGGCTTCACAGTCAGAGTTCTCTGGCAATAACGTATCCATTTCTATGATTCAGTCTTTCATTGTCTTCAAACACTTAGATCAGAATTAAGCTCTTTGAATATAAGTACTGCGTAACGTCAACCAAGTTCTGCTAATTTTTCAAATCCCACTTTATCTCTTCCGGTACAATCGACACCACCTGTTCCATTCCAAAATGTGGATTAAACCCAGCTAAAGTGTCAAAAATTATTTCCAACCAGTATTTAAGTTTCATTCAAGAAAATGAATACCCATAGAGAAAGTTTACGGCATCCATGAAGACGGCTGGCGGTAGCACACATGCTGCAGTAGGTTGTATAACCAGCGATGTGACCTTCCGAGGTAAAACTTAACCCTTTACTTTATGCCATCTGTTCAAAAAACTTTTACTTAGAATTGATTTCGTTCGCATCTTTGGTCTCGCCAAAGACCTTTTCTGCGAAAGTTTGAACACGGCTTCACCTTTCTCTTCTAATGAATTACTAAATATCATAACCGATCACCATTTGAGTATAAAATAACTTAAAAAGTTAAGAGGTGTTACAAGTGCAATCCCATCCTACAAAACCGAAGAATTGACAAGGACATCATTTATTTGTCGTACTATCGGTAACAACGAACCAATCAACCAACATCATTTCGCGGTGTCACTCACACTAGACAAGCTTTTGTTTGAGGAACGCTTTGGAATGCTTGCTCTAAAGATTATAGAGGAATGGCAAAGCCCTTGGTCTTCACCTGTCAATATAGTAATCAAACCAGGAAAGATCCAAGTGTGTTTTGACGTAAACAGTGTTATGGCTAAAAACGCTCATCCTCTGCCATTGATCAATGGAATACTGAGTATGTTACCAAAGGTCGAATACATTGCAACCTAAAAGATATATTTTTTGCAAATACCATTAGATGAAAATCCAAAAGAGAAGACAGTCTTTACTGTGGCTGGTCGTCCATTATACCAATTCGTGGCAAAACTGCTTGGGTTATGCAACGCGCGCCAAACTATGCATCCATTAATGGACAAGATGATCCCACGTCATCTACGTCATCAAGTCTTTCTTTATTTGGATGACTTATTAATTATCTCTGAGACTTTTAAATCAAGTGGGCGAATTTTCCCGCTTCTTTCCTTTCTATCAATTATTTAATCATACTAATACTAAATTATTATAATGAATTTAAAATAAATTTGTTTTGTTGGGTATTGACCGGCGAGGTTTGTACACAACCTACACACTTACAAACATAAAAATTTATAAAAGTCCTATAGGTCAAGTTTCATCATCGACCCCTCCAGTTTTCGGCGAACCAGCCTATTTTATTTTTTCGATCCCTTAAGGCATGCTACATTTCAATAAACCCCTTCAAACACTGCCTGAAATTGCTCTGTGTGTATGAAAAGTTAAATTAACTATTAATGTTGAAAAGAGTAAGTTCATGCAAAAACAAGTGAAATACCTGGGAAATATCGTAGTTAATGGCAGCATCCCAACAGATCCTGATAAAGTGCAGGCTATTTGCGACTATCCTTTGCCGAAATCTGTTCGCCATTTAGGAGGACTTTTAGGTGTTTGTGGTTGATGCCGTCGTTTTGTGCGTAATTTTGCATCCTTGTGCACACTCCTTTCTGGAAAAAGGACTGGTTAAGGAAACAGAAAACTTTCAAATTGTGAGAGAATGCAAAAGTCTTTTTTGAAAACTTGAAAGAACAATTATGTTCCGGTTCGTTTTTACACAATCCAAATTCTAATCGTCCATTTTCTGCGTAATGTGACGAAAGTCAGTTCGGAGTTGAGGCTGTATTAGCTCAAAAGGATGAAAATGGAGAAGAAGTCCCAATTACTTACATGTCTCATAAGCTTAATATTACTAAAAGAAATTACTTGGTCTCTGAACAAAAAGATTTAGTCTCTCAAGTGGTTTGCGGTCGATTGGTTAGATGGTCGTTGAAATTGCAACGCTTCAACACTTTGCACTTTGTGCCCGATTCATTGTCCCGTGTTTACTCCGAAAACCTTGAAAAAATTAATAGTCTACAAGTGGATAAGTGTTTCTTAGAATAATTGACCTGCTCTATAGAAGCAGATTTGACTTCAATCCCCACAATATGTGTCTCTAAGAGATTCGAAACGATTTTATTTACAAGCGGTTCTAGTACTGTATAGGAGATGCGGTTCAACAGCGTGGAAATTATGGGTTCAATAAAATATTACAGCTGATTTAATCAAACGTGGTCATGAGCATCCACTGAGTGCTCATGGAGGCATAGCCAAAACCATTATTCGATTAAAAACGTTTTTCTACTGATCGAAAATGGTTAAACGAATTTCAGATTTTGTTTCTAAGTGCGATGTCTGTGTGCCGGCGAAAGCACTGAACCAACTTTTAAGACCATCTATGGGTCAACTAATAATCTCTGTTAGACATTTTCAAAGACTTGTAACAACATGTGCATGTGTGTCTATCGGACTTACCTTTATGTAGTAATGTAGTTGGGCGCCCCTTTCGTAGAACCAACCTGCACCACCTTTAGTTAACGAATGTAGTAGTAAGTCTATTTCCCCTTGTCTCTAAACCTATTATTTTAAATAAAGTTTAGACCAACCTTGCAGTGTCACTGAAAGAGGACTGGAGGTTTGTGAGTCATGTGGTGTGCCACAATTGAGCTAACTAGTTCATGAGACGTGAGCGAGGCTCTATAGTTTTGCTCACGAGCACTCCTAGGACGATTGTGCCAAAGAAATTGCACGTACTTGTCCTTTGTTTAATTAGTCGAACGGATACCACATTTATTTAACTAACTGTGCGGACGCTTGGTCCCTGTGTTTATCTTAATCCACCCTGCCTTCGGTCTTCCTTCGGCCGATCAAGAATTGCATTGGGAGATCACGAAGTGAGGTCCGAAAACCCCTCTAAGCTACTTTTCTCCCATTGTAGGAAAGAAACGAAGACGTTGCTATTTTTTCTTAACATCCAAAAATGAATTAAATTTATTGAATAAAATAACGAAATTAAATTTACAAGTCTTTTTTCGCACTATTCTTCTTACCAAAAAAAAAAAAAATTAGCGGAATTGTACCCTACTGAACGTTCAGAAATTGGGATGGTATATATATAATATAAATTTAACAACAATAGGAAACTTAACCATACACCCATATACCCATTTATGTTGGTCATAGAGGTTTATCGTCGCTGCGAGTGAAGATGCTGCTTTCATTAAAGTAATCAAGTTGCACGATCCACGCCAGTATCATCGATATTCATGTGGCTGGAATAGCAAAAAACTTGACGATGCATAAGATAATTTTATATCAGCACAGCACTTAACAATGATCTTAATACTTTAAAATATGCTGTCGTCTATTAATAGCGATACAAGAGCGTGTTGCATTATACATTCATAGATTCCTCCTTAGTTTTGTATATATTTCGAAACTAGTAGGACATGACTCTTATATTTAACATATGAATGGAAAATCAAGGCAAATATATTCTCTTTTGTGTTAATCATTGCTTTTTTTTATTAGCGAACATATTTTTCTTATTCTTAATTCTCATAGTTTATTTTATGTCTTGGTAATTTAATTTCAAAATAAATACTAACAAAGAATATAACAACGACTCATATTAGTTCGAATGACACCCTTGTCCGAACGCACGATGTCATTGTTCTACAACAACACATTGTGATTTCTTCTATAAAATCTGCATTTGTTTTCTTTTTTTCATCAACACTACTGTATTGTTTATTGAGTGTGGTTCATATATACGTAAGTATATGCATACGGAGTGGCTATTGGAATATAAATTTTAGCTCGTTCACTGTTTCATGTGCTCGCTCTACCTGTCCTTGGCCAAAATAATGAAATTATTTAATTATAGCTTTAATATATAAGTTTTAATACATACTGTCTTTTAACATTGACATTAAATAGAGGTCATTATGAGGAAAGCCTTTTGCAGACATTACAATTCGGGCTTAGATCTGTTTGTTATAATCTTTTTTTGTTTGTCACTCGCTCTTTCATGTACTTATTATTACTTTTCTTCTTAAGCACGGGTTATTTTGTTTCATCGCCCTACTCCATCGACCCTTGCGAAAATCAAGATCAACCCCGACAAAAATTTCGTCAAAACATCTCCGGCCATTAAACTCTTTCTTCCGCGAGAACTAAACGATCCTCTCAATACATGGTTGCATTCTTTAAAAAAAAATGAATAAATGACACGTGATTGCTAAGCTAAAATCTCATACTACAGATATATGTTGATTTATTGCGCCCCTATTTTCTGGTAACATTGGTATTAAAATCGTCCTCGATTATTTATCTAAGTTTCATTTTCTCGAACCTCTCACAAAACTTAAGGCTCAAGATATAGTTACTTTTCTTGAAAAACGTGTATTTCATGTCTATGGCGTACCGGAATCAATTACGGCTGGAAGCGGTGTGCAATTCAAATTATCTATGTGAAGTCCTTATTAGAGAATTATGGTGTTCACATAACTTTACAGACTTTTATTGTCCGCAAGCTAATGCTATATGAAATAGTAAATCGATTTGTTTTAAACGCTATCAGAGCATATGTTAGACCCTCTCAACGAGACTGGGATGAAACCTTTTCGGACATTAGATGAGAATTGCTGTTCACGCAAGCACAGCTTTATCACCGCATTTTATTTTGTTTAGACAAAACATGCTAACTAACGGCAAATCATATGCGCTATTACGAAGTCGCGATTTTCTGGGACTGGTTCACGTTGGACAAACTTCACTCAAAGTCGTATGGTGGATCACTACTAGAAAACTAGTTATTCGAAAAAGCCGTAGTCGTAGCTAAGCATGGTTCAAGCAATTACGAGCTTAAAGATCTAGAAGGTAGAAAATTAGGTGTACTTCATTCCAGCAGACAGGGAGGATATAGGCAGTAACGTTACAAAATTTTGCTGACAGGACTGCCAGAAGACTGATGCCAACTTCTGAAGTTTCCCGTAAACAAGCAAGGTGTAAATACGTCGCCAAATGTATGAAAGGGAATTTTGCAGCGAAATAAAATATTAGAATATATTATATATAAGCAGAAATAATTAATATTTTTTGTTTCGATTGAAGTCTTAAAACAATGTTTTCAAAGTCTATGTTGCGTGTAGATTATGCCTTAAAGAATTGTGAATAAGTACGGCGGTGCTACGAAGGAATTTATGATGAGCGCAAGTGTTGTGCAATTTGCAATTAATAGAAAAGGGAACATTAAGGTTCGAGCATAAATGGGTTTCTTGAAGACAGAGGGTGCGAACGATGAGACGATAGGAAAACACATTTAACTTAGGTAATAATTCATTGTAATTACTGGTTTGTCCTTTAATACTCCGTAGTATCATTTTGAGATATCACTCTCCTATTGACTTTTCATTGTGTAGTAAATTATTTAGAGAAAGCCTGCGCCCTTCGTGTTCATTCATTTTTTTATATAATTGTTTAGATTTTAAAACAGATGTAGTTTTAAGAAGAATTCAAGTTCAATGATTAATGATGCCCGTTTACAATACATATGAGTGATGGTGTTAATTTGGTGCAGGGACAATGACGTTAATTTGAAAGGTTGATAGTCCCGGTCCGATGTTCAATGCAAAACTAAAAAGTTCATAGTCGACGATGAGTCTTAAAAAGAAACATCCATGACTTGTTTTAGGGTTTATCGATTTGCTGGGATTTATAGTGATTATGGATTTAACCGAGGTGTATACATTAATTGGGACTTTTGCTTTACGTTGCCATAACCAGCTGTTGCAGTTTTTCTCAATTTTTTTAAAGAAATAACAGCTTGTATACCCTTTTCGTTCAAGACGATACGACATGTCTTCGGTAAAGAAGTGGGATTCGCTTTCAGAAGTCTTCGGTTTCCCACAAAGTTTGGTATTTTTGAATATTTTTGCTGTGCGATGCCCAAAACGAAGATAACGAAGACGATCTTAAAGGCAAGAGGATACGAGGCCGAGTTTTAATCTACTCATATCCAATATTAACAATTTGCGGCAGACTGACAACCGAGAACTTTAAAAATCACTGAACCAGTTTGCTGCAGTTTATCGTTTTCTTTTCTTTTTAGTTTTTTTAACAAGGCCAACACTTTGACGTTGAAGTTGACTGCCTCTGGAGTTGTCGCAATAAATCACTGGTTTTGAAGTGCCGCTAATTTCTATATTTATAAAAGGAGACAGGCGTGTTAAGCATATTAACTTAGAAGCTTGAGTAAAAATTCTTGTTTTCACAAAACGAATGTTATTTATTAATTTTTCAGTTTCAGTTTCAGTTCACCACATACGCTATCATTGATTTTTTTAATTAAGAAATGGAAGATGTTGCATAAATTTTCTATCGAGTCAACGCTTTTTGTCGCTACGTACCATCAACCAGGAATATAATTAGTTAATAGTTTAATTGAATTTATGTCAAAGAGTGATTTTTTTATTATTACTGTTCTACCAAGAGCGTCAATCACTTTAATTGACAACAGTATTTTTGCACAACAGTATTTTTTGTAGGATCCTAGCGTTCAGAAATAATTTTTCCTTTATTTTTAGTTTGATGGGTATCTTAGCTTACCTTTAGTTTATGTTAAATCAACTTAGGTAATTACTTTCGCTATTGTTATTTGTTACAAATTTATTAATAATTATTGAGAAGATGAGACAAATTTGAAAAAAATTTGAAAAGAAAATATTTTTTAAGAACATAAAAACTAAGATATTTTCGATATAAAAATGTAGATTAATTTTAAAAATTAAATTTACTTTTTAGTGCAAAATACATATATACTGCCTGCCAAATAATTGTTTGTGCAAATATGGTTTTATTTATTCCATCCAAAAATTAATGGTAAATTATTTTTAGACTTACAGTATATTTTTATGTATGTACACTCCTCCTTTATCAGGTACTTTCTTCTTCGTTTGCCTTTACCTCCGGTCACATTACCTGAAATTTTTGGAGTATATGTGCTGTTATTAACATTCGTGTTTCTGTCGTTAAAAGGTGAATATTTCAATTTTTATTTTGTGTTATATAGAAATTATTTCGTTGTAGGCAAGTAAGTAGGGCATTTTCAGTATAAGGAATAATTGTCTTCAAAGTTTTGCCATTAGTTGAAAATGTCACGTGGTTAGCTAGTTGAACATGACAAGACAGTAGTTGTGCAGTGGTCGTAAGCCAACCGTAGATGAGAGGACCAAGCGGCGCATACTTCATTCAACGACTAATGGAAATAGGAGTCGCAGGCAAACAAAACCAGAGTTAGGCCTAAATATAACATCGTCGTCTGGGACAAAATACAAATTATAGGAGCAAGAGTTTCACAATATTGTATTTAATGATGAGACGAAGTTAATTTGGGCGGCCCTGACAGTCACCACGGATGTCCAATATCCTCGACTATAAGCGCAACCATGGCGTGGTGAGGGCTACGTCTGGAGGACGAGGAGCGTTAAAAATATGCTTTGTACCCAGCAAAATGAACGCGGCGGCATATGTTGACCTACTAAAAAGAAATTTAATAGACTATCCTGGAGAGTTATATGACGGTAATTGGACGCTCTAGCAAAACAACAGCCCCGTCCATGTCACACGGCTTACAAGCATTTTTTCAGTCATCGAATATACGGTTGCTAGAGTGGACGCTCATGAGTCCCGACCCAAGCTCTATTGAAGATCTCTGAAGAATACTTTTCGTCAAAGTATTTTCAAAGTCTAAACAGTGTTCTACACTTAACTTAACGAACTTACGCTTGAAATACTGTCGGAATGGGAGAAGATTGATAATCAGTTTATTTATTTCAGTTTATAATCATTTAACAATAGAAATTAATTTTAAGTTTAATTTTTGTACATACAATTATTTTCTGTGAAGCACATATGGAATATGTTTTTCTTTTTGTATAAAAGAAAAATTAAGAAAATATAATTTTTATATTTTTAAAAGACATAAATGCAATACAGAAATTAAAAAAAAAAAAAAATTTAAAGAAGTGGTTCTTTGAGCTAATACTCAAAATAATGCATGCGCACCTGCAAATATTTCACTGGAGTATATATAAAGAAAGAAGTAAATTGGCATACACTTCGACCTACACTAACTACCATATAATGTCATACAGTGAAAGACCTTCGCTCATCAAATCAATATGCTTTTTAGTAATGAATACGAAGACTACTCAAAACGATAGCGGTCTTGAAATATAATCTTAAGGATAAATCTTTATCTATAGGATTTTCTCTGTCCTTGCTCGTCAGGGAAGTTAAAAACCTAGGGAAATAACCCCATAAGTTAGCAAACAACTAGTGTTCGTGCTTGACATGAATAACACAATCTCTATTGTGTATATATTATAATAAGCAAATGATGCACCTTCCAAGTTGGGCATAATTTCTTATTTGTTTTTTAAAATTTTTCAAAGAAAATAGTTGTATAAAGTAATTATCCATCTTCTTGAAAACTTTTTGAACAATTTTCCTTTAATATATTTTTCCACAGAAATTGTTTATGAAATATCCCACGAAGGTTAGCAGGAGAAACACCAAAGTCAAAAACAATTGCAAGGAGAAAAAACACTGATATTAATATCTAATGCCTAAGGCGACTGCATCGTACAGACGATTGTTTACAAGTGTTTTTCATACACTTTGTAAAGGCTGTGGTCAGCTGTTATAAAACATTGGATTAATAATATTTAACAACACCTTCAAAAGTACCTGTAGGCAATGGCATGTGGAGATGCGAGAAGAAAAACGACTGTAAATACTTAGAAATATGTTAGAAGATGTGACAACCAGTTAGGTAACGCCTTTCAAAGCAAATTGTTATAAACACTTGTCTACTCTATCTATGGCTATAGGTGCCATAAATAAACACATCACCCTGCTGTAAGGAAGACAATGAAAACTTATAAAGCATAACATAACATAACGTAACAATAATAATACTTTCAGTTATACATAGTGCTTAACAGAAAAATGAGAGATGGATAGATGAATGGATGAATAGACGGCTTGGCTACTATATGCAAGCACATGAACCAGTACATCAACGGTGAAGAAAATCAAGCTCATTACATGAGTACGTTGAAGATTTTTTGATGTCTGCTATGAACTTTGTATTTATAGGCAAGCATGTTGTAACACTTGTCGTCGTACGTCGAGTACGTACTCGATTGCCTTGCACTTACACTCCAAGCTCCAAGTGACTTCTGAAGATTCTGGTATGAGAAAACCGCGATGACTGAACATATTTATGCGCACATAATATGTTATCGCCAATTTAAGATGAAAACAAATGGCTCACTTTTAATATTCATACTAGAACACACAGATGTGATGCGAGGCAATGTGATGTGATGACATAAAATCGCAATGACAAACAAACCTAATGTTAATGAGTGCACTGCATATATGTGCATGAAGAAGGTCATTTATCACTACTTGGAATAGATAAACAACTGAATTGTTGGCAGAGAGTGTAGAAATTACTGAATGTAAACATTTTCAAGAAATTCAAAATTCTACGAAATGTTGCATCTGTTCACATCGCATAGAACATGACTGACAAAGTGTGTCAACGACATAGTATAGTGTAGCAGTGAATGTATAAGGGGAGTCTTTTTTTCTCAGGAATTCAGAGAAAATGTCAATGAATTGCCGAGAACCTTGGCTTAATAGTGAAGCATGCCTGCTCATATATATATTCGCAAACGCACGTACATGCAAAATATTGCTGATGTCTACACACATTGTGAATGCAATCAATTTTTCCCAAATGCATTTTTGTGTGTCTCCTATGAGAAAATTTTATTTTATATAGAGATTCGTATGCTGCATATAGTTTTTGTTGATTTTATTCAATGCATAAATTCTCGATGTATAAGAGTAAACTATGAGTGATTTTTTTATGAATTTAGTGCACATTTATGTATGAATCCCTATATTTCGTTCGGCTGAAACATGTCAGTAAAAACTATCACAAAGCTTTTGTATTTACAGATCACTGGTTTTGCCGAAAGCATAAAGAAAATGTAACTGGAGTGTATGCAATAAACAAAATTTGGGCATTAATTCAATTTCCATTCAGCTCTGCTCAAACTTTTACGTTTCATATCCAACCCAACGGATATAATGGAGTTATCAACACGACAATAAAGATACGTAGCAGACGCAGTGTCAAATATATCCGAATTTTCTTAACATACCTGGAGTTAATATGTCCATCCGTTCCTCGATACAGCTGGATTTCGCATGTGACTAAATATCGTACCCAGTAAAAATGCAATAGGTTTCAAGTTGATTCAGCTCTCAAAACTTTTTCCGCAACTTTTGATCCAAAGCTAGAAAAACTCAGCTTGCAAATGTGTAGTAGTCTGTAGATAGAAATGCGCACGTTAAAATAGATACATTTAAAAATTCTATCCTATATGTTAACATACTAATGCAAATGGAACTTGATCGTCCGATTTGCTGTTTACTTTGCGGAAAATTTAGCCAAGGCTCTGTTGCCAGTGCAAGTAGCTTTCTTATCCTTATTTGTACATAACACATTCGAGGGGTTTACGTTTTTGTCATGATCTTTGCTTCATAAGCATTGTCACGATGCTTGTAATATAAGCAAGGTATAAAGCTTACGTCTAAACTATAAACTAAAAAGTACATATTCTTAGAGGACTCGGCAACCTGGCTCTCCTGCTCTTAGTCTGTTTTTTATTTCAGACAACGAATGCTTTGCTATACCAAAGATGAGCTACAATCCATACTTAGTGTTGGAAATGTGATATATTTTTCCAATGGATAAAAAATATTTAAAACAAAAAATAGATTTGTTGACCCGTCCATAACTGGTTAACTTTCCTATATAGACCTGAGGTGATGGAAAACCCACTTTTGCCCTTAGGCAAGTACAGTTTTTGTTTTTCTTTTCTTTCTTTTTTTTATTGCTGTGTGATTTCATATCTTTAAAAGCCAAAGAGAAACTACTCAAGTTTATTTATGCATGCACGTAATGCATGTATGTGCTCATGCTTACATTTGAATGAAAGATATATGAGCAATATTTAATGTTTGGCATCAAGGAAGACACAAATACTACATGTTTTGCTTTTCTAATTTGTTTATTCAGTGCGCTTTCTCATTTCCATCATTTAGAAATCAGAGATGTTCTAGTGTTGCCAATTCGTTTGTAACAAACAAGTAGTCATCGAATCTTATACATTTCCTACATTAATCGTCTAATTCACAAAAGTTGCGAAACGAAGACGAAGAAGAATAAGCGTATTTTGGAATACGCAGTTTTGAGTCAATCTTCGGTCATTAAGAAAAGTGAGAAAATCTTTCTTTTATTTAATCCGAAGTTTTAACGCATAAATATTCAATGAGATATGTTTCCAAGCGGCTTTTTGATCACCATAAAATTAAGGAAGAACATAGGGTTTCATAATGGTCTTTTTATCAATCCAAGTTACGATCACATCAATATACTGTGTGGCAATTGGCGCAGCTAAAGAAAATACCCTTTATATTGCTAACGAGCCGCATAATATATTAGGTTGGGATAATCGTATGATTGTATGCATTTTACTAGGAAGTGCTCCTGCTCGGCACCAAAAGTAAGTGGATATATCTATTACTTAAATACCTGTTTAAATATAATTGAAAGCTTCGGCTGCGAAAATGATGTCAAAATGTACTACATATGTGTAAATAACTGACGATCTGCAACATATACATAAATATTCTGTGAAAAAATGGCAGGTTATTCGTTGCATCCAAAAATAAGACAAAAGAAATATATTTTTATCAAAAACTTATGATTCATATTAGCCAACGATATCTACTATATAGAAATAAAAATATACATGAATATTAGTTTTTCCGATGCAGTTGCATCCTTGTCAACCATTATTCTTGTATCCAAGAAAATCCGCAATGGAGAGTAAAAATGGATCCCAATAAATTTTCACTAAAATAAAATGATGTAAATACGTTTCAGGCTGCAGGTAAGTTAGTACCAAAAAAGCGCTTTAAATTGTGATTATTTTCTTGACCATCTATAGTTGCCCGGTCCCAAAAATTTTAGAAAATTTGTCAAATAACAGACGAGAAGTTAGCCCAGCTTGCGTAGCCTCTATTTTCGTCTTTGCGAAAAGATGCCCCACGTTCTTGCTTGGTTCGCGTCTTTGCCAATATAATCAATAATTATTATTATTATTATTATTATATAAATTAAGCCGGAGAATAAATTCTATGACTAAAGTCTTAAAGCACTAGCATCTAAGGCTTTCGGCTTTATTTATTATTATTATTATTATTATATAAATTAAGCCGGAGAATAAATTCTATGACTAAAGTCTTAAAGCACTAGCATCTAAGGCTTTCGGCTTTATTTATTTTATATTTTTTTTGTTAATATTATTATTATTATTAAAAACTCTACCGCACTTGAGGTTTGAACCTACGACCATTGAATTGCTAGTCGAGACTCTTGCCTACTCGGCCACTAAGGCGGACATAATCAATAATGGAAATATAATATACTTTATAAAAATTCTAGAGAATTAATACTATCCAAGTTTTTTGATAGGCCTTAAAAGTCTGCGGAAGCTGTCGAAAAAACAAATTTCATTGCCGTCTTCAGGCTTCACGATCAAGATAGGATCATATCCTCCTTTATATGCTAAAACTTTTATAGAAAATACGGGAAAATTTAGTAAACAATTTATAAAGTGTTACTTGGACGACACAATTGACTCTTGTAATAGAATAATTAAGAGGGGAAATAGGGACGAGATACTTGATGTAGGTACTAATAGTGAAATTACGATTTTCGATTATAAAAGCAAAGCTTTTGATAGCCTTTAGCCTTTAGAAATTGAAGATATTAAATATCAAAAAAAAAAAAAAAAACAAATTTGATGGTATAAGAGCTTATTGCTGTAGACATTCCAAAAAATAGAGAGATTTGTTTAGAATACAATAAGTTCGTAACAAAAAACCAGAGATGGTTCAATCAAAACAGTGCTATCTCATTTTAAGGGAAGTTTTTAATCATAACTCTTGTAAAACGTCGCAAGTGAGAGGGCTTAAAGAAACACCTTTCCGGCAAAAGTAAGAAGATTGGGCTACATTGGTGGTCTATCCTTACTTCAGTATCAAATAATACTTAATCTTTTAATGCTTATCTTAATATCATGAAAATGAGGTAGAACCCGTAGTAGTTTTATGAATTTAGTTATATTTAACCTATAAATCGTTTTGAGAGAACAAAAATTAAAAAAGCAAAATTAAGAAAATTTCACACAAACCAATTTTGTATATGCAGATAAAAGAAAAAAAAACGAAAATACATCCGCTTCATAAGAAATTAAGACTTTGATCGATGTTCTCTTGCGTGTTAATATCCTTTCATTTCTACCTAAAGGAAGTCTCTTTTAAAATTGTTTTAATATATAAATCGTTTATTTTGAAAGTGGGGTAAGTTTATATCTAATTATGATAAGGTAAATTTCTGCACAGTAGTGGCAGGCTAAAAAAAACATAACATAACATTTCAGTCGTGTCAGCCGTTTTTAATAATGAGAAAAATATTCTATTTAATTTTACATAAATATTTATTCATTTAATAAAAATATTATAGTAATCCTAGGGATATAAATGGAGTTGATTTCCCGAATTGGCTTGTTTACCACTCCAATATCGAATAAGAGTGAATTTCTTGAGAATAAAAATTTGTGAACAGTGAGTCATTGCAAGTGGACGGAACGATCTTCATATATGTTAAGTCTAATTTTATGTTTCCATCTTGGCCAGCGCACATCTAATAGCTACAATATGCTTTTGGGTTAGCACGTTGTACAAGTGCTTCAAAAGGTAGATGCTGCTTCCTGTTATCCTCGAGAGGCTATAGTTCTCTCTCGAACATTTATGTTCGGTCGTTATAAAAATTAGCTCGGTACACACATACTCCGCTTATAATATGAAATTAATATTTTTAACATAGGATAAGATAGTGTCTTTTTGCAGCCAAATCTCTGTGTTCCTTCGAAAATGTTCTAACCAGCTCAGCGTTAATCAAGCGAATTTCAAGTGAATAAGATTGCCTTGCATTACTTTCAAAATAGAGGCATTTGCAATACCGTTAATAGCTAAAACTTCCAGCTCCCAAATATTAGGTGCCCTGAACTTTTTGGCTATAAACTGTTTACAGATAAAGAGATCGCATTACGTCTTATATATAGTTTTCATTATATTCATTTTTTCAGGAACAGATTTGCCCCACTTTCAAAATAAACGGCTTGTATGTATAAATCTTTGCATTTTCGCTTTCCATTCGTTTACTTACCAGTTTACAGTTTTAAGCCTTTTCTCGCATATTTAAACAAGAAATTTACGACGACACGATAGACGGTATATTTTATTGCAGTGGTTCTTACTAAAAGCTATTGGAAGTGAATTATATTGTGGCCGTTACCTTAGCCTATTTGATGTAAATAAGAGGAGATATACTCACATACGCGTTAACACATTCCTGCTGGAATACGGCTCACATTAAATATTCCGACTTGAACGTGCCAATTTATGATATTATTGAAGAAAGACGAAAACATAATGGTTAGGCTATGTAATAATTGGAAAGAAGTTGTGGAACAGCTGAGAATGGTTATAATAATATTTCCGCATTTCCTTCTAACCACTACAAAGATCAAATTAGATATATTTGCCAAGTGCTTATAGCTGGCGGGAACAAGCAGCAAGCACTCTTAGAATATATTTCTTTAATCAGAACGGAAGTGGAATCGAATCGATTTACTCTTTGCAAATCCGTTAAAATCCAATTATTTTAATGCAAAAATATTCGCGGAACAAGTAAAACTCTACAAAATTTTTAACAACAAATAAACAATTAATTTTTGTAAACCTGCAACTTTTTCCTTTTCCAAAATATATTTTTGTTCTGGTAAACAACAGTTGATATGTAGCGGTGAAGCGAATTGCAGTGTTCGTCAACGTAACAACATCTCGAATAGTTTCATTTACTGACGCTCCATGCAATCACGAAACTTTGTCTCAAGTATTCCTTTATTGTTTTTAATGGGTTAGATTCGTAGATCAGACCATTTGGTTCATAGGTTCGCCTATAGCAGTTAGTAGTGCTGAAGCATTCGGGTTGGAAGACGTAGTAGATGACATATTGGCCTATTTGTAAGGAGCAGCTAATTTCCTTTAGTCTTGGCTCGGTTTTATCCATAAAGTGAAAGACTGGATACCGCTTACGATGCTGGCCAAAGCCGAGATAAAATTTCCGTAAACGCGTGTAAATTTTAATTTGTGTAGTGAAACTTAAATAGAATTCGACGAAACAACGACTACCATAATCTTAGGCTACGTGATAGCAAGCGAACTTAGTCCCTGGAATATATTGCCTTTAAGAAAACAATATTAATGTGGTTATGATTAGTTACATATAAAACTCTGGGCGCCATCTGATTTCCACATAGAAGCAGTTCTATTTTACTTACCCAAGACTTGTAAATGATGGCAAAGCTATTGCTCTGTCGATAAAAATAAAGAAAAACGGTAAAAACAAGTGAGAACATCACAACCGGACAAGGCCGACATTTAGATACCCTACACCATTTCGTCTAACCCAATTCATTTACTTTTCTGATAATACTGTGGAAGATATACGTAATTTTTGCGTAAAGGCACACTTTTCACAGAAGCTCACATATTGGGGGGCTAAAACACCAACGCACGTGGTCCTAATTTAGAAAACTTAATTTACTTATTACGCACTTTATTACTTTTTCAGTCTTAGTTGCCATATAAGGGCTTTTCTTGGGAATATATATTGTGGGAGCTGCTGCAGAGCACCAATTTTCTTTAAAAGATATGTAAACAGAAGAATTAGGAGTCTAAAAACAGACCTACGTGGCCCAACTTTAGTAAAGTTCATATTATTTTTTTTTTTCGTTCGAAACGAACGAACCAATTTTTACCATAAAATGCGGGCAAGCTGCTTAAAATAAAAAATCTTAAAAATATTTGTTAATCGATCGATGTGATAAAACGTGTGCCCGTTTTAAGTTTTTCTGGGTGTAACATAAATTCGTACGCGCTTAGTACATCTTCACCACAAGTAGTGTAGTAATTTTCGAAACATTTTGATCAAATCTAGTTCACTGAGGCGTTTTGATCCAAGGACGAATCTTGTTGGAAACGAATTGGATCGGCCAACCTGTTCCATCGTTCACCATATAACGCCTTATTTTCAAAAATCGAGAACATTTTGGTACTTCTGAATCAATGTGAAAAACCTTCCACACAGCCGTTCCTATGAAAATTTAATATTTACATGGGAAATGTCTAATTTTCAATATTTAATTGAGCTAATTTAACAAAAGAATTAACTTTATCTCTATTTTTTCATTCTGTCCATATAAGAATTCTCGTCTATGGCCTACGGTAAATTCAATCTCTTTAGATTACGTTGTCGAAACTTCGTACCCCTTCGTTCAACAATACTTTTACTAAATTTTTCTGATTGGCATAATTTAATTATATGTTTTCCAACGATATTTGAAAGCTTATCTCACTCATCCATTTTGCTTTCTTCTTAATTTCACCAAATGTTTCTTATAGAAAGGGAAAAGTTTTGTCTTTGGAGTTCTTTATCCAATGAACTGAAATAAAAGCACTAGGAAACGAAATCCGTAATTTAACAATGAAGAAAAAATTATTTTTTCGCTGATTCAAAGTACACCCATCTAATAAATCACTAGAAATTTGTTCATTTTCACATAACGTACATATATACAATTTTTACGTAATACACAATCTGCGTGCACAAGCTATGGTTTCTGAATAAAATTTTCGAATAGTTTCAACAAATGAACGGATAGGTCGACGGATCTGGGTTTATTACGCTTTTCACGGTTACCGACTAATACATACATCTTATGAGCGTGCTGCACTAGATAGCTTTCAGGACGACAATTCAAATAATTTAGAAGCACTACCAAACCACAAAAATTCTGCCTCGAAAAGAAAACACGTCGTTTCCTACAATCGTTTCTTGTTGGCAATTACATCAGCATTCGGGTCGCAGCTTCATTGTTCATTTACAGTAAGGAAGTAAAGGAGTTAAGTAATGAAAGAGAAATGAATTAAAAGGGTTACCAATCGGAGGATAAAGGGAAAAAGCAAAAAGAAATTAATTCGTTAAGTGGTTATTTCGACTTACATATACTGTATAATTGAATGACTGACGTTTGGTATCGCCATAATATTGAAAGTCCTGCTCGAACAACAGGTTGTGAGGATCAAAGGCTCGCAGTACTCGTTTTATTCCTACACTTTGACATAAGTGTATCATAAGTATTCAGCGTAGTTTAAGTTATTTTTATACAAAGTTTTTTTTTCCTACATACTACTCAAATATATCATATATAGTATAATCATTATATGATTAGTCACAGTTTCGTAGAATTCTAAGATAAGATTTTATGAGAAGCATAACCATTTGACACCCTCGGATATATATTAGTTTGGAAAATATGAAACTTATGATGGTATAATGAGTTCGGAGAAAAATAAAAAAAAAAAAATGCCAAACAAGCACACAAAAGTTTTATAAAATGAATAAAAAGAATATCTTTAAAATTTATGAATACAAATATGGAGCGCAAGTTACAATCAACCTCTCTCAGTCGCAACTGAACACAGAGTAAACAAAAATTCCCCTTTTATAGTTTCCAACCTATATATTGTGGCGGTTGGCCGACGGGTTAGGTGAAGTAATTGCTATCCGTAGACGATCGTTTCTTCTTTAATGTTTCCATTATTGTTAACCACAGTCGCATTACAACGTTCAATACGGTAGTAGGATGCTTTACTCATGCGGGGAAACATAAATATCGAACGTAAGAAGGCCTGGAGCAACCGCTGAGACATACCCAGGCAAGAGAAACAAATTTCTCCGATTAAGGAATGATGGACAATCTTTACAAAGTAGGTCATCGATTGGCATTAGTTTTCATCAGGAAGAGCTGCTTTATCACCCATCACGATTCAGCAACGATTTCCTTCGAACTGAGCAACATAGTAACGTTTTCCGCGTTAGGCGCTTTTTTGGTACCGTACCTCCACCTGAAGCCCAAAAAGTTATATTATGTGCGCGTCAGTCCAATAACTTATTATACTTAAAGATAATATTTTCAGAAGTTTTATTCTTCACCTTGTCAATACTCGTTAGGTCCTAACTAACGGTGAGAGCATACTCAAGTACTATATATGAGATTATAAATATATTTACTTAACTGCCATATTATTGATTACACTATCGTCAAATATTGATAAAATTATCAACTAGGCAGGCGATTTTTTTTTCTTTTTTTTTTGTTAATTATGAACACAGAAAAGATAGAACTTTTATTTTTATTTGTGAGTTGGTTTTTATCTGCAATCATTAATAAACAAGCTTACCCTCTTTTCAATTCAGTAACTCAGTTTGATGGATGTGTTCAAATAATTAATATGAAAATTGTTAATAAACTAACGGCACATATGAGCAAAGTATGTGTGATCACCGCTTATACAGAAGACAAATGGTAAAATATTAATTGGAATTCCGCGGAATGTTGGAAAATTTAAAATCTTTAACCCATTTTTCCTTTTAAGAGATATCATGTTATTAAAGTGATTACGCCTACATTAAAGCCTGCTAAACAAAGCCATGTCGACAAAATAATAGCCCTGTCGTATCGGCTTAGAGATGCTCATGTTATATGGCAAACGGCTGAAAAAGCGTCGTTGACGGACAACGCATACACCACTTGGAAATTTTGCGTACTACTGCATAAAGTTTTGCGTCTTGGGCCAAAAGAAGTGATTCACGATTCTTCAGATTATTTTTCTCTAATTCAGTCAAGTTCGATACATTGGGAAAAGCAAAACAATTTAACCTGTTATTGCATTTCCGCATATTGGAAAGTCTTGTACGGAAGAATTTGCTTTTTATGCAACTACGGGAACTTTACAAACAATTTAGATTGTGACGTATCGCACATCGATGACTATGGCGAAAATTGTCGGTAATTATTGCAGCGTGATATTCTCTATTTTTTTCGTTTATGTTTTTCTCTCTTCCAATTTTTTTCTCGCAACTTTCCCAGTATTTCATTATTGATGGATATATTTGATTATCAAGAGCATTTAAATGGGCTGCTATTCATCGTTTTGTCTGCACTAGATGTACAAAATCTTATTAACTCTGGTGATTCTCGTCAAACATTTCTCTTAGCTCAAGCTTTGCCTAATGCGGTATCTGATAGCGATACTCTTTATGGTTATGCATTCCTTCTAGTGAAAAGTTTACGCCTCCAGTTACCACCGCACACTTCTTCCGATTTGTGTAGACGATTTTCTTCGATATATACAATAGTGCAAGAATTTTTCGATCAAATTTCTTTTATGCAAATGAATTTTGGAAATCTCTTTGGTATACCTAAATTTACAACCACACTATGTTTAGATATACCGGAACTAGCTTTGCAAGAACCTACTGCTCCTTCACTAATGGATTGCTAATATGTGAAAAGCTAAATGAAAAAAACCTCACTGATAAAATTTCAGTAAAAAGCGGCCCCTTTTCTGTTTTCTCTTAATAAAACCGTATTATTAAATATAAGAATAATATATATACATATATACACAAATGAAACTCACAGATATAAAAGTTAGCTGCATTTAAGTAGTTTTGACTTTGACTAGTTAGTTTTTCAATAGTTGATAAAACGAAATTCAATTTTTGAAATGAATTTGGAAAATAAAAAAGAACTGCGTTACTACTGACATTAAATTCGACACAAATTTCATTTCATTTATTGGATAAAATTAAACTATAGAGTTATCTGCAGGCAAATATATAGATTTTAATGCACAATGGCTTATATTTTTCTGCCAGAAAACCAACATTCACACCATAATTAAATTGCATATATAATACACATACTACAACATAGCTTTACAAGGAATACAAAATTCGTGATTAACTGAACGTTGGCGAAACACCACCAAAAGTCATTGCGGACAGATTGGCGATTCTGTTGGAACCTTTATAAGAATAATAATATTGAATAGAAAATAACGTGTAAATCTTTGTAAATTTATATATTTTCGAGGATGTAGTTATCGGTATTGTCATGTGTAGGCAACGTATTAATCTACACAAATGACAGCTTCTTATGTTTTTTTGATTTCATAGGTATTCCATTCTCTTAACGCAGTGTATACAAATTAACTAGATAAAGTTTTGGAACTCTATGATTCTTCATTTGACTAAGCAGACCAGAGTTGCCGAAAAAATATAAAAAGGTTAAAGAAAACTAGTATTCCAAACAAATGGAAGGCAACCTTTGCTTAGACAAAGAGACCAAGAGAAATATATAGTAAACCTGCAAAATAAAAAAGTAGAGGATTAGGACATCATCGGGTCCAGGGAAGTTTGAGGCAAACACCGCTATAAATACTTTTCAGGGAATCACAAAGAGGGAGACATATTAAATGAGGTTATAAAATAAAGGTAAGTATTGGGCGAATTAATTGAAAAATTATTATTCTTCCAATAAAGATATATCTACTCGTAAGAAACGTACTGCCCCTACTTGTGACGTGGCTGAAACACAACCCAATGACGTGCTTACGTGTGGGGGTTTGACGTGTTGGGGGTTTAAGTTACTGCAAGTCACTTGGTCTTATAAGGATTATTCAAGCTGTAGAGTCCCGCCTTCACCACCTGTCAAGCTATATGTATTTTTCAATGAATTATTCTTACAACCACACTCCTAATTGTAACGGCAGACTGCTTGAACTTTGCTTTGTCAACTTCCCGAACACAGTTGTAAATCGTTCTCTCCTTGAGTGTACTTGAATAACTTTAACTTGTTAAATCTCTCTGGCTCAAACATGTAGTACGATTTTAATTAAGCTAATATTATGCAGCTTAAATCTCATCTTTCACATATTAAGCATGATTTTTTTGCTGGAAGTAAGGAAACCCTAATATTCTCTTTCAGTAATATATTAAGCCTAGTTATTACCGTATTCGTTCCGATTCCGTTCTTCGAAGCGCTTGCCTTCCGTGGTTTAATAAAGTGTTAAATCCAAAAAAATAGGAGAAACATTCTTTTCAAAAAATATGTGTGTAAGATTATATCATTTATTTTTCTGTGAAATAGCAATTCAATTACCTCAATCATCAAAGTTATTATAGACAGCTTCAGATGGCAAAATTCTCACTTCTTCATGATCCTCAATAATTGTATAAAATTACTAACTATAAAAGAATAATCTTCGTATATCTCCCGTCCATCTCTTCTTTGCACAATACTTCCAACGAAATTTCTCTGTTGATTCCAATTTAACTGATAATTACCTACACCAATCACCCACACGCAAACTCGATTGCAATTCCGAATTTAGTCGTTTTAGAAAATAACCTATTACAAGGTATAAGGTCACTTAAATATTGTTCTGCACTTGAGCCTGATGACATTCCGTCATACTTAAGTTAGGCTTTAAGGAATTATATCAATTATATCAAAAATCTTCCTTTGAAAACAAGTGTCTTTCCTTTGCGTTGAAAGAATAGCTTCCTTATTCCACTTGACAAATCTTGAAACAGACACCTGGTCGAGAACTGTAGATGCATGGCCAGGAGGAGCATTTTGCTTAAATTTTTTGAATGTATTGCCACTTAGTAAATGAAATCTCATATTTCTCCGTTTCGTCATGGTAAAAAGAAGTTCCACCGTTACGAATGTCTTCGAGTTTGCTTCCCATATTTTCAAAGCTGTTTCTGGTGGCTCTCGCACAAGTGACGCATACATTGATCTTAGTAAAGCGTTGGACTCAGTTAGCCCTAAATTATTGATTTTTAAAATCTCGGCCTCTGGATTCCCTATATACTTATTAAAATGGGTAAGCTCTTATGTCCACAACAATTCGTTTAGGATTCTGGTTAGCTCCATCGCCTCTGATCTATTTTCCTTGATGTCAGGTGTTTCGCAAAGTAGCCGCCTAAGTCCCTTTCTATTTACTCTATATATCAATGGTCTCGATTCAGTGATTCTCCAGAACTCCAGCCATATCTTAATGTATGCTAACAATGTTAAAGTGTTCTCTGCCCTTAAATTTTATGAAATTGTAGTTAAAAATATTTAAGAAGCTTAGTGAGACCAACACTTGGGTGTGCATCTGCTGCGTTACGTTGATTCAATAGAATCCGTTCAAAAGCCATTCTTGTTCTTTGGCCTTAGGAGTTTGGGTTATCCCGTTACCACCTTATGAAAGTAGACTGTTTTTTCTGCCGTGTTTGAGAGAGATTTATCCTCGGTATGTCCTCTTTAATTAAGTTAATAATAAATGCTCTCATCGACTCGACGCTTAATGAGGTGAAATCCAATGTTCCGAAGCGTTTCTCTAGAAACTTTAATTTCATAAACGTTAGTCAATATCGATATAATTACGAGTTTTCAATTCTTTTAGAGTCCTTTGCAAAAATCTAAATTATATCCATAGTTAAATTCCATAGTTTCCATTCCTTAGTTAAATTAAATTAACTCTTCTAAATACATGCAGTTAACCTATATCGTGTTTAAATTAACTTGTAATCTTAACGTCTTAGTATCATTTGACAATTAACTGCATTTCCTTACTATTATGCATGTATGCAATGGCTTAGGGTTTCATTAACAACTCTGATCTCAGAATATATATGCTTTCTCCTTTTTTTCGAACAACTCCCCTTATACGTTTTGAGCAGCCGGCTTTTTATTCTAAGAACAATGCTTAGATCCAAAATATCCTAAAACTAATAACGAGCGGTCGAAAACAGAAGCAACAAGTCAGTAAACGATCTACGAATGCCTGTATGACCAAAGACAACTCTTATTCTCGAATTTCAAATCAATTCCTTAAAACCCTTAGTAACAGTAGCAGGTAAACTCGATTCATTAGATTTTAAAGGCTCAATGGTCTTTCGTATTTACACAAAATGGGTTCCTTATCTCTAGATGATAATGTACGATTTGTGGTGCAGAATGGCACCCACCTTTCCTTCTGTCGTCGAAGATTCGAGTTCTATAAGAAGAGGCATCGCATTTTCGTACAGTTTAATTCGCTAATAATTCTGCTTAAGATTCGTTACTTTTAATAATTTACGAAACTAACTGAATTTGTATTCATGTATTTCATGTATTCAATTTGTCTTCCTATTTTCATTCAACAATGCTTTTCTCTAAAAATGGTGCCGAAACACAAAAATTTTTCTTTATAATTTCATTAGCCTCGCCAAAGCCTTGTCATTGGATTTGTAAAACCATAAGAAATATAAGTTTATAAAATGCATTATAGCAGCTGTACTTTACCAAGCTTTTCTCAAGTTTAATCATCTAACTAAACAAAATACGTCAACCCCAAATCTAATAAAGGCCCACAAAGCAGAGACTGTGTTGGATCAACAGCAACTATCCTGACAATACAGATAAATTGCTCATCAATGTAACTTAAGATAAAAATGCGAAAATGAAATAATTGCAGAAATATTTTTGCGCACCTTGCTATTACTCCCGCAAAAAAGTTATTATATCTGACGATAAGTCGGAATGCAGAAATAAATATGGTACTATCGAGCAACGGCGAAAAAGCAATCGAAAATAAAAGTGATACCGTCAGACGTGAAAAAGTCCTTATGAAAGTCTGGCTTGATGGTCTACTTTTCACAAATATATAACTGCTTCAATCCTATACGCAAAATAGACATTTCCGAAAATGAAAGGCCTAACATGTACAAAACTAAGGCGGGGGTGCTTTTTCGAGTCCAACACGCAATACAATCTAAATTTTGCGATTGTTGGCAACATTTCAACTGCAGCATCTACACATGGCTACAGCTATATTCCCCTCTAATGATCCCAAGAATTATTTCAGTAAACTAAAAAATCGCCTCAACAATAGCTCATGTTGGCTGGACAAATGGAATTTCAAAGCGCAGGCTGAAAAATTTACAGACAACGCTCATGCCATTGTGATAACTCGGTTTACAAATCAAAAATTAACATGGAAAGAAGGAAGGAAAAAAAGTATTACGTTACCAACTCACCTCAAACCCCAGAAGCGTTTATAGCCTAATGAATCCAAAAGCCTAATCCAAAAATTTAAAGAATAAATGCATACTATGTAGGACTATCTTCAAAATATTTTCCTTTTTCCTAACTGAAGCAGCCGGACAACGGATGTCCGTTTTACGTGTGGGCACAGCGAAAGTTAGAGGGGACTATACATGTGGCTGAAGGAAGAACAAAATTGAAAGAAAACTGTGACAAAACTAAGACGATCTTTAAGCTTTACATAGTAAAAATCAAACTCAACGGTTTTATATTAAACAGGCTACTATATAGGCTCAATAATCATATAACCTTCCGCAATATATCTACTAAATGAATGGAATAAAATAAGAATGTCTGAAATCCATAAATTAGAAGACCAGCCATTTAGGAGTAGTTACAAAGACTTTTCGGCAATGATTGATTTAAAAGTCGATAAAGGAATCTAAGACGGGAACGCAGTTTGCCGTTCATAAATTAGCTACACGTATAAGACGATCGCCATGATACCCGATTTCTCATCGACTTTTGTGTTGGCACGAAGTAATGGAGTAGCCGTGGATAATGAAACAATTAGTTAACCATAGATATATGGAACGCAGTGATGTGTAATTATAAGTAAAACATAACGCGCAACTCACCCCTACCAATGAAAACTGAAAATAAACATATGAAAAAAAGAAAGCGATTAAGCAAAACAACCACATAATTTTGAATGACATGCAACATAATCCAAGTACACGCACAAGAATTGAAAAACAAAATAAAATCAATTGTGTGAATAAAGTTAAAGGTAACAAAAAAAAAAGATTACACTGCTACAGTTGCAAGTACTACAGTTATATCATCAGGTTTGCCGCCCGTGGTATAAATATTATTGCGCCTGGCATTAATTGCAAATGGCGACATAAAGTCCTTGTCAAATGACAATGCGCGAGCTATCGCCGCCAGGGAGTTCGCAGCCATTTGTAATTTAACAGGATCGGTAACACCTTCAACTTCTTTCAATGTTTCCACCAGCAACGTTTCGGGAATGTTATCGAAAACCCCATCTGTAGCAAGTAAAATGACATCACCAACCAGGACGGGAAAGCTTAACGTATTTGCAGAATGGGGACTGTCGCTTAACACTCTGTGATGGCAACCGGGCGGTGGCAATGACAGCTGAAAAGGCGTATTAAAACAATGTTGCTGCTCTTCTGATTTATGAAAAATTCGGCCTTTGCGTACTACTACAAAACCGCTATCTCCTAAGTTTGCCGTATAGACAGTACTATTCTCGCGATCAAGTACAAGCACGCAAGCTGTGCTGCTGCCTATAATTGGTTTCTCTTGTTCCAACAATTCGCAATAACTAAAAGACAACAGATTAACAGGTCGTTGGGGATTGAAATCAACACAGTGCACTAAACGTTCGCACGTTTTCATAAGAAATGATGAAAATTCACCAGGATCGACACCATAAATACGCCAACCGCCAACGCCATCAGCAACGCCTAAAACGTCTGCGTTGGGAGTTGAAGTTTTGAACCATGAGTCTTCACCATATTTGCCCGGTTTGTAGTTTGATGTCTGAAAATCTTTTGGGAAACCACAAACGACAGATATAAAATACGGTCTCGATCTATGTCCAGCGCTGTTTGAGATCACATGAGTGGCAGCTTCTAATAATGCGGAAAATCTGCTACACAACAATCTGCGTGATATTAATTTAGAACTCCGGCCAAGCGAATGCATTCTGTTCTATGAATATGTGCGCAACAAGAAGGATTCTTATCTAAAAGTTTTCCAATTGATGAAACCGCAAAGTTTGTAGTCTTATTCTTCAAGCAATTTTCCGTTCTTCTTTTCTCCTTTTGTTACACTTCAGGTTCCGCTCTTCGAAAATTTTCCTTTTTATTTTTTGAAATAATTAAAAATTATTTTGGAGACCAAAGTTTACGCGTTTTTTCGTTTTTGCTTTCAAATATTCCTTTAAACTTTTTCTTCATGTCAAAAAGAAAACGCAAGGTATAAAATACGAACAAATAAAAATTTTCCTTTTTATTTTATACTCACCACATGAGGTAAATTACATTTGTCAAAATTTTGTAATGCACTGAAGGTTTCGCATTATATACATACATCCTATGCCAAAGTCAACCACTTGTTTTAATTATAATAAAGCACCTTGGCATCAAGCGGCTTGTATGTTTGAGCTAAAATTTATGCGTTTGTGAGGTATATTTGATTTTATAAAAACATCAACTCCTTGTTTGGAATATGAATTTTGATCAGCATTCGTGAAGTATCCAGTATATGGTTTCGGTGGAATAGGATTAAAAGAGCTTCTACAATGGGTCTCTTGAAGGGATATAAAAGTTGGATGAAAATCATTTATTAGTGAACGGAGTTCATCAAAATTATTGATAAGTCATTTAATGTTCCATTGTAGAATTTTAAAAACTTTATTTAATTGTAGTGACATCGAAAGGGGGTGGTAGGCGGGTTAAGTGTCCATGTCATCGCCTCCGTCGGGAAGGTCGCAATTTTGCGGGAATATTTTGTTCTTACCAGCAGAATAATCAGTATTTAGGTAATTGCGTACATTTGAAGTGCAACGAGTGGGCAAACGTGAATAATTTGAGTTTAACGGTTGTTTAAAGGACGGAACATTAGAATCATTACTTGTAATTTGTTGACTACAGTTGAGAGCTGATGGTTCTGGAGAATTTACTTTATTAGATTTTAGGATACGCGTTGTTGTTTTAGTTTTAATTTTTTCAATATTTGCTGTTGCTTTGAATTTTTCAACATTATTTTTGGCGGGTGATGGATCTTGTTTCGCAAATTGGGTTTTTGGCTGATGATAGAACAGGTTTGTTATTGGAAGGAGTAAGAGTTAAAGGGTCATTCGGCTCGATTTTCGAGGCAACAGCAGCGTAGGTGTTACTTTTGCTAAATTTTTGGGTTCCAGATGGATTAATATCCCGGTATTTGCGTCGTGCTTCGCCCATGCTACAGTAATTTTTCGTTTTTATTTTTAGGATTTCACGCATTTGTATGAAACGTGGGCGTTGTTTATCCAATGCCGAGTGTTGATCGTTGCAATTTATGCAAAAGCTGCGTGTACAGCTTTCAGCATGTGGACGAAGACCACAATTAGCACATGATGAAGCAGTGGTGCACCTTTTTGCTGCATGACCCAGGCGTTGGCAGTTTTTGCACCTCATTGGATTAGGAATGTAGAGTTCCACTTTACACTTATACCGCGCCACATCAACTATTCGCGGTAACCGGTAGCGGTCAAAAGTCAAAATAATCCTTCCTGTAGGAGAGCGAGTTTTTCCGTCATCATTTAGTTTGGTGAATTTGTAGACATGGGTCATCCCTTGACTGCCCCTTTCGCGAACAATTTCTTCTTCCGGCACATGCTTTAAGCACGGGTCATAAATTACCCCTTTAACCGAGTTCAGTTTTTCATGCAATTTAGCGGAAGTAGCACATAAAAGAGCCAATGATTTCGACTTTAAGTGCTTATCGGTTGCGCGCGGGTTCCCAGCGAGGACAAGTAAATTCCCATCGCGTAAAATGGAGATAGGGTCTATATATGTTGTAATGCTATCTAGGGCTTTTTTTATTGCAAAAGGGCTGATTTGAGAAATTGTTACACTAGCATCAGTTGAAGAAATAACGATATATATTTTGTCAATAGGAGTGATGTCACTGATTGGCAACACCGGAAAGTCCGAGTTTCTAATTTTTTTCTTTAGGGGGATGTGTCGGATAATAGATGAAATCTATTCGAGTTTTTATCTGGCGGCCCCGGGGCCATTATGCTTTATGGTTGTCTACTATTTAGTTATTTGTGAAATAACCACTCACTTGAAAAGGTTGGGAACTGCTGAGGATAATGCCAAATGTTTTCAATTTTTTATTTTTGTTTTTTTTTCTTTTTATTACTACACGTACGGTATCCGCGATACTCAGTTTTAGCAAAAAAAAAAACACGGAAAAGACACGAGCCAAATACACACGAACACCTAAACAATTAAAAAAATTGCAGACGAGTTTCTTTAATCAATTTTAGAAATTTTCACAAAATTTTCTGCACGGAAGAAAGAAGCGTCTTATTTCGTGAAGGTTTGCCAGCGTTGTGCCTACAAATGTTATTTTATTGGATATATATCTAAGAAAAACATAATGCACAAGCTTTCTCATGTGTTGGTTATCGGCGAAGGTCGATAACGAACCTGCTTATATAAAAGTCAGTAATTACTGTGATTGTAGTGAGGCCTCCGCAACGTCCAACTTATTCCTGAGGGACGGTCTTACAAGTTCAGGCTAAATCCTAGGGGTTCCACTGTTGTGTCTGCAACTTGTTACTGTATTCCAGGATTTCCAAGTGGTTATTATTTTTTAGCATAACTCCTATCTACCTCTAACTCCTTTCGCCTTTCCGACATTCACGATACTACAATAACATTTTTTTTGTTTTTATTTTTACAATAGTGAGCAAATGGTCTTACATAACACGGCTCGAATAAAAGTGCCTAATAGGCTTTTACTCCATTCGACTTCTTCGCCTTTTCGCCTCATGCTTTATTTCAGTTGTTATTGAATATTGAATATCGATTGTCCGAAAAACTTGAATAACAAAATTACATATTTTACGCTTCAGGTATAAAACCCTAATATTCTAGAACCTAGAAAAGTACATTTTCCTAAGTAACATTATTTATAAATTGTGCCACATTTTAGAAGCGGCTTACATAAGTCACTTGAAGTGCGTGCAACATGTGTATTGCGGTTATTTAATAGGATTATTACGACGTAAGATGTTGCTTTCACAGCGTTGTTATATGTTTTCAAAAGAATCCATTTTTTTTTTTTTGCTTTTAAAATATTTTTATTAAAAATAAAGAAAAACGTGTATTTGATGGCGAGTAAGAAAAGGAAAGATGAGGTTCGTTTACTCTTTCGTTTTTAATGGTATTGTCCTCGACTTATTCACCTTCTGGACTTATTACACTTAAGCAATTGTCAACAATGAAAATATTCATGTATGGACTTTTTATTGTGTTTCATATAAATCATATGCTCCACATCACATTTTCTGTACGCAGCATACATTTGTACTTACCCATTTGCGTACGTATTTGCAGAAAAGGTGATTGTATTGCTTATAGCATCTGTTCACTTGAATTGCTTTCCGCAACGTAATCGCTATCCAAGCAACGTCATAATAGTTAATGAATCAGTTCATTGAAATGCAATCTCACTATTCTACTTTCGACATATAATATAAATCTGAACACTATTTAATTTTAATTGTCTTCCTTATCTTATGAAAATTTGCAACAAAACTTCCATTTCGTAAATTCATTCGTACTTAGTTTTTTTTCAAGATTTGTAATGAAAGGCTCCATTAGCATCATTTTAATTGTTTAAGTGAAATCCACCGTTTGGTCTCTTGTTAGCAAACGTTTCGTTGTAGCCCGCAACTGAACGAAGAAAGTACTTTGCGTATTTCTTTTAAAACAAGTGGGAGACTTTATTTAGCTTTTTTTAAAAGACTTGCTTTCATTTACTTTTTGTTAGATCTTTTTCTTTTTTCTGTTCAATTTTACATTAAGTATTTACAATTAGTAAAGATTAAAGCACAGCTTTTATATTAGGTCTTCTATACCTTCCAGAATTCTAGCGAACAATTATGTTTTCAATGTATTATAGGTGAGTTCACTGAATCATTGTTACAATCGTCGTAATTAGAACATGTAACAGCTGTACAAAAACACTATCATTGGTTGATGTCGAATCTTCAATACCGTCTCTATTCCGTCTCTATTTTAAAAAAAAAGGAAAAAAAAAATCCCGCACTCTACTCTATACATGTATGATGATCACCTCTAACGTAGGCGAGGAAAGCGTTATGGTTACATCTGTTGTAATTGTTGAGTAATAAGCAAAAAGTACAATTTTTCTGCTCTCGAAGAGGGATTCCCAATTTTTGTTGTACTGGAGACGTGTTCGTTGACCGGCAGGCCCATTTTCAATGCAAGAAATGTTTGCCAAGCATATTCTCACAGTTGAACAGACGTGCCTAGATTGCTACAAAATTTAATGCTTCTCAGTTTATATATACATATATAAATATGTATATTCATGGTCTCCTAAAGCTACTTGCGAACGTTACAAACACGGTAATAAACAAGTTACGACAAAGTCGTGGTTTGTAGGTTCCATAAGTTAAGAAGATTTTCGTGTGCTATAAAGGGAATTCAGATTGGCGGATTAGCGTTGCCTTTCATGCTGAGTTCTCTCTCAACAGAGTCTTACAACGCTTCGAGGTAAACCCTACGGGTGGTGGACAAGCAGTCTCTGCCACCCACGTTTTCCTTTCCGATAGGAGCAAGTCAGTTCACTAAATTAAGTAAGTTTAAATATATTCCAGCAGAACTGCAGTGCGATGGATTAGCAGGCTCTGCCATACTGTCTTAATTCATAGGAAAAGCCAAGATATTTCCAGTCAACACTCTCCCATGAGTGGACTAGCAGTCAATGCCGTCTAGGCTTTCCTCTCGGGCAGGCTAAAACTTATTAATTATGTAGGGAAAGTCCCAATCGATCCGAGGGGAGCCGCAAGCGTGGATTAGTGGTCTCTGCCATATTAATTTTCCGCTTAACTAGGTTTAAGTTCTTATTCGTTTGTACAAAAAAGGAAATGGAAATAAAAACAGGTGAGAAAATAATATTCGGCTACGAACGAATGTTTTATACCCTATCCTAAAAACGACTGAAAACAAAAAATACGTTAAATTTCCATCCTCTATAATATTGTGGGGACGTAGCAGCTTTTTCTCTTTTTGTAGAATAAAAGTGGAAATTGACAACGTGTGTCTGTTGCAATTTAGGAGCAAAAAAGCATATTCTATCTATTCTCCAAATCCATTTACTTGATACCCATATCGGCATATCGAGTTGTTAAGAAAAAATCATTCCGTCAGATCGTGACATCCGGGTTAGGTAGTTTAGAATTAGTACATTTATCTTGTTCTAGCGTTCTCTAAATCATCTTATTTGATTTCCAATTGATTGTACTGGTAAGGAAAAGATAACTCTCCACATTGTAGTGTCCACCACATTTAATTTGAGAAATATTTTTTTAGACAGGTAATAGATAGTTACAAAAATCCCACATTTGATGGCTTGAGTTTTTCTAAAAACTAGCCTTTTTTCTAAGGAACAAAATTCTAAAAAAAAGAAAACCCATACACACATTCATGGCGCTTTATTTGCCTCATGCAGCCGGAGGCTGGTGAAAAGATTAACAACAATTAGCAGAACATACAGCGGAAGGAGGGATCATAAAAAAATCGCAATGAAGCAAGGTACTGGTAACTTGCCTGTAAAAGAATATATATACATCACATTTGCGCAGAGTCGAGTCAAGAGTTTTGAATTGAACAACAAGGTCATCTGCAAAGTAAGTGTAAAAAATTTAATTCTTCTATCTTCCATAGACGAACAGAGTTTTGTCTAGTTTACGCTTTACTGTGGGTGTGTGCTTCAAGCAATTTGTCCTATTCAACGCCAACCTGGGTACAAAAACTTACATTTGAAAGCCGGTAGCTTCATTTTTGCGCCCAGAAAAATGTTTACTACATACATTACATAGATAGACAGTCATACTGACAGACGGCCATGCCTAATTAATCTGATCAAGAATATATACAGGTCATCGGATCTCTGAAGCTTCCTTCTGCGCGTATTCACAAAATGAAAATACCTCTCATCTCGCGAGTGATAATTATAATTCATTCCCCACGTTTGAGGTTATGAACTTACCTCAACGGGTGCTGAAGCATACGACAAAAGGATGTCGTTTGCGCGCAGTTGTTTTTCAACCATTTTCCACTATGCTGCTTTTTACATTAAGGATCTATATTTGAGACGATATAACCAGAGACAACTAAATGACACCACGGTTGAAAGTTTTGTTCAAAATTCAAACTCTTTCTGTTAATAGCTCTTTGATGTGACGTCACATGCTCTAAAACATTTGCAAAGTAAACGCCTATGCGACTGGGAAGATTTATTGTAGTTGAAAAGGTTAGGTGGAATGCTCTACTGTTTCGAATGTTTGGTGATAACATGTAGACCGATTTTGTCGAAAGCTTTTTCAAAATGAATTAAAAGAATTTCAAATATTTTCTTCCTGAAATTTCTTTCGTTGTAGTGTAATCGACGTATATTAGGGAAGACGATCTAGATGCTATAATTTCTCCGCTAATTTTAAGACGGAGCATAGCACAGAGATTGTACGATAATCTGATGCAACTGACGCGTTTTTATTTTTTTGGAAATTTCCATAACTTGGGATTATGACCAGCAGTAAGCTTTCTATTATACAGATTCAGTTTCAGTAACTTACATTTACATGAACATGAGAGTGCTTACATAATTTCATATGATAGTTCCCAGAGATTGTACGATAATCTGATGCAACTGACACGTTTTTATTTTTTTGGAAATTTCCATAACTTGGGATTATGACCAGCAGTAAGCTTTCTATTATACAGATTCAGTTTCAGTGACTTACATTTACATGAACATGAGAGTGCTTACATAATTTCATATGATAGTTCCCAAGTTCGAATGCCTAACGTTTGATTACAAAGTTTTGAGAGGTAAAATATTAATTTTCTTAGAAGCATATCGTTGATATGAAGTAATGAGACTTTACCTATTAGTTCGATTCGATGAACTATCACGCGTGCAATAAAATGATAAGCTAGAGCAGCATGATTTTTTTTTTTTTTTTTGACATTCCAATTTAGCAAAGTACAGAAAAGAAACTAAACTAAAATAATAGAAAAAGAACGTGACTCTAATTGGTTCGACGTTACCTGCAAGAACTCAACCAAAGAAAAAGCACTAATAAAAGTATGTAGCTAGCAAAGAAGCAATCAGCGGTAGTCGACCATAGAACCATAAGTTAAGTATGCAATAGGAGTATTTGAAAAGCAACAGCAAAGCAGCTTACGCTAGTATAGGTGGCAAAATAAATAAGTAGACAAAGAAGATAAATAAATAATATTCTGGCTTGCAATTAAGGCCCGAATAATTTGAGATATTTGAAAGTTGAAAGAGATCACGGAAGGTTCTTTTAAAGTTGCATTTATTTAAAAAAAAAACACATTAGTAGAATAATATTATACAGAAGCATATCGTTCGTCCACTTGCTATTCAAATAGATAGATAGAGAGATAGAGACATTCATTATTTTACCAACAAACTTTATACTTAAATTTTTATTGGCATACATATCAACATTATATGTTTAAATCTGACCGCATATAGGCACCGAAATTAGGTAAATTTTCGTTTAACTGGGTATGTAAGTCATACCTTATTGGTTTATGTCAGCATATTTTATAATTTCTATTTTATTAACACATTTCATAATACGAATCAATGTACAGCCGAAAGCAAAAAAATCACACACCCCCTACATTTTCACTTCGAACTTAAATATTTATTAAATTAAATTATAATTTAAATTACGCTTAAGTCCACACTGTTAGAAAAATCGTTATAGTAGCAACAAAAGAGTAGAAATATTCAAAATCGCTCGTATAAGATACCGCTGTTTTCGTGATTTTGACCAGGTGTAAAAGGAGAAGAGTTGATAGAAATAACATTATTTTTATACCAACTTGCAGTCAGAAAGGTTTTTATCGAATACGAGACTATTCAGAACATGAAAATGGATAGCGGACAACGGAAGCAGCGTCTCAAGTGGTTACAGTAATTGAAGCTGTACAAAACCAAAGCCAAGCAGCCAAGCCGATATGTCGCTCGATATGTATACCAGCCAGAGAAAGTGGCCGAAAACGTGTTACAAAAAAGCGCGATGTCCGGTTACTTGCCACAGCATCAGTACGAAATCGCCGGTTGAATGCACTCCATTAACTACTATTGAGTTATTCAGTGTAAAAAGATGCTAATCTTGAAACATTCAAAATAGCATTTTCGACATTCATTACTTTCGGTTTTTGTTCCTGTTTGTGACGATGCTGCTTCATTATATCCCATTTGGGATTGGGTTTTGGTTTCGACGGTTTACAAGTGGTGATTTTGATTCCAACGACAAAAAACGGCCTGTAGGATCGAAAAAGGTCGAAGACAAGAAATTGTAAAACTCAACCCAGTTCAAACTCCTACAGAGTTTTCGAGCAGCTTAGCAGTTGACGAATCAACTGTTTCTGGACGTTTATATACGATAGGAAAGATCCAAAAGAAGGGAAAATGGCTGCCACACGAATTTACTGAAAACGCCATTTCGTTGTAAGGGTTGCCAAGGTTACACTGTTGCAGCTCGAATGGGAAGTTCTGCCGTCCCCAGCATACTCGCCAGACATACATACAACTTGATCAAATCGATGCAGTTATGCTATGGCTGACACGCAGCTCTACAAAGTTGAAGAAGTGGGAGTGTGGATCGCTGCCAAACCAATACCATGCTTTCGACGCGGTATCGCCATATTGACAAAACGGTGAGAAAAAGTTGCATAAAATGATAGAAAATAATTTGCTTAATTCATATTGTACCCATTTTTCCCAATAAATGCCTTTTTCAAGTGAAAAAATGGCCAAGCATCTGTTATTTGCTTATTTCCTCTGATTTTTCGTTCCACATGAATGATAGCACCACTCGAAAGTGATGACGTGAACCAAACCAAAACGGATTTCAATTTTCGTCTTCGTCGCGAACGAATGTTATTCAAATCCTTCCTTATTTTATTCCTTTTATTTTCTTTTATTTTTACGAAATATTATTCCAAGTTAGAGTAGAGAAGAAACCAGTTTGCATAAAACATGGAAGTATATCTCGAAGGATTGACTCACTATTGTTTTTCTAATACAATTTAGATCTAACTAGATTTCATCCCTTTTATACCTAAGTCCGAAAGTAGTTACACTGCAACTATAGTTACAGATATAAATTTTTTGAATTTCATAACAAACTCTTAGAAACTGTAAACAGAAATGTCCTTTCATTACATTGGTTTACAATTTTTTTTTTTCCTTTTTTTGAGATTAGTTTTTGCTCAAAAATTTTATATTTATATTTAAAGCACTCAAAGCAATTCTCAGAGAAAAATGTGCTTTCTTTCTACAGGCAGACTAAATATGTTACGAGACAATACATTAAAAACGGAAGTTCGCAATGAAAAGTGCTTTCGTTTCAACCCTGGCACAAGGCAAAATACTATTTACTCTAATTTCAGTTTCCTTGGAATGAGCCAGATTTAGTTGGAAATATCTTTCTTCTTCTTTCTGCTTAGTTCCTTTATATTTAGTTCTATGAAATTCAAGTAAGACTGTAGAGACGTCAATCAATATTAATAATCATCATATAAATTATAAATGAAAATTAAATACTTTAGTAATATATGAATTATATTTTTTTCTCCGCTTCAATAGTTACATATATAAGTGTTTTTGCGTAGTTAAAAGAAGTACAATAAAAAACAGATAGATTATTAACATAAAAAAAAAAAAAAAAAATGCTTTTTTCTAAATGTCAACAACACGTGCTTTAGTGATAGATATTTTTTGATAAATGTTCTTTCCATTTCTATGGGTTTCGTATTTACATTTACACATAAAAACACAAATTCACATATATTAGAGTACGTGAGCATGTTTTTTTTTCTGGAAACACGATATATTACATAATGAACGCTTATCAATATAATATTAAAATGACAATTTTCAAATATCCTCCCGTACTACACAAACTAATAAATGGCATTTTTTTTTTTTTTTTTTTTACATTTATTTTAATTTTCGTTTTCATGCGCAATAAATATCATGTTATCCTCTTCACTGAAAAACTTAGAGCGTAAATCGATAAATATAACATATACAGCCTGTCGTTTGCCTAAACTAAATTTAGGAATATTGTTGCAGAAAAATAATTTATATATATTTGAATTTTATTTATATACATTTTAACCCAAGTAAATAATATTTTATGTTCAGGAAATAATTGTGTTTTATACGCCCGGTGCTCCGATCTGTCAGACTGCAGGAATGAAAGACTTTTAGGACACTAATGAGGTTGTTCTGAAATGCTCTTAATATGATGTATGACTGCGAACGCTGTAACACTTTGAGCTGGGGCTGCAATCTGCTTTGCCTGGCTAGTTCAGTTGCGTTTACAAAAAATGCAAATAAATTAGAGCCATGTATATATGTACATATATAGGGAATGCTTCCCTTCAAAGTCACTATCGCTATACATTTAATTAAAGGTCCTATTGTCAGTCTGTGCTGTTTTCTTGTCCGTTAGTCTTTGGTTATGTGTTTGTAGGTGCGTTAAGTCACTGTCCAAGGTTACACTCACTCGCACACACACACACACACACACACACAGACACACATCATCCTCACGAAACCATCTTTCTCGCTTAGGCATTATTGTTACATTCCTTTTTTTTCTGTTAGAATCAAACCAAATTTTATTTTTATTCATTTTTATAATAAGTATTTTTAAAAAAATTTTTTGTATTACTCATCCTAAAGTAATCATTTTTAAACAATTGTTCATCTTTCACTTATATAGTTGTGACTTTGCTTTTCTTACTCTGATCATTTTAATTGGCAAAAAAAAAAAATGTCTTTCTTGTTTTTGACTCACTGACGGCTCAAAATCCAATGGCTTGATCTGTTTTTTTCTTTTTTCTGTCAGTCTTTTGCACAGTCTTGGTAGCAACAAAGTCGTGACAGTTTGTTGTTTGTTTTTAGATATGTTAAGACTACCCACCCAATACATATTACACCAAGACTTCAGACTTTAAGATATCGGCAGCAATTTTTATCTTAAACTCAAGCATCATAAGCCAGTACCCACTTTCTTAAACCTTTCAAAATAGATTCAATAAAATGAAGTGAAATTATATTCCTAATGATTTCCTGAGATTTTGAAGAAGAAACTCGTGGACGTCATCTTACATTAATTTTCTCACAACCTCTACGAACAGCTTCTTAATAAACTTTTATTAGAAAAAATATTTAGAGTAGAACAGCCAGAGAGTCAGTCAGTATTTTTTTTATAAATCACTTCAAAGCTGTAAGTGACCACAACCCAATTATTCTTTCTCTCTTTCTTTATTTATACTTTTTAATGGTAGATTTGATTGCTATATATTTCAGTTAGCATTAATTCGCATAAAATTGAAAATAAAGCGCCAATAATATTGCTACCAATATGACCGACTAAATGATACCCATTTAAAACACACATTTAACTCATGTGTACGGTTATGTTCAACTGCGTTTTTGCCCTTCTCTTTTTCCTATCTCTGTATCTGCAGCTATTGTCTTACTTAGTCGGACATTTCGTTTTCTATACTCGTTTCTTTAATAGCGCGTACACAGTGGAGTCTTAATAGTAAAGAATTAGTGGCTACACATTATTTCTCAGCGAATGGAATTTATCTCCGTGTGCAGAGTTTCAATGGTATGCTACTAACTGGCACTATAATGTTGTTTGCAATACTTTTGCGTGTCAAGCAATGATCAATGACAATGCACTTACATAAAGTTTACACAATTTCGTTATTCCGTTTGTAAACAGCAGAATCGCACATTTTATTTTCTGTAAAGGATATTTGTTGCGTGTAGATTTTTTCATATGGCCAGCTGTCGTTCCGATGGTTCCTACTTTGTTTTATTTACGCCCTTCAGAGTATTCTTGGAGTCATGTATTGTCCAGCTCGCGAGCGCACTTCTATATTTTTTCCACATCTCTTCCTGCTCTTTTTGTCTATCCCTACTATTGCACTTTTACGTTTCCATGTCCTGTTGATCAGTTCCTCTGCTGTGCCTTTCCGTTTCTGTCTATTTATACTTAAATTTGTTTATCCTTGCAAACTTTAATCCCTATCTAACTTTGCTAAGTTTATTAATTGTTGTAGCCACGCTTTTTTCCTTCCGTCCCTATCTATCTTCATTTCCTTCCTTCGTCCGTCTTTCCGCGTTTCCTTCTCGCCATTCTCTTTTCGTAGGACCTTCCATATATTCGTTATCTCCTTTCCATGACGTCCTTCCACCATACTTGCTTTTTCGTTTGTATCCTTTCACTCCTCTGTTCCTCTGCGCGCCCACCATTAAATTTGAATGGGAATCAATCATTACATCCCATCCGCCCATCATTTACATCCCATTTTGTCGCAAGATTTTCATTGCGTTTACTTGTCTTTCCGTCGGCTGCTCTTTCTATTCATCTATGTTTCCGAACCAGTTCCTGCTTAAGTTGGTATCAATGAAAGAGTAAGCTTAATTTTAGAAGAAGCTGTCGGAGCTGAGTCCTATAGACTAGGCCGAAAAGCATTCGTCTGCTATAGTAATTTTGTCCTCAACTAACAAAGTCGGCCTCTTAACATTGACTATTACCGAAACCTACTTAAAAGTTTGATTTATCCTATTCGCTGACAATTTATGAAAAACTAATTAGTTTAGTTCTTCAGTTGATTGGTGTCCGCAATTCGTTCAAAACTGGATGCCTCCACTTGTTACTTATTGTTACAAACTAATATGTATACATGAATGCATTTACTTGCATAAGGATATGGGGTATGTGTAAAGAATAAAAATATGGGGATTATATAATACGATTAGAGATTTTCCTTGATTGACTTACTAACGAATGAAAATAATCGCGAGTGAGTTGCGTTGCTAGGATATGGCACATGGGATTATACAAAAGAAGTATTTACGTTTATATTAGCTTTCATATTCAGGCCAGCTTTGCTGGCGATCAGATATTCAAACATTCGCTTAAAATACAATCACAATGGAAAGCATTAAATTTTTTCTAATGGGTTCTCTGTTAGTTTACGCAATACGATTCACTTTTCCTTTGCCAAGAGGAAGGAATGTGTTACAATAGTTTTCAATTTCAAAAAAATTTTTCTGTTCATATTTTGTTTTCTGTTTCGGCGCAAGCGTAAACTTACCAACATATGTACATAAATTCAAAAATTGATTACCGGAAAAAAGGTGAGAAAAATTTCAATCAGTTTTAGTTTTCAATTTAAATATTTTTGGTTGAGTGAAGAATCCTGAATTTTATATTGTTTTATTTTTATATATATTCGCCATAAGGTACATGCAAATAGATATATATATGTAAATTGAAATTCTACACTTACACCCTAAATAAAAGCTAACTACGCTATTGATTTGTTTTTTCTTTCATTTTTGTTTTTTGCAAACCTAAACAATCATATTGTTCTCAAATTCTAACTTCGAATGTGTTTTCGTGTGTCTATGGCCAATCAAAACTAAAAATAATACAAATTCCTGGTATTGGAAATACGTGTGATATACATGTGCATATGTAAAGGAATTTTTTTCGGGTTTTCGCACCCACCATACAATCAATGTTACAGTTGCCAAGTGCTTGCAACCATAGATATGTGCTTTTGCCGTGAAAAATGGAATCAATTTACCCAAAGTTGTTTACGCGAAATCTAATGCACAGACATACGACTTGTGTAGAAAAGTATACCAGTACTTGGTCGTCTCCGCTCTTTCAATTTCGAAGATAACTCAAATCTTATCGCAGACGCGACGACCGAATGCTTTTCTCCTTTTGCGACATTAGATCCCCAAGCAAGCAATACGTTGGCTTTTATATTTTTTCTTAATGAGGCTCAATAAAATTTTTCATAATACCACTTTCGAAAACCCCTACATGCTTTACACAACGCATATATAAAACGGACATATATAGTCTCATATAGTCTCGCTGATATTTGATGCCAATTGCATTTCTCATTCATTTTTATTTCTCGCAAAAGTAGTGATTGAAAAAAAAAAAATGAAAAAACCCTGACCAAAGCTACATCATTCGAAACACATGTGGAAACTAAGGAAACCAATATGAATATATTCACGTGCTTACGTGCATATAGTAGCATTTTCGGTATGCAAGTACAGACGCCTTACACTTAGCATAGCAATAAATGTAAAGGCGCGATGCAAAATTGATGGGAATTTCCAGTTCCATTTTACAACATTGGAACATGTTGTATAACAATAGCAAATACCCCAGACAGCAATAATCGACTCAAAATCCTACTTCGTTGTTAAGATATAGGAGTTTTTCAATTTTTATTTCGTCGAGACAAGAAATTTTGCGAAAGTGTTTTCAATAAAATGATCCCAAAAGTTTTTTAAATTAGAAGCAAGTTGATAACAAATGCTTTTGGACAGGATTAAACGCATCAAATAACGAAGAAATATTGTAAAATTTAATTTAACCGCGTTGATGTTATAGACGGATTTGGCATATAAAAGACAATTTCTCACCTTATTACAATTTTTATGTAATACGGAGAAAAAACTACCGAAATCATAATTAAATCTGGCCCGAATAAGTTTTAAGGGGTAATAGCACCTACACAGATTGGCAAGTCAATTAGGTGATCATCACCGCGTCTGGCATAATTTACGTTTAGCAAAAAGGAGTGACAGCGTCCTAAACCATAGCTCTGTAGATGCCTAATAAAGACGAGAATGCGCACTAAAGTTGCGAATTTGAAATACGAACAGGAACTTACCTACTTTCGCAAGACAAAGAAGAAGATTAAATGGAGAATGCGAGTTTAGTTTTTCGTACGCACTGTCAAAGTAGACAAATTACGTAGTAATTTTGCAAGTGAGACAGAGAAAGGACTTTGTTCAGCAAATATTAATTAACAGCAAACTTTTTAACTTTTATTGATCTGCATGGACTCGCAACCCCTACTTTTATACAGGCTTCGTTCCTGGTGATACAACAACGAAGCAGAATAAGTACAAAAAGTTCGATTTAAAATTTAATAATCACACTTTTAGCCCAGTTTCATACGAAAAAAAACTCTATGAGCAATGCAAAAACCGATAAGACGCAAAAACATTTGTGTGTAATGTAAACGTTTAAATTAATTAAACTTTCATATATTAATTCCATTTTGAGCTTCTTGTTTTCATAAGAATATTACATACAAATACAAACGCTCGCATAGCCACAGACGTACACGCGGTTAATAACAAAAGAAAAATAAATTTTCATTTAATTCACTTTTTCTCTCGTTTCGAGATATCTTTTGCATCCAACATTTCACTATAACCACATTGAAATTATTATGATGGTGTTGGTGTCATGTTTTAAAACATTTTCACGCAACCGTGCAGTTAGTTATGTGTGCGACCATGAACACAGAGCTATTCAAGTACTCCAATAGCAAACACTCTGATATACACACAAACACATATCTAAAGATTGGCTAATGTTTTATTTAAAAAATTGCATAAAAGAGTGGGCAAAAACGGAACAAAAGAAAAAGAGCGCAAAAGAAAATTGTGAACAAATTTATTCACACTGCCTTTCTCTTTTGCACTTTCTCGTGTATAGCTATTTGGCCGACTTACTTCATCTTGAGCAACTGCCGCTACAGCTGCCATTATTTTCCTTGATGTTGTGGTTTTATGCATTAATAAGCGCACAAACTTGCACACATCTTTCTTTATACATACGTACGAACAGGCGAGCATACACATACACAGTCTCAGTTATACTTAATCGTGATCTTATTACAAGCGTTAATTACAATGCATTGTTGAGTTTGTTTACTCGACATTTTGATGGCTCCACTGGTTAGTTAACCGACCATCCAAATAGGGCCAAGTGTAGAATGAATGATGGCTAACACAACCGAACGCTTGTTTATTGTATAACGATGACGGTCTGCATTTTCTGTAAGGCATACATACAATGCAGTATAAATAATATTACATTGAAAATGAGCCGAGTCTCACTGGTCATCAGTGACCTACTATTCAGAAGTTGAAGATATGTTCATTTCATCGCCTACTTAAGAACATTCAGAGAAGCACAGATTAGAACCATCAAAACGTATTGACAAGCCGCCCATTTAGAATTTTTGAAAAGCTTTTTTATTCATATAATTGAAATGAATTTTGAATATAATGAAACAATGAAAATGAAGCGATAATCTTAGGCCAAAAAAGTGGATTTAAGTCACGATGACTTTTAAATTACATGAGCAGCATGACTCTACCCATCAATGCTAGAGCAAATGTAGAGATGCTTTAAGATAAATTACACTCTTCTGCACGTTATCTTTAGAGTAAAAGATCTCACCGGTCTGTATGACTTTGCGAGCCAAATGCCAAGTAACATTTCACCTAAAAAAAATGTTGATGGAAAATTGTGCTATCATGAAACATATAAGATGCACCAGAAGTTAAAACCTATAGCTATATGAAAGTTGAGAACTCTTTATTTTTATGAAAAACTCTTATGTAGAGAGATATACGAAAAACTTAACTAAGTGGTCTAAACTTACCACACGATATCTATACGTCGAACCATTACTTTGTAAGAATTTCTTTCTAGCTTCTTGTTTATTCAACCACGGCGTGGTCCCCACAGACTTTCCATGTTCCTTTAACATGTCATAATGTTTTTAAACAATTTTTTTGGAGAAGTAATAAAAATGGACACTTGTTTCGCAAAATTGGAAGTGATCGCAAAAATTGTCCGATCCGTTTTCAAAGCAATCGTCCTTAGACCATAATTTGCCAGTTTACCAACATATGGGATGAGCAGAAAAATGTGTTCAAGAACAGGAGGCAAGCAGACATATATGCTGGCAGATGACAAATATGCTTAAGTTGACTGGCATTATAGAAGGTGCATCTGTTTCAAGTTGTTGTGGATAGATTCGTGCATACACCCTAACCAGGTAGCGTATAATAAACAATCTTTGTTCGTAATTACAATTTATTTAGAATTACTAAGAGCAAACGTGATGCTATACTTGGATACTTTAGTATTTTATTATGTTATAAAAAAGTGCTTTGTAACTGTATATAAGTCTTTACAAATGTCTACTGTAAATGCGTGGGCTATTAGATATTTATCGCTCTTGCAGATTGATGAAGTTTACGTGCATAAGCCTCCTCACCCGAGTTCCTTTAGAGTAATTTGAAATCTTCGCTGGCTTGGCAAATTTAGAAGCACTTAGTTCTTTAGTCTTGTCTGTGAACTAGCCATCCTACGGAACGATGCCAAGAGAACTTAGCATCTTGGCGGATATCTAAAATTGGAGTTCAGTAAAAAAAGTATAATGTGCCAGAAAGGCAGTTATTTCTACCTCTAATTTTTAAATGTCAGCAACTTATCAGACAACTTAAGCCGCTGCTCGAAGCCCACGATAGAGTGACTAATTGCTTGACAATTTTCTGTTAATTTTAATATTGTAGCAATCGTTGGCGTAACATTGCAATCAGGGCATTTGTCGCAATTATAACTTCTCCCACATTCTTCGTTCCTTTGAGCCACAAGCTCCCGTATCAATCATAGGCAAAATAATACGAATCAAGTTTATTAAATTTTTTTTTACAAAGTTCTATGTATGAAATGAAAATTTAGCTAATCACCGCTTCATCCTTATGGTGCTATATTGCTATGCTATATAATATTTCGCCTACATATTTTTTTTCAAAGAATTTTCAAGTTTTTCAAATACAATCCGTTTCGTCGATCAGCAGATCAAATGACATTTACGCAAAGTTATACTTCGAGCATGTAACGCAACCATTTCACGAAAAGGAAGTAAACTATCAGCAAAAATGCCCTTATACGAGCAACGTACAGTTTGACCTCAACTATTTCTTCCATTAGCCTTTAAGCTCACAGCTATTGGGGCCTTGTTGCGTTGAGCTTCAAACGCTTTTTATATATATTTAATATGCCTGTGATAATTAAATAAAAATGTTATATTGTGGATAAGAAATATCGCCCTACATTTTTTTGCGAGCAATTCCCGCGTACGTTGGTTAAAATCACACAATCTTATATTCCCCCTTACCAAGCATATTACGCTTGTCGTGCTGCCTTTAGTAGCAACAATTTAAAACACAAACACTTTTTTTGCAAATATTTATTTTCAAAACTAACTAAAATAAGCAAACGATAGATATTCAAAGAGTCGGTCTAATCGAATATATAAATTTTTTTTGGTTTTTTTTTTATTTATTTACTTTTTTTTTCTATTTCGTTTTTCTCACTGGTCTTCCGTTGAAACTTTGGTTGTTGTTTTCTGCAACCTAAAAAGAGGAATAAACGCAAGTCATAAATAATAAGTTGGTCTTGACTCGTGGGTTTCGTATAATCCCTTTTTCATTCTTTCTCCGTCTTTTCTCTTCTTCTAGTCTTTACTGGATGAGTGGGTGTACTATTATATATATATGTGCTTTGGCGTATTTTATGAGGGTTTCACATTTTCTTTTTTCTTTTTGCATTGAAGTCATCCATACACGTTGCAATTCAGTAGCGTACATACGCTTATCCATTGTGATGCCAGCAGCACATGATATATGTTTACAATTAAATTAACAGAAATTTTATAACTAAGATTTTAGTTAGCGTTAATACCGACGTAGGATACGAACGAACAGACCATAATTTTACATTAATTTTTCCTTCCAGTTTCATATTCTGCTCCTCCGCATTCCTCAATAGATAGAATAGCAACAGGATAAAAGATGCGCATAAATGGTTACTTTATATGCGTGTACGTGCTTCCTTTTAAATGGATGCAATAACTGTCAAACATGCTAAATATATGAGACAAACAGAAACGCAGCAACAAAAGATAATAAATAATAAAGATATTCGGTGTGATGTCTGTTACGCATAAAAATCCAATAAAGTGAATAAAACAAAAACATCGCAATCCCTTCTTCCACTACTTTAACAATGCATGACCTTTTCGACCGCAACAGGACAAAAAGTGTAAAATAAAAAGAACAAATGACCTTTTGGGTATAAGTTGTGCATTTAAAAAATTGTCTTAATAAAAAATGAAAAAGAAAATGGTGTAAATCTTGAAAATTGTTACTGAAGGACTCTTAAACAAATCTTATCGAATGATTGAATATATGAATGCGTTGCGAACGATTTGATTATGATAAGAGGTACTGTACCAAATTGGTATTAAAGGGTTTGGCCATTTTTATAATATCTGTCTAAATTTCACTTTCATATAAAAAGTCACGGCAACTTGCTTCCGAAAAAATACTTAAGATTCGAAATGTAATTGGTGATGTAAAAGATCTCCGAGGTTTTTTGGTAGCCTGCTCTTTTTTCAAATGATTCAAAACTGTCATGTGGTTAATGTTTAGTGTCTTCTTTATTCCCTGACAACTTACGTCCCGGCCTTGCTCCACCAGTTGCAAACTTGTATGGACTTATCAATGACTGACCGACCAGAGCAAAGAGCATCTTTGCCATCAAAATTTCCGGAAAGGAATCAAGCAAATCACCCCTCGTCCTTCGTTGACCCACAGCATTCTCACCGTACATTTCATGACTTTTTCGACATTTTTTTACGTGTTTTACCTTTTTATAGTAAAAACGCATTACATATCGTATTTCTTCAGATATTGCACTTATTGTCAAATGGATATAACTTTTTACACCGGTATGGAATTAGAAAATTATCTTTGAAGCACATGTTTGTTTGAGGAAAATCAGATGAGTGTTGCCCGAAACACTATCTAGTGGCAGAAAACCGCGGAGATCTTTTATATCACCCATTATTTAAAGTACTAATCGTTCTTACAATGTTTGCCGACTTTAAAACGGTTTCCCAAATTTAAAAAAAAATGTTCTACTCATTTATCTTTATTACCCAACACCCACGTCCACGTTTTATTGTTCACAATCGTTTTCTGAGTCGATTTATTGAATTTTATTATCGACTGGCATGTCTGTGCACGTATTAGCCCAATGTCTGCCCACTCCATTTTGTGTAATTTTAGAGTTATTTTTACGACATTTTCGCTGACGTTTTTTGACCCAGGTACGAAGCTTATTGAAAATGGATTGGATCACCATATTTTTACGACAACCCTCAACCCAACGTAACATTCTAGCAGCCGTCATATAAAAAAAAAATTGAAACTTTCAAAAAATTTTCGACAAAGTGCAGTAAGTAATACTACTTCGGCGTATTAAAATGATGTGAAAAATTTACATCGGACGGTCTCATTTCTAAGTATTAATCGTTCCAAATTTGGGACCCGTTACTGTACTCTTTGAATCCTCTTACATACAAAGCCCTAAACAAAAGAAAAAATGTATTAAGCGAAGCCTGCTCGCTTAAAACGTCCAATTTATTTCTTATGTTAATTTTTTGTTGAAAATGCTAAAGACCATGTCTACGACTGTCTTTATAACATGTGGATAGTTTTGTTTGTCATCACTTATTTGATTGCGTCTTTCTTTAGTTTATGCTCGGTTAGGTTTTACCTTTGATTAACGTTATTAAAACCTGAGATTCTGATCCATCCGGTCCATTCGATATTTCAGTTAAAAATCTGAAATTTTAGCGAAGCGAGTTCTCATAACATCTTGCGAAACAAGGCTTTTAGTAAGAGCAGAATGGCGTAGGTTATCCAGGTAAATAAGGTGCTTTCCACGTGACACGAAATCTATTTAAGGCCTATTGGAGTTGGTTTTTAATACCTGTTGTAAACATTATGGCCTTTTTTTCACGATGCTTGTTCGGAACTTGGAACTATGTAAACTAGTTAAAGAAAAGACCTTATTATTTCAACGTTTGAACCGTAAATTTAATCTTAACTTTGTTAGTGCCAAGCTTTACCATTTCACCTATAAAATATATACTCTGAATAAACCCTAGATTCCAAATCCCTAAACTCTAAATACTAAGACTAAATTTTACCGCTTAAATCGAAAGCTTGATGTTAATCGTTAGTCGGCTTAAACACAAATATTAACGTTGTTAAGGGTACTTTCTCGAATTTTCATCGAACCATAAAATTTTGCTTTTAACATTTAAAGCAACTATATATATATCTAAATAAGTTATCATAGCTAGCGTAGAAATTAATCCTGGCAGATGCTCATAAGATATAACGCTATTTTCTCTGTACACGTTCATCAAATGTCGATTACCTCAAATGCATGCACCTTAGTTTTCAAGTGTAGTTCATCCCAGTACAACGTGAAAAGCAATTTGTTGGGGCTATTGGAGGGAGGCTTGACTTAATTCTGCCAAATACCAGGGATACTAAATCGTAGGCGGGCGGCAAACAATTGCGGCGTTATTATAACCTATGCCCAAAAAATCGTGGCGAGTTATTAACGTCGTTGATGGAGCCGAACCGCCAGAATGTTCAATATTCAGCTGGGTATGGTGCCCTGTAGTTTGCTCCAAACGAATGAAACCAACAGCAACTGATGTGATTAGACGCAAGTAGCAGGCCGAAAGCAATGATATCATGACTTTATATCGTGATGATACTCGATCGCAAATATTAAAACCAAGAATCGCTATCAGCGCTGAACACGAACGTATTCCCTATGTCACTGCATTCAGTAAAGAAAACATCGTTTGACAAGATGCGGTTTCAATCGGTGCCTTTTCGATGAGGCCTCCTAATCTTACGACGGTGCTTAAAAAATGGGCGCCAACTTGCAAAAACCGATCGCGCTCTCAGCGCGGAATACATGTTGTGGCTGAGAGATGGGGAAAATATGGCGTTATTAGTAAATTATTTTTTACCTTTCTCTTGAAATAAACTTTCTTTTCATAAAAAAGGCCAGTTAAGGGCAATACTTACACCTCCTTGGTCATGCCTTTTCTTCCGACATATGTCGCTGAACACTGTAAGCGACTCTATACGTGAGCACTATAACCATGACGCTTATATGATGGCGTTGGTAACTTAAAGATTGGGTTGGAAGTTTGTTGTTTGACCGGAAGTTTAATCATATCTCTAGCCCTGGGAACAAGCATTATTAAAACCGAAGTTATCACATTGAATGGTAAGGCGTACAATAAATCCGCGTGCTCCCGAAAGCTTCTACACTTAAATGATACAGATAGACAAGACGATTTGCAGAAATGCCTGTGCCACGTTTCACCCTCTGAAAGTTTCGCCTCTGTGCATAGCAGTTGGAATATACATGTACACACATTGTGAGGCATCAAATTGAGATCGATTTGTGCCGAGGTTCAACATGTCGACCAAGATGTAGTCATACACGATAAATTAGTTTGTTAAATATTTATTTAATTATTGTGTTTCACTTCATTAATGATTTCTTACTTTCCGCTGATCTTTTGATTATTGCTTATAAGTAATCTTGTATGGTAACTTATTTGTGCTTACGCTGATCTATTTGATAAATCAAGGTTAATGTACAATGTAGGTCATTGCTTACAGTTACAGTTGTGCTAAACTAGGTTATTAAATGTAAATTATTACTTACAGTTACAGTTGGGCTAAACTAGGTTATTATAACTGGGGTGGAGTTTTGTAATATGCAATGCTTGCATAAATTAAATTAAATAGCAATGAGTACAATAAAATAATTTAAAATAAATCAAAGCAATAATGCTACAAAGAAATGACAAGAAAAATTATAATCTAAGTTATGATTGCTCGCTAAAACACAATTGTTCGCACATTGTTTCCCCAATCAAGAAGAAAATAACAAAACGGAAACCGTGGGTCCCCCGACTTGAAAAGATTGAGAAGGTCACCTGACTTATACTTCCTTCAAGGTTGTCTTTTGCCAACCTTACCGTACTTCAATCAGAAAATAGCTGCTTTTGGATTGGGGTCAACTAAATATATATCATATCAATTAGCTCGTTTCGTTACTAACTTAGCATAACACTCCCACCACCGAGACGGAGAACGTGTGAAGTTAAAATGAGGAACGTCTTTGTGTCCGCACAATATATTTAAATAAAACTAATCACTTTGACGTCCCCCATACGTGCAAGAGGGTGACGGTTAGAAAGGAGTATGGAAAGAAAAAGAAAAAGAATAGCCGCAGCACAGCTGAAAAGAGACGAAAATCAAAAGCTCTAACCTTAACAAAGACTAACATTTATGATATTTTATGAAATTTTTAAAGGTATTCTTAAAATCGACCACATACCAACAGCAAGGCCAAGCTTCTGCTCACCAGCCTTTCCTTCAAGCCTTCAGTAGACATTAAACTTGCAAATGTTAATGCGCTTATATGTTATAATAAATTGATAACAGAACGGACGGATCTTTAAACATATTATAAGTCAAAATACAATTTTTTTTTTGTTAAACGTTTTTCTTTTTCCTACGACGCTATTATTATCCCTTATGCCTGTTCCAGTCTAGAAGATCAAGTCATTCAAATTGGAAATAAATTTTCCACAAATACGTCACGTTTTTCATTTATTCAAGCCAGAGCGAAAAAATACATTAAGAAGACAAAGTGTGACAGAAATTGTCCGGCAATGACCCTTGACATGTATTATAGTAGATGTAGATGTGCTTGTTAGTGCAAATATAGAGCAGGAAACTTTCACTCACTGAATGTACAATAGAATTACAATGAAACGGATAACTTTTCTTTTTTGTTTAATTTTGCACACTAATACTTACACAAATGCAAACGTCAAAGAAAGAAATTTATACTATGCTGTCCTATATTAAATGTGTTGCCACTTGAAATTCGATTATGTTCATGAACTTTATAACCTTTTGTAAGCGCATGATTCAAGTAAAACGTGAGGTCATTCAATGAATATGCTCCAATAGGAACTTCACGCAAATCGCAGGTATTAACAGAATTAAAATTTGAAAATCAAAAATATCGAACTCACGAATTGATTCCACGATGAATCAATTTGTTTTTATCTTAATGTTCCAAAATTGTTCTTTCCAGCAAAAGCAGAGACAATGTTATGTAAGCATCCAAGTGGCAGCCGAAATAGATTGAAAACTAACATGTGTACTAACGTAAAGAAAAGTAAGTGCACATTGCTTAATATATCACTTTCGACGTGTGCTCTATCGAAACAAATTCATATTTTTATTTATCTCTTTTATTTTATATATTTTTATTTATTTATTTTAATTAAAATATATTGTTTATTGATTCTGCTGGCAACATTTACGTTCAGTGCTATATTTCACTGGATAGAATAACGCATTTCGATGCAATAAATACTAGGTCTGTTTATGGTTCCTAGTTTGTTTTACGTGCCTTTATTACCCAATGTTGAATAATATACTGATTTTAAATTTGCAAAGCATTTTTATAAATTATGTCTTTATTCCTATTGTAGTTCAGAGACAACATCTCTCCCCTTGCTATTACAAATTTAAAAATTTTTCTTTTTACCTAATTGCTAATAGTAAAAAATGTGCAAGGATTGGAGCGTTTCAGCCATTGTGGTTATATTGCAACCATTCCGGAGCTTTACCTTGACGTCTGTATCGCATCAAGGACGGCCGATTGCAACTGTTTCCTACGATTGTACGGGTTGTACGGTATCCAGTCAGCGTTTTCATTTTCCTCATACCAAAATGTCCAGAATGCAATTTTTTTAAAACTTTGTGACGCAAAGGATGAGAGATATAAACACGTAACCAGGAGTTCCTTTGTAAGATAAACTCTTCCTGCTCAACAACGAATCAGTCTTAAGTTTTGCACTTTGTACCATATTTGAAATATTCTATTAGTTTGGTGAATTCCCTATCTTTTACTATCATCTGGCCTAGTTCTTCTACCGTAACAAGAAGATTCTCTATTAGTTATTAGTAGTATTCTTAATGAATTTGGCGAATTGCTGTTGCAATAATATTGGCATGGTGTCTGCATCGCCGTTTTCTTGACTTTTTTTAAGTTTAGACAACCCTCCCTCGAAACACTTGGCCAGCATTGTTTAATAAAAAAGTTAAGTGCTATAAAATTAGGATAAACAAACTTATCAAAGAAAACATGGAAAGTGGCTCCGTTCACCGATGATGACAAATGATAACATCTTCTGTTCTTACTAATCCTAAACAGTTTTACAAATTTGCGAACTCCGAAATGAAAATCTTCATATACCCATCCTCGATGTTGCTTAATGGCGCTGACTCCGCTGGGGATATAGAAAAAGAGATCAAACATTACGAACTTATCAGAGTTTACTTGTTATATTTTCCAGGCTTTTTCTAGTGGCTCTCACGCTGATGTCGCATCCAAATATTTCGGTACATTTGATTTAGTTAGCCATAAATTATGGGTCTTCAAATTCCAGGCCTTAGATTTTCCTCCATGCTTATTGAGATTGATAAACTCTTATGTTCTTTATAGATCATTCAGAGTTCTTTTTAAATCCATCACATCTGATGAATTTCCAGTGAAGCCAGATATCCCTCAAAGTAGCCAATTAGGCTCCGCGCTATTTATTCCGTACATCAATGAGCTCTCCGCAGTGATGAAATGCACTCATATCCCGATGAACGCCGATGGTGTGAAATTGTTTTCCTCATTTAATACGAAATTGCACTCTCATTTTCTTCAGTCGGGTCTAGACAATTTAGCTACATGATGCTTGGAAAATGTTATGAAATTTGAAAACGCAAAGGTGTTTCTAAAGTAAACTGAACTCATTTTAGACTGAGTATATCATTAATTCAAGTAAATTGGAAAACGTAGATTCATTGCTTGATTTAGAGGTATTGTTTGACAAAAACTGCGTTTTAATCTTCGCGTTGCATAAAGCTGGGCCTGCATTTGTCTTTATGAAACGGTGCTCTAAAGAGCTTAATGACACATATGTTGCAAAAAGGCTATATATATATATATACATCTTGGTTTGATAAATACTTGGACATGCCTTAGTTGTATGGTCTCCTTTCTATAGGTGCCATGTTGACTCAATACAACCAATTCAAAAACAATTTCTGCTTTCTACCCTTAGGAAATTGGTTTCGGACCCGCTTCTTCCGTTGCCTCTTCCAAGGCCTTACCCTCGTCGCAGAAACGTGGAGTTTTTTTATCTCTAATGATTTTTTCTTAGGCAAGTTAATAAACGATACTATTGACTTCAAGGTTCGTAATCGCTCGTCTTGAAACTTTATTTGCAACAAACTTAGTCAATGTGAATGCAACTATGAGCTTTTCAACCCGTCTTAGGCGTCTTTGCAAAAATCTAAATGATATCTATAATTTAATCTGAATATCCGACTTCTTAAGGTCTATCAAAGCTACTCTATATAATAATCGACGTCTATTTATGGCGTATTTGAGCTAACTGTTACTCATTAAAGCTTCGTATGGTTTTTAGAGAGAACTTAACATGTTTAATATAATTGGTTGGGAAGCTTCTGCAAGTGTGCAATTGTTTAGGGGTTCAGTCCCTATTCCGATCTATAGTCCTGTTGGAAGTGGGCTTCTATGCTATATGAATATCTGCTTTTTTTTCTTTCTCTCTTGTTTAGTCATTTACGCATGTTGTTTTTATTATTCTTTATTTTTTTACATTTTTTTTATATAGCTATTTGTTGGCTGAATTTCATGTGTAAATAAATAAATAAATAAAAACGTAATTCGTAATCACACGCCTCTAAATGTACCTAAATGTACACTTAAACACTGCTTTAGTGTATTTTTGAAAAACCTTGTTTCTGTCCGAGCAATATGCTTTACTCGATAACGCATGCCGTAAATATTTGTGTGTTACTGAGTTCTTTATGGTATGCGGTGGACAGGCGCAGGACTTACTCTCACATTAATAGAGTCCAACACAAATTTTTCACACTAACAAAATCGAACTCCAATTTCTCACACTTTAAAAGAAATCGGACTCTAATTTCTCACACTAACAAAATCGGACTCTAGTTTCTCACACTTTAACAGAAATCGAACTGTAATTTCTCACACTAACAAAATCGGACTCCCACTTCTCACACTTTAACAGAAATCGGACTCTATCACATTTTAACAGAAATCGAACTCTAATTTCTCACACTAACAAAATCGAACTCCAATTTCTCACACTTTAAAAGAAATCGGACTCTAATTTCTCACACTAACAAAATCGGACTCTAGTTTCTCACACTTTAACAGAAATCGAACTCTAATTTCTCACACTAACAAAATCGGACTCCCACTTCTCACACTTTAACAGAAATCGGACCTTCAGTGAGTGTAGAATCTGTAAGTAAAAAAGATCGTGAATAGATTATTTTACATTTACTTCTAGTGATTAGATATAAACGATTCTCGTGTTGTTAATCAAAGATAGAAATTAACACAAATATAAGATTTAACACAGAAAAAAAGTTTATTTTGTGAAAAAATAACGCAATACTAGCCCACATCAAGTTTTCGATCCGCTGGAGGGTTGGCAGCTCTTTCCTGCGTGAATATGGGCATGGCTCATTGCGTTTTTGTCGATAATTAAAGTGAATTTTCTATCATTGATCAAGCGCAAAGGATAATAAGAATTGATCAATCTGCTGGTTAGGTAGAAGACGTAAGTTTTGCTTTGTTTGATTTCAAAAGTTGGGGTTTATTTTGATCTCTAGAATCTAATTAACATTATTTGAAAATATAAAGCTTTCAATATAAATTTATAATAATGTATAAATATACAAAATAAAAATAAAAAGAGATAAAATTCAAATTCAAATTGAGTCTTCACTTTTGAGCCACGTGGACGAAAGGATAAAAATAAAATAAATGCAACAAAACGTCGTCATAAGTTTTATGAACTTGTTTTTCGTCATCCCGCTGTACCTTTGTTTAGTAAACCCGTTGAATGTAACGCCGTTGCTAGTTGGTCCAATGGTCTGTTCAGCTCTTGACAGCGCTTTGATTAAAACTTTTGATACCCTCCATTTGTTCTTTTGTAACACTTACATATTCTTCCACCACTTGACGTTAAACCACTTGCAATTTTCGTTAACTGCGCGCGCGCACACTCCACTGACAGGTGTTGAGGAACCCTCCCGAAAAAAACCATTTTGTCGCGAACGTTAACTGCTAGAGAATTGTAGGAGATTTTTCTTGCGGCGCTAGTAGACAAAAAAGTCGAACGCATCATATATTTACAATAACAATTGTCCTTGCCCCTTCTTACATGCAACTCATTGAAATTTTTACTCATTCCACACCGTGGCGTCGACTCGGAAGGCAATCTAACTCTTTATATGCCAGTTTAAATTTTTTTTCTTTTGTTCAAAATACTTTCACTTTATTTTATTATTTTAATTTACTATAACGTTTATATAAATTTGCTTTTATTTACGTTTGTATGATTTAATTTTTTTGTTTGTGTGATTATGTTTGTTTGTTAACAAACAAACGACAAGTATGCTCCTTGTTTTCCCTTTATTTTTTCGAAATAAATGTCGAATGGCGAAAACCATACATAATGCAAAACTTAATGGCTTTCAAGTTACGTCAACTTGAGAGTTAGTTAACCAAAAGATACATAATCAGTGTCATTGTTCTAAATTCACTATTCATTTCTATAAGTCATATTCTTCTTGTTGCTATAGGACAATCGGATCAGTCCTCTATATCGTCTGCGTAGTCGATTCGACAGATATTGTTGCTAGTGTCGTTTAGTAAGTTTATACAACTCGACTGCCGTCGAATTATTAAAGAAATATAATAAATTGTTGTACTCTACAACAATTGTATATCAGTTCGTGTCTATCAATTTGTGCGGGCATATGTACCCTGCAGAAGGGCTCGAGATAAAACCGATTTTTATTACACCTTTCTTATAGCCTTTTAATTGATTGAAATATACACAAGTAGGAACATTATAGGCGGGCAATGCCGACCGTTAGATAGCCTAAATACCTTCGCCCAGTACAATTATTCGGTCGCATCGCAAAAATTATACTTTGTATTCATGCAAAGAATCATAGGTCGTGATCCAAATTTAGCAAAGTTAACTTTATCACTTTTCAGTTTCCTTCCATTCGATGTCAACTACAAGCAGTTTTATAATCATAGCAAATGGGGAGCGGAAGTCCCCTGAATATGAGTAAGACTTGAACTTTTTGTAATTAGAGTGTTTGATGTACCTATTAACACGACACCAGCATGAAAGTTCGTGATTTTAAAATAGTTCCGCATATAATTCTATAACGGTCGAGATTTAATTTAAGGCAATATTCTTATGGAGAAACATAGTTAAAATAACCGGTAGATAAATAGAGTCGTGCGCGATTCTACGCCAAGTCATGCCAAGTTACGTTTCCAAATAACTGTCGTAATTTCTAACCGAATAAAACAAGATATTAAGCTTGCTCGCCGCGTCTAAAGACACGTATTTTACAATTATCGTTGTGCTTAAATTGCTAGTGCTAGAAAGGGAACACACAAGGTAACTTGATTTTTTGCAAGCTTGACTTCCCGCTTTTACAAATGGACATTTACGTGAATTAAGTGAAATAAAATTAAAGTGCTATTGAGACAAAAGTTACACTGAACAGTTGTTATATTTGTGTTCTCTTGTTTTATTTTAAAGTTGTTTAAATCGATTGGCATGGTAGGCCAATTGCCAAGGAAATTGCTGAAGAAAGTGAAAGCACTTCTTAGGTGCGTGAGCGTAATTTCAATCAAACATTGCGTTTGTGAGCAAATGTGTGTTTTAAAGTATTTAGACTTATTCCATTTATATTCCATCGTAAGGTATATCAATATAGCTCATATGCAGGAACACAATTGGCTTACTCCTTTGTATTCTTATCCCTTCATTTCCATAACATACGATAATTCTTAATATTTTCCTTTCCGATTCGATCATATATAGCATAAGCTGAAAGTTTATTTCATATTTTCTTAAATTGTTGTTTTTGGTTCTTTTCACCTTTTGAAAAATCTTCAAGTATCTTTTTCAACAAACAGCCACCACGTCGAGTTTCCTTTTTAACTCCGCAATTGACAGTCGATAGGTAATTAAACAACAACAATGTAATATTCAGTTGAATGAAATTGCGGTCTGAAAATAAATCAAAAACTCTGAAAACATCATTCCACGCTAGTGACCAAAGTGATAATGCTTCGCAGACCCTTGCAAAAATGTTAGGAATGACCAGCACGTCATTTTATGACACTGTCATTGAAGTACTAAGTGAGCACCAGTTTTATATCGTTTGAGTAGCGTTGAACATAAAAAAATGCTCTACGTTTGTGAAGCGCTCTTGAAACGATATGAAATCGAGCCATTTTTAAAGAGATTAATAACGAATGATGAAAGGTGGGTTAATATACAACTTTAGTATTCAAGGCGGCACGTCAAGCATTGACGCAATTTCTTCCTCATCCATCTTATTTGTACACTACTGCAAGTACTAATATCGTAATGTAAATGTTAATACTGCAGTGTATTCATCGTACTGTAAAGCTTTATCTCGTTGTGGCTACACACTCACACTCAGGTATGACTCAAGGTTTTCTCCAAGTTTCGTTGCAAGAAATTTATAGAAATTACAGGGATCTTGGTTTGCTTTATATATGCATTATTTACTTTTACTTGTTTTGTAGGAATTAGTAGATCTATAGAATGGTAGTTTCACAATAAGAGACAACTGGTTCCTGCTTAACTGTGCAAAATTCCCTTGATAGCAGCATGAAAAAAGGAAAGCCAAGTCCTATCCTTGCTTTTGCGATCGTATCTGCTAATGAAAACTGGGGATCCACGATCGAAATTCGTGGCTATGCTCTAAATACACAAGCAGTAGCGTGTAACCATGAACTTGTATATGTGGCATATTCATAACTGTCGTTCCGTAATTATTTTTAGTTCTCTTCTCTGCGCATTTATTATTATTGTTTTCGGAAAACCGTTTAACGGTAACAGTAAGTTGGATTTTTGTCTTGGTGGCAAACTGTAGATTCGGACGATGATGTTGTTATTTAAAAAATGTTGCATATTTGTGTAACCCTACGTCATTGTAAATCCAAAAATAAAGGCTACCAGAATTCATACAATATATATATATGTGTGACTTACATGGAGCGAAGAAAAATTTACAAATAAAAACCTGCGGTTAAAGTTACATACCGTAGCTTTGCCTGTAAAATGGATTATACATTAAGATGTACAATCATCTCATTTATAAGAATGTTGCCAGATAAGTGGCAATTTAATATAGATTTTTTTTGTAATTTAATAATTTTTGTTTGTAGTGCAACTATGTGGTTCGAACATGTGTATTTTGGAGCGACAGGCAAGTTTGCAAATTATTGATGTGGCGTAGAGCACAATCGCCCCGTAATGGGCAGGCCTACGATGTAATTGATTGAATAACAACTTTACCTAAGAGAATCGTCATTTTTCTTATATGTAAAATTTTGGTTTATTAATAGATATAACATTTTTATGGAAATGTTGTAGTTGAACATGATCGCGGAAGGAACCTTTTGTCCAATACACCGTCCCATAATGCTTGGAAATTCCACTCCTATCTAGAGACATGGCGTCTATACAGTCGTCTTGTTGACGATAACGATTTAATTATCTCAACCACCAAGATTACTGCAGATACCTTCAGTGGATAAAATCCTCACTGTTTGTTAATCCCAAATAAGTTTTTAAGTGGGACAACTTCAAAAGAAAAATCTCCATACCTCCCTCGCATGTTTCTTTCAATGGCTCTGAGTCCTCCGGTGATATTGAAACCTCAAAACTCTTTGCTGAATACTTCTGACGAAATTTTTCAACTGCTAATTCCCCTTTAACTGTTAACTATCCGTATCCGATAGTTAAGTCGGTTTTGATTCCCAGTTTGCTCATTTCAGAAAACGACGTTTTCGATGGTTTGAAATCTCTAAAATATAGATGTACGCCTGGGACTGATGAGATACCATCATGTATATTTTAACTATGCCCTATAAAACTATGTGGTGATATTTCAACGATGTTTAATCAGTCCTTGAAATCAGTAGCTTTCCCTTTCGTTGAAAGAGTACCTTCCTTATTCGATATTACAAATATGAAAACACACATCTGGTCGAGAACTACAGAGGCAGTGTATAGAAGTTTAGTGTCTTAACCTAAATTGCTTGAGCGCGTTGTTACTCAGCATTTAGCTTTTGTTATCAAATCTTCAATTTTTCAATTTCCAGGCCAGATCATTCAAGGTTCTGTTTAACTTCATCATCTCGGATGAATTTCCGGTGACGTCTGACGTCCCTCAAGACAGCCATTTAGGACCGCTTTTATTTAATTTATATATTAATATCTCCCCTCGGTGATGAAATTCACCCAGACTTAAATAATTTGGTTACTTGATGCTCGTTAAATTTTGTGAAATTAAGCCTAAAAAATGCAAGAAGGAAGTCATTCACTACTGAGTACTTTGGTGACTCACGCAAATTGGAAAACGTTGATTCGTCCGCCGATTTATGGGTTCTATTCGACCAAAGATTACGTTTTAATTTGCACATTGAGTTCTCTTGAAGTAAATCTAGTTCAAAAGCAAGTTTTGCTGTTTGCCCTTAGGAATTTGGGTTGGGACCCGTTTGTCTCTCTTCCTCGTTATAACAACAGATTGCTTTTGCTATGCTTGCCGTTACTTGCGAAAGGTATTATTCTTGTGTGTGATTCGTGTACGGTAATTGGTGAGATAACCTTTAGTATCCTTAACCGCTTCTCTACGCACTTCATATTCATTAAGCTGAGTCAATGTAAATATAATTATGCACTGTTTAAGCGGTTTAGAGTTGTTTACAGAACCCTAAATGAAGTCTATCACTTAATCTCAATATCGGATTCTTTAAAATCTATCAAAACCACGCGCGATTTGCCTATGTCGTATTTAAAGCGACTTTTAATCTTAACATCTCATTATGGTTCGAAAATTAATTGGTGTTGTTCACTGTATCGGTTGCCGAGCTTTTGCATCTTTGCGATCAATTGAGAGGTTCACTTGCAATTTTGGTTCTGTACTGGTTCTCTGTGCTAGTTGTGTAGTTGCTTCTTTTTTTTATTTTTCTTACTTATTTATTCATACATGAAGTAATTATTATTGTAATTTTTTTTTCTTTACTTCTCTTTATATACTTTATACTAGTTTTTAATATTGATTGGTATAAGATTTACTTTTAAGACTTTATTGAATTCGACAGTTAATTTATTTTAGTTGAGTTTCATGTGTGAGTAAACAAAAAATGAATAAATAAATAAGCTCATGTGAACAAGATTGCGTCCACACGAATGGTTTGAATTACATCAGTTCTAATTGATGGAATTTCGTAGAATGTCAAGCTATCACGGATTAAAATTCTCCTCTTTCTATCATACCTTATACAAGCGATATAAAAGAATATAAACACTCAATAAGTAATTGCATTATATCAGTAAATCGTTCTTGCTTTTAGTTGTACATCTCTTAAGATTGTTAGCAACATCAAAAGGTAATTGAGCGATTTCGCTTTCTGTGAAATGATCAATAGTATCTCTAAGCACTGAAGTGAATGTTTGCTTCTGGTGCAGGTCCATTACAGTGTTAACATGAACCCAACTATTATTGTCTGACACCAGCTTTATAATGCAGGGCTGGAAATGTCAAGCTACTGTGCACAACAGAGAACCGATCGGAAAAACAGTTATTCTGGGGTTTTCCTTTGTGGGAAGAACTTCTCTTATTCAATTTGTCTCTTATTTGAAGATAAAGAGCACGAGCGGATGCACGATTTCGGTTGTAATGGCGCACTTTGGCTTTATATGTCAAGAAAGTTCGCTCTGTCCGAAAAAGCAGCAGTTTCGACACTGAATTGGCTTAACTTTCTGGTTTCGCATATAATCCAGCGGACAACAGTGTGGAATAATGTTTTCATATTTATTCTATTGCAGGATATTTAAACGCACCGTACCGTTCTCAAAAGGGGCGACGTAAGTGTTATCCTCCCAATGATCTTAATTTTGACAATGATTTTGGCCTCATTGCACTCAAAGTTATGCGCAACAAGAGCGGCTTTAGCTCCATCAATTGTACTTGTTGTTGTTACTTCGCTTCGTTTATTATTTTTGCAATCGTGAATAAAAATTTGTACCTTTGAAATGTTTATTATTTTATTGCGTACGTCGGGAAAGCCGAAAAGAACTTTACCACTAATTGAAATTTTTTTTCTCAAAACTCTTTGATGTTCTTTCTTAAACAGATTTTTAATATTAACAGGGTTCCGATGTAGCACTCTTTGTTGGAAGGATAAAGTCATTTATTAACCAGTATTACCAGGCTTCATTTATTCAGCATCATCATCGTCTACTTGCAACGGAAGCCAACAGTTTCTACTTACGTTAGATGGAGTTTTGCTCTCTAGAATTTTCGAAGACAGTGTGTTCAAAGAGCCCTGAACTATTACATTTCAACATTTATATATTTATACAAGTCCCGCCCAGTGTCCCGCCAATCGCATGTGATCTCTAATTGCATGTTTTCTCTAACTGATTTAAAATTATCGGATGATCGGCACTGAGGCTCAGATCGCGACTACGGAGAGGATTATGTTTTCCAATTTATGCCGGATTTCAAGTACAGTGAACTAAACTTAATTTGCAAAGAGCAAATTTGTCGTAAGATTTGTTTTGATAATTACAAGCACAATATAATACACAAAAATAAATCGATTTAGGTTAAGAGCATACATAGCTTATGTAACTTTCTCCGAAAAAATTTTCATGTACTATTTGTCGAAAATACCTAACATATGAGCAAGGGATTTTCTGAAGTTTTCAAACGAATTACAAGACAACAATAACAAACAAGAAGCGTTTATGATATAATTTCTATTTAAATAAAGTTAGTTGTTTTATTTTTAAAATTGTCAAACCTTTCCTTTCATCATCTATTTTTTTATAAATATCCATTACAGCACTAATTATAATCGAAATTTTTATTATTTGTATATATACGCATAACTTAACTTTATATGTCTTTTACTTTATCATCGTCATTTATCTGATGTCTTTTAATTACGAGTATTTTTAATTAATGTGCTGCTGAATAATCGAAACGTAAATCTTTCGTTTATTAACTCTTTTATATGCTTTGAAGGGCATTAGCCCTGCAACAACCACAGCAACAATAAAAACAACAACATCAATACACATTAAGTTTAAATAATTTTCAATCGATTTAAAAGTTTGTTTTATGGATTATGGTCATCTGCGTATATTACATATGGTACATGAAAGATGATCAAAGCGTGCTTTAAAGCATTTGCTGCACTTTAATTTCTTCGGGTGGAAGGAATTCGTATTTTTCTCTTTCTGATGTTATTTGAAAATATCATTCCAAGATATCAAGACCGACTTTTATCTATTCATCCATCACATAAACTAAAATAGAAAGTTGACTCTTGATATTTTCGAATTTAGTTTAACGCCAAAACCCAGACAAAGTTTAAAGATGAGCACTATCCGTCCACAAATTAGCCCGCAAGAAGCAAAAACTTAGAACCTATGACCCATATTGACTTGAACTAAGAAATTCACGTTCACACACTACAATTTTAATGAAAAAGGCTCTTAAGATACCCTCAGAATGGATATTCAACTGCTACTTGCGACATATATAGAAATTGAATGTTAAATATGCGTGCAACGTCCACAACATTAAAATTTAAACAACAACTGAAGACACATATTTTATTCTTTCATTGTTTTCTTTATTTTTCGTGTTTTATAAAAGCAAAGTCCTATGCTTAACAAAAGATTTATTTTTAAGAGCCTACTTAATACAGCTATTTTACTGAAACTGTATTTCATGTATAAATAAATAAATACATGCAACAAAACATATTTGGCAATTCTAGAGCATTCGTTTAAAGTGAGGTTAAGGGTATCAAGCGTTCGCTTTAAAAGAAATACAGTCTTTTTACTTGTTTTACTTGGATTTATCTACTTATCACTCTTCACCCGCCTCTAACACACATAAATATTTAGTAACTCTATAATGTTCACACACACACACACATGCACACAAACAATTAAAGTTTAATGCATAAGCCTGTAATTGATTTAAGCATCTAAGAAATAAATTAGTTTTGCTCAACAACATAAAGCATATGTAACTTACAAAGTTTTCATATCGTTCCAGATCGAACTCATTAAGAACTCTCTCCATTTCTACTCTTGTTAACTTTAAGCCTTCGCAAATTTTAGATCAAGTTGTGACAGTTCTATAAACTAAATTCAAAAGAATTAAAAATAATTCGTTTAGACTTTTGTTGATAATGTTACTTAATATATTATAAGCAATACTTATCCTGCCTAGCTAAGATGCAAATTTTCACTTCAAATTCATTCAAAAGCTGTAAGCGCGTAACACCCAAGTCAGGTGTACAAAATTGTAACTTTATTTACGGTATCATTTAACCTCCAATAATTAATCCAGAAGCAATTCCCTTCAGATAGCTTATAAAGAGTGTATATCCCCTTCTGGTCAAAATTCCGGTTCGAGTTGGGTAGGTTCATTATCTATCTGTACTTGCGTCCTTGTGCTTTATCAAATTACATTGTGAGTTGAATCTGCTAGATCCGTTCGTACACCGGCTTGTGTGTTCATGGTTTTACCCATGTTTTGCCTTTTGTTGGAAACCGAATAGTTGAAAACCTGGAGATAAAAATGTAATGCGTTACGAACGAAGGGGAAAGAAGTGAAGAAAAAGAGATAAGGAGCGAGCGCGGTCTTGGAAATTTATTTCCGATCAGTAATGTGTTGAGAATACCTTTGCAAATTGTAATTAAAATATGATCCACCGCACTGGGAATTGAACCCAAATATCAAATCGTAATTCAAATATCCCGATTTCATAGCCGTCCTCTTTATTTCCTAGGTTACGCGGTAGCTCTAGATGACATAATGATGTGGTGGCTTTGCTTGTTTACGCACCCAGATGAAAAAGAGGCGCTTCGCTCTCAATAATCCCGATCTAGCCTTTTATTTTTGATTTAAAAAAAAAAGCACATACCAACATGGAACTCCATACCTCTCTCTATAACTATTTTCCCAGTTTAATAATAAAAGGATTATTTCTGGCTGTTTCGTCTGTATGTCACAGAAGCACATTACCGACCTAGTAAGGCGATATAGAATTTCACGCAGACCAACTATTTTGCTCCAACATTTTTGGTTTGTTATCGGAACACACAAAAATAACTTCGAATTTTGGAAATTTCTGCAATCTTTTGAATTTAAATAACGCTTCGTTCTTAAGTAATTTTTGGTTCTTTTAAGTTTGTTTGGTTTATTAAAAAAAAAATGTACTTTTATTTAACTAAAATAAGATGAGATAATTAATATTTTTAATACTTATATGCTGGGTATTAATAGAATAACTAAAATGACTATTGTTCTTAAAGGAGATGGAATGTGGAATAAAGTCAGCACTTTTCAACTTCAAAACGAACGAAGAAAAAAAGCCAAACGAATGAGAATTTTCCTTTTCCTTTCTTTCTATTTGATTGTATGTACTTTTAAACTCTTTATCTTTTTTTCTGCATCCCTCTTCTAGACAATGACTTGATGGTGCACACACAGTGCATACGGCAGTGATTATATTCCGCACAGCCACAGAACAAGAATTCTTTGATTAATGAATGTACATTAATTAAAAATTGTATGTGCATGATCGTGATAAAAATTCATGACGATGATGATGTGGAGAATAATGATGGCGGTGAATGTAATGCAAACCGTACCAACGATATGGCCGTCACTATGTACAAAGGAAACAAAAAAAAAAAAAAAAAAGAACGAGTAAAGTAAAAGGTTTTTTTGCATTGTTGTTTTTGTTTATTTTCTTACATTTTATTTTGCTAACAAGTGAAGCCAGCAATAATTTAAAACAACTATTACCAATTATGTTTACACACATCACGTATTTCACAAACTTAAATTGTTCTTAAAGAACATTCATAAACTTATCATCAGTTTTGTAAATAAAAAATTGTAGGTAACCGATGGCATAATAATAATAATTATATCTTCTATTTCTCTTATTGATTCTCGTATATATAGGTATATCATGAAAAGGAAGGCGTTACATGTACATACTTGTATGACGTATCATATATCTATATGTATTTCTTTCTCCAATTAATTCTATCCTACCCATTCGTTTTGATTACACAATTTCCCATGGTTTTTATTGGGGTTTTCCATCGTTTATTTTCGCTTAATTTATGCCGGCAACTGATTCTTGCATTTAAACATTTAATAATAATTTTCGAACAGAAAATATATTTTTCTACAGGAAGCTGCTGGTCACACGAATGCGTTTATATTGTGTGTTTATATACGTTTGTAATAAATGATATATTGCTTGAAAATATTTAAAATTTATTGAATTTATAGTTAAATATATTGAACTTCATTTAAGGATAAATATAAGCTCCGCAAACCTGCATGAGTCACGTACATTTTGCGCGAATGCATATAACGCTTTCAGCAATAAATTAAAGCTGAGAGTAAGTTTTCGAGAAATTGTAAGTAATTACATCCTACGTACGTTTCAGCCCTGCGCTACGCCTGCGCAGAGTATCGAATGCATGCACACATGCATACATAAAGCTGCAACCTGACATCGATTGCCAGCACTCCCCTTTACTTGCCCACAACCGACATCTTCCCTCCTTTAATTTCTAGATGAGTTTTTATGGCTATGACCCCGTCTTGCAGATTTGTCGTAGAAGACTTTTTAAATTGGACCTTGACCTTGACGAAGAGTTGGAAATTGTTTTATCGGTGAAATGGCGCATAATCATATATAGGTACTTCTCACGAATCAGCTTACCTAACTGTATAAAATTATAAAAATATTAGTACCCCTCTTAGGCATTTTTTAGAATTGCTCATAGGCCCCACCAGACCAAACACTGGAGAAGCAACTTTTAAGTTTTGTATCGCAATACCACGTCATTTCACATCGTATGGCATCTTTAGAAATTTTTATTATAAACTTAACACAGACATGTGCCGCGACAGCCCCATCCGCGTAACTTAACTTTGCCTAGTCTCTGGCTATTCTCAAAACTCAAAAAATTGAAGAGATAAGAGTCGAATCGAAAAATGCAATAAAAGTTAGCAGGTGCGTCTTATTAAACGTAGTGGAATGAGGTTCGACACAAACGAGGTAGCTTGGGCTGAACCCTCACGATTTACATAATAAAATAATGCTGCCCTTTGACCACATTATACTTTGTGATATTTATTCAAAAAGACTTCGCGGGCCGTCAGTCTTGGTCAAAAGTTTTTGTTTGTCTGACTTGCTTGAAGGCGCTCATTTTGCTCACTATATGGGCGTGCGAAAGTTCAACTTCTTACATTAATTCTGTTTATTGATGCACTTTTACATGAAAACTATGTCAAATCGTTATTTACCAATTTCTGCTAAGCCCATGAACTTAACGTCTGTATGCACCAAAATTCGGTTTGCCAAGTATTTCATGCCGTACTACTTTCCTTGTTTCATGCTGATCTAATCTCCTAAAATTATGCAAAATCGGGGGAATTGATTATTTGATTGGTACTGCCTCTGTCGACGGCAAAACTGGCATCGTAATTCTTTCCAACACAAATTTCTTGCCACTACTAATATCTTTTCGCCTTCTAGTCATCCCTATATGTATTTGGCGAAAGTCGATATCTGCATGTTAGGACTATTGGAGAATAAGCGCTGATCAGGGCAAGCATAAGACACATGCTCTCACAACTTGTACTTAAAATCTGCCAAACTGCCTGTATTTGATGTGTCTTATGATTCCTCGTTCTTCGTCTTAATTCTCAGATATTTACATGATGTAGTTAACGACGTTATGGGAATTATCCCGGTTTCCCTAAGCAGCCTTTACGCTCACTTAAATTTTCATCTATAATACTATTCCGATGCGCAAAAATGCATATTGATGATGACATGCAAGATTTTCTGAATTGACCAAGCACTACTATGAACTGTTATTATATACACGCAATATAAGAATTTTAACAGAGTGTACGAACGTGTGAGCTAGTGAAGTCAATAGGTAATGAAAGTAACTTGCATTCACAGTCACCCAAGAAGTTCTTATCAAATATGGACCACTAGGGTGAGTTAAATTTTAAATTAAGTTGACTCAACATCCACAGCAACAGAAATACCAGGCTGAACCATGGTGCGGTGGAGATCATTTTAAAGTAAAGAAGTGCTTTGATTAACCAAGAAGGATAAGAGATCCTGTCGCAGTCATAGGAGCAACAACTCCCAAGTTAATAACACCAACAATTGCAACAAAAATACGAAAAAAAGTGATACCCATTCATCAGTTGCAGCAATTTCGAACGAAAACAAGTTTTCGATGGTATATTCAAACCACAACAGCAAGCACCACGAACGAATTTATTAAATTGTTTATAACATTGACAAACCGCCTTACATGCTAAGAAGATTTATTCTTTTGTTCGGCGCAAGATTAAGCAAAATTACTTCAAAACTCCAAGTTAATACATTTGTTGATGCACGGATTATAATCCCCATATCTGTTCTGTTCTCTTTTGCATTCTAGAAATTTTTATATATTTTCGGTGTCTTTTGCACATTCGCCGTTGCTTTACGTACTACGTTATTATCGTGTTACTCTTTACCTATTGCAAATTCTCAAAAAGAAATTTAAGACGACACATTAACAGCGGAAGACGTCACAAAAACTGACGCACAAAACGGCATACGGTCCTCAAACAACACTACAAAAAAAATTATGCAGATGCTACTTTAAGCACTGTAAACACTATATTCCACATCCTTTAAATTGCGATTCTTGGCTGAGTGGCCAGAGGCATGATTTATTCAGGTTGATAAGCAATGCTTCACCAAATTCATTGCACATGACAAGACCAAGTGTGGCTGAATCATATCATCGTTACCACAATATACTATGAAATTACGAACAGATAAAATCTCGGCAGCTTAATAGGATAAATTAATTTTCCTTAGATAGAATTTTGGGTTGTTCAGAAACGGAGTCATTCAAATTTAATCGTTCTACGGCAGAGTAAACAGAATCAAATATCGACTACATCATATTAAAGATGATGTAGTCGTCATCGTGATTAAAGATGATGTTACACCTGATGAACACTTTCAATCTAAAACTTTCAATAGATCGTCTCGAGAACACGCGATTTTATTCATCACAAACATTTACGGGAACTTGAATACACTAGTACTAGATGTGTCTGCTATTAACTTCTGCTAGACCTTCAGTTTTTAATCGCTGGTGAAAACGGGGAAGACCATCTTGGACATCCAAGAGTCGTCTTCGTAGTTTTAGACGAATACTGTTTCTATATCAAACCTGGGAAGTTCAAATTTGGTATGCCAAATAGACTTTGTATATATATGATATAAATGTGGAAATTCATCGGAGTAGCGAACTGCTACCAGTGATATGTTTTTAATGTGAAAAAACTGAGTGTCTCAATTCACTGAAAAGATGCAAACACCGAGCAACACGGCGCACATATTAATCAGCAATATTAAAAACCATAATCTAGCAATTACCATACTAACGCTTTTCAAAAGTTAGGCGGAATATTCCTTAATTGTTGATGGCTTGGCACCGCAATTGGCAAAGTTCTTCAACAGTCAAAAACCAAATACGGTGGCCAAGACGGCAAACTTTTCGTTATTTTTTAAATATAAAACACTTCGGTCAGTGTATAAGATGGCGAGAACTTACAGCTCATATAAATCATAAACCCTTCACGACTGCTCTCAAAATCATCCGTAGCTTAAGACAAACGAGGCACTTACAATGCGTAACTCATTTCACTTCTAGAATATGGTGGCCGTTATCTCGAGCGTTCGATATGAAACGAAAAGTGATAATGACTGGGCCAGGGGCGCTGCTGAACAATCTTACCGCGGACATAGGTTGCCTTTAGCTTCAAATTCCATTGCTTGGGAGAGTAAAAGTCCTCATTCACTGGAGGTAATACTGAAGCAGAGTTCGTTCTGTGCTCGGATGAAGCCGTGGAAACCTGTGGCGGGAACTTGGAAGCATAACGAACGGCAGGCAATCCGGCTTTGCAAGACAAGAAGAACCATTTACAATAATATAGAAATTTTTTTTTTGTTGGCCGATCTTGTAAAATCTAAACAGATTAAATTGGATCACGACCCAACAAAAATCAGTGTAGCAGGTATTTCACTGAAAGATCTAAAAAAATAAAAGCAAGAAAGCATCTTCATTAAAGTTGTAATGCTAATGCAAATTTGAGACGACGGTGCAGGTATGAAACATGTATGCAGTTATGTTTATAGCAGTCACACTTGGCTCACTTTTTAATAAAAATTATACCTAAGTATAACTTTTCTCCGCATTTTTACTTGCAATTCCCTAAAATACTTTCCTAATTGCTTGTGTTAGCTTTAAATTGTGTTCACTATATCGCACAAGAGTAATCGTTAAATATTACACATAAGTTTGCAATGCGACGTTCTGCGGGAAGTGGCCTTAAAAATGTTTCATTCTACCCATTTTCAATAGATTTCATGTGTAGATCAAAAGTATCACTGCACCTGATTCCACCAATAATTGCCATCTATGCATTGAGCACAAAAATATGTGGACGGATTGAATCGTTTGATATATAAAGAATAGTTGACCATATTTCAAATAGTTCGAGACGCTAAATACTTAGGTGGTATAATGTGCAAACATCAACGTTATTTTAGGAGAAATTGCTGAAAACTTAAAGGCAAAAGCTGCATTTTTTTTACGTAACGTAATAAGTTGAAATATAATAAATATACAAATAGAGCAAGTTTTGTTCGCCTCTATGCATAATATATTCAATTGCTTATGCAACGCCATTCATTGTGACAACTACTTGGTCCATGTTTCAAAATTATTTATACTGAATACATTGGCATTATTTCTATGCAGTAGCTTGCCCCAGGGGTACATATACTTATATAGTTGCGATCTCTTCAACTACAGGATACATGCCTAGTCATGAATATGTATATAAATAAATAGAAATTACTTATAAACATTATTAACATTCTATTTTATGTCTTGCTCTTAAGGTAGGATAACAGGAAAGCCTTTATTCCATTTGGAATATAAGTCACATATTTTACTCAATGATGCTATGAAGGGTAGGATGAAAGAAATGGACAATTTCGAACAAGAAACATGTTCTTCAACCACAGGTAAATAAATGCCTCAATAAAATGCAAAGACACGTGTCTCTTACGAGTTCAAACGTATGTGTCGTATGCACCATACGGCCTGAAGATGAAAGCATTTAATTACATGAAATTTTTTTAATTGAAATAACTAATGTTTAATGTGCTTTGCTTACTTTATATAAAATCTTTTGAATTTAGAAATTTGTACCTATTACATGAGGAAAATTTACTTTCTCAAACATGTATTAACTACGAAAGGTTGAATAATTTAAATACCGCAATAGTAAAACTATATGGAAATGCACATCGATCCTATTGTTCATATGTAGCACCCTTTTTATATAGGTATAGTAATGTTAGATCGTATTGTTAAATTTGATTGGAAAAAGGGTTTATGGAATTTTTGGAAATTCATCTGATTTCAAATTAAACTCCAATTAGACTTTGCCTATTAAAATCACATCAACGAGCTGAAAACTTTTCTTCTATAACAAAATTTAATCTTACCTTCATTCTTTTTAACTCCATAAAGATGAAATCCAAACATACATAAGAACGATAGCAGGTTGGGCGATGACTTATGGTTTTTTTTATACCAATCGCTGAAAGACGAGGGGTATACTCATTTTATCAAAATATTTGCAACGCCCAGAAGGAAGTTCCAGAGACTCTACAAAGTATACATGTTCTTGATCGGCATGAATTTCTGTATCGGTTTAAGCAGGTCCGTTTATCCGTCTGTATGATGTCTGTTGAGAACATTCTTTGGCCGCAAAAATGAAGCTATCGACTTCCAATTCGGATAAAACATTGGACATTTTTGCCCGTATTAAAAATGGGCCAAATCGACCGAAGGACACGACCACAGCACCACGTAAACTGAGAACACCTCTGTTTTTCAAAAGGAATAAACAATTTTTTTGTTTTATCATTACTCACAAATTATGGCAGACATATGTACAAAAATTCTATGGGCGATGCTGTCGCGCCTGCACAAAATTGGAAGAAATCGACTACGCCTACCTAATATTATAGGGTACCAAAATTTAATTTTTTTCAATATCTTTATAAGGTGCAGGAGCAAATTTATCTTTATAAGGATAACGGTGATGGACATAAAAGATTGCATCACGTTAAATAATCTACTATTTAATTTTATATATATTTTATATCTATATATAATTTTATATATATATATATATATATATATATATATATATATATATATATATACGATTTATTCCATTTGTATATATATATATATACGATTGCTTTCCTCTTCTCGTTCTTTCTCTCTCTCGTTTTATTGCTTAAAAGTAGTCCACAAATAATAAGGAAAAAATTGTTCGGTTGAAGAGCTTTCCTGAGAGTTTCACCAATCTACGATCGAGTATTGCCATACTGGAAAGTCGCTTTATTGTCTTTTCTTTAATAATGATATGCTATAATTAACTTTTGATCCAATTATTCGGAATTCGATGCCAAAAATCTCCCTTATGTGGCTTTAGACTGTTTTCCGCACACGAATGCAGTATGCGAAATCTCTTGGTTTAAATTCATCAGTTCGTTTTTCTATTTTTCGACCATTACATCCTTTTTAAATGCAGACTGATTAACATTTAAAATTTGCTTTGGTTATTCAGCAGAAATTCTCATAGCCTAATATTCAATCATTGGTCTACAAATATTCTTAACTGTAATGAATGCTCTCTTTGTTCTTAACATCAAAACTATCATTTTTTTATCGTCTTACCCGATATGCTGATTATGATAAAATATTTTTTTTGCAAACTTCCTTAAGAATTTGGTAAGTTTGGACGTCTTTTCAAACTAGTGACCTAAACGAACGGATTATTTTAAATTGCGGAAATCGTAAAAATTGCGTCTATTTTGACATAGATTCGTTGGAACAGTGAAGCAGGCTGCAATGCGTCATCAAACGCAATTTTCAATAATAGTTGCATAATAATAATCTGTACTATATACTACATATATATGACAGTCAAGGCGCGGTTCGGGTATATTATGTGAATTTCGTTACTCCTGCGATGGGTTGGTCTATTCTTGTCCCATCGAAAGTAATATATTTGATCAATTAAGTCTACATAAAAATTGCCTTACTATTCGAAACATCAGGATACTAAAAAAGCAAAAAGGTTATGCGATGTTTAAAAGCCACACCCATCACAAAATACATGCGCATTATGCAGCCGATGATTAGCAAAAATTCCTTGGAAACGTTTATAAGGATTGAACTGCTCTACAGCGCCTAAGAGTACACTCAACAAGTTGAATACCGTTGAATGCATTGCAAGCAATAAAATAATATGATGCCAAGAAAAATTGGAGAAATTCGCGTTAATGAAGTGCAAAATTTGAAAATGAAAGCTGCCTACTGATTATTTAAACATTCTTCGTAAGTGAACAATAAGTAATATCGTAGTTTTTATTCATACATATATATATATGTACATATATATATATACATATAAATATAAAATTATGTAATTAGGATATATATATACACATATATACAAACTATGTAATTAATTCCAATATTTAATATCGACATATCACTTTAAAATCATATGATGATTGAAATATTATTCATATGATTTTGTTTTGATGACATATACGGCAGGTTTATCAATAGAATATATGGCTCAAATGTAAATGTGTTTTCCGCTCACTTGCACAGCCACAATAACGTAATGCACCACACTTGCTCAGCTATACGTGAAGCGTCCGGCCAATCATGTTTCGACATTTTGGTGCACGATGCCAATGCATTCATACTTTTCAACGCTCAATAAAAAGAACAAAAGAAAATTCGTTACTTTTCTTGTAAGTTTATAAACAAAGCGTTCGGTTGCGTCGAGGAAAGTTCAATGGTGATATTTGAAGAGAGAAATTGAAAGGAACTATTTAGTGTTCTTGAAAAGAAGTTCCCGTAGCTCGGTACAAAATTTTTTTGCAAGCATAGGAAGATGTTTTAATTTTATAAAGAAAGTCGCTCGTTTTGTTTCGTTTTCACAATACAAACTTTATTTAGGGGATATTACGGATAAAGCGTAAATAGAAAACAATTTCACGTAGCCGAACATTATAACTTGCTTATTGTACTTTACAGCACATGAAGTCGCTTTACATAAGGAATTGTGCGAAAGAACAGAACTAACCTGTAACTAGTAAATATTGCCAGCATTGTAATAGTAACCGAATAAACGTGCATAGTATCTTAAGGTTAAAGTCCTGTCGTACAACTAAAATGCATTAGATTTACTTTCATTTTATAACATACACCGTTCAGAGACCCCCATGGTCTACAGAAGCTCTAAAACATGATATAATTCTCCTGAAGTCTACTGCGAAAAAGGTCGCGGACATAAAAGCTGGCGCAGAAAACTCGAATTTGGCCGTAATGGCCCCATACATAAAGTTAAAAAACTCATTGCTATCGGCGACGGCTACAATCATAACGAACACAAAATTTGAGGTACATATCGTAGTAAATGTAGTTCTGAAATTTGCAGCCAATCAGTAACAGCAAAGTAATAGTAAAAGCTGATACGAATATCGGAAGAGTTGCTCTGCTTCCTGTCGGAGGTTGCACATAGAGTCTGAAGAGTTTGAGACGATCTTCCTGCCCTTAAGTAGCGCGACAATTGTAAAGTAAGATACTCACGTTTACATAACACGCTATACTTAGAGTGCTGTTATATATAATTTTAACAAAAGATAATTTTCTCCTTTTTACAATACAGCAGCGGCAACAAGTGCTGGGTGTGAAAGCATTCGCCTTAACCTGCATATAGTACCGTTCTTATATAACGTATTTAAAACTATTGCAAAAGTTTTGTTTCAAAAAAACATTTTTTTTTTTGCGTAGTGAGCTTAGTACAAAGTTTTCATATGTTTTCTTTTAAGGTATTTACCGCAGGAGGAATAACTTTTCACTTTAATACAATTTTCGAAAAAGAGATTTCATTACTTTAAAAACCTCGAACACGTATGAAAACATTTTCTAACACAATCTACGTACACTTAATATATCAAATTCATTTTAACGTACTATACACCTTTCATTTAATTTCGAAAGTTATTAGGAAGAATTTCAGTTTATGATAACAGTCATTAGTTTAAATACTTAAATTATATTAAAGATAATGAAATTAAATTAATAATTTCCCCTTGAGCAACAGCAACGTTTCATTTTAATCTTTGGTGCTATAAACGTTTTAACTTTTTCTTAAACTTTGAATCGAAGAAAATAATGCAGCTTTGTATATTCACTATAAGGAATTTTGGTTAACATTCATAATTATATTAAAATAGTTTGAATTGTTTTTTAGAAAATTTCAAAAGAACAGAAACCTTATGAACAAACAAGACTGTCAAATATCAATTTGAAAAAGAATTTTCGCAACATATTTTACTTTGATTTCACCTATCTTCAGCAAGCATAGCCTACGGCAATCTTAAAATTATTCATACATGCGGAAGAGAATGGGCTTCATAGCTTATGAGCATAACACTACGCACAAAGAGCAAAAAGAGCGAGCTTATACTCGGCTTAAAATGTATGAAGGAAAGTGGTTCTAATGTTTTTGTAAATTTAACACGCAACGGCACGACTTCAACCGAGTATACACGGCTGCGATGCAAATATGCCAACATATACAAAAAAAAAATAGATGATCGGGAATCAAGTAAAGTACATACGCTCTTTTTATTTTATTATTAGCTTAAACAGTGAAATGTATTAAATCACATTTGTCTGTCTTTCTGGTTGCTTGTTCACATCAAATTTTAGCATCAAGCCGCAATTGTCAATTAACAATTAATATTCCATTGACAACTTCACTTTTTACACTGTGCATTACATGTAGTTCAAGACTATATTAAGCTTGCGCGGATGCATGCAACACTCAGAAGAACTTTGGCTAGACCTAACTTTTATTACACCTAAGCTATCCGCTTTGCTTTCTTGTATTCAATTGTACATAGATCTGTTTTTTGGCCCAAGGACAAACGGTATTGAAAATCGATCGGATCGGACCACTTTTTCGACCACTATCTATATATAGCGGCGTACTTTGAGAGATCTTTATATGTGTAACTGTAGGATAGTGCAGGGTATTTAATAGTAAAAGGTGCCCCACTATAGTATTTCAATTGTGTAAAAATTTAATAAATGATGTATTGCGCATGCGCACTGTATGCAGGCAACACCAAAGAAATTCATGACTAGAAAAATACGCCTTTTTTCTATTCTTTCTCCATGTAAATCGGTAGACGATCACCAGTAAATCTAAAATTTTTTTTTCCTTTTTTTCATAATTATTTCAAAAAACTTATTTATCATCAAAATTATTCCTAATTCTTTCCTTATTAAAGTCTGCTAAAGTGAAAAATCAAGCTGGTTGACAAATTTGAGAAAACAATATATAAGTAGTCCTGTCATATGTACATGAATTTGTCGGTTTTTACAATTACCGGTAAAATGTTGCCACAGCGACTATAAATTTAGCTCTAAATGTCCCATACAAATTGGAACTTGTATAAGTCTACAGAAATAAGTCATGAATAGCTTATTCGGACTTCGGCAAAGATGATAAGTTTTCCCTTCTTCTCATTTTTTGGCCAAGTAAAATCATGTCACACTTCTATAAAATAATTTTTATCAAAAATTTACTTTAATTAATTTGTCGCGGTAACATGCGCCCGCATGAGCACTGTTATTCGACTGTTTACCTTTAGCAGAGAATGCTTACACATAAAGCTCTTGGTATCACATAACATATATATAAAGTATTCCTTTTTTATAAAAATAAAACTTTCCAATAAGTTTAGCATGAGTGAAACTAAAAAAATTCGTTCGTTGGCTAAAATTATTAAAGACCTTGAACGATCTTTCACATTGCATTTGCTATAGCAAAGACATCTGGAGATAAAAGTTTAAAAAAAATTAAATTTCCAAAAATTTCTTCGACACATGCCAGACGAAAGGCAACAACAACTTACTTACATAGAGCGTCTAAAAACAGAATATTTTCCTGTTTATCGTTAATTTCAATTAAGTCACCAGACTTTAACTCTAATTCATCATTTACTCATTCCCTTATCTGATCATTTTTCTTTAACAATTTCACGTTAGTGCTTTGATTATTCGATAATATTGCATTGTTACTTGACTGGCAAACATATAGGTACCGGTTCGAGGGGAAAGAATTTAAATGAACCAAAGGTATCAAACCGAAAAGGTAGCAAAGTGTTGCCCAAGTTACTATCTGATGAGTAAAAAAAAGGAAGGGATGATGTTCAATCTATTTTGACGTACAATCGCGAAGTTCGGCTTCTGACTTTCGGTTTTGCTGACAGCCGTTGCTGCCGTTGAATGTAGCAAAACGATATTCTGAAAGCTCATGCGCTCTACAGTTCTGGCATAAAGATGGGATCGTTATAAAGGTATGGTATAGTATTAAAAGGTGAAGGATTTTATCAATTTTTCCAAAAAACAAAACTGTGTTCATCAACTTTTATCATCGCAACTGTACTTTCAATAATCGTCTTCCTTTCACGACGATCGCCTTTCATGGACTTAATCGCAGTTTTCATTCATCTCTTGTAAGCTGAATTTATCGAATCAATCGCAATCTTATAGTTTTGGCTCTTGACCAGTATTACTACAAACGTTGGCGTAGTCATTCGTTGACTTTCAAGACTATATTTTTAGTAATAGACCCTCTGCGCCCATGTACGCTATGGTGAGTAAATAATGCGAGGAATATCCGCATAATAAATTTTTTAAAAAGAACTTGTGGTACTGACTTGTGGTATGCACACGTACTCTGTATACCTCTGCCGGCTGATATATAAATACACCATCGCTTCTTAACTGCTGCAAGAGCTTTCTTCTAAGGATTATCTCTATAGAACGAAGCGATCAGGTTTTGAAGCAAAATTAGCAATACAAAGCGCAATTTGAAATATCATCTCTTTAAAAATGTAAACTCGGAAAGTATGCTTATCTTTTTGTGAGTAATCAAGTAAATTCAGGTAGAACGATGTGATCGCAGATTCGGTGAGATTCACTATAATCCTCTTACAAGATTTATTCCCAAACTTGCTCCTCATCGTATATGTTTTAAATAAATAAAACGGGCTTCCGCGGAATTTTTGATGCTTATTTGTGCTTGTCGATTACCTTTGTGGCAGCATGCGTAATACTAAAAATATCATCACCATGCCTTTTTCATATTTGTTCTATACAACGGACATCCCTTAAGCATAATATTCTTAGCGTTCTTCTGCCAAGAAGACGGGAGTACATCCTTATTAATGGCCAGATATAATATAGAGAATGGCCAATAAGCCGACGTAGGACCTGCCGAACAACAAAGGAACGTGAGTTTCTTTAATTTTCAGTGCTCTTCTTTCATTTATTTTTATTTAATTTGTGATGTCAGCCAAGATAAGGCAGGTTAAGATCGAGATAAAGTAATTCTTTGAACGGCTTCGCTCTTAATTATGTACTTCTGTGTTGTTAGCTTAATTTCGTCTTTACTTCGTTATAATTTATTTACATTTTAATAAAGTTTGTTTTAAGAAAAAAGACCAATAGACCGATGCTTCTTAGATAATTTAAGGAAAACTTTTCATTATAATCAACACATTATTTCCAAATGAATAATTTTGTTGGTTTATGTTTGAGATATTAAAAGTGAATTTACCAGGTTTTTAGTAAACATGAGTTATGTGGCAGCCTTGGCAGGAAGTAGTTCTATCCATAATTTTAGATTTAATAAATTTTTATAAACATACGGTGGTGAAAACCTTATCTTTTCGAAAAAAATTAATTTAATTATTATTATTTTTAAATATTATGACCACAACACTTTATTTTGAAAAGAAACTTTTTTCCTTATTCTCATCAAACTCCGTCCGCGGATTAGGCTACAGATATGCAAAACGTGGTAAATTTCTCCTTTTTCGGAATGAGGCACTCAAATTTGAACAACTCTCAGTTTATGGTCTCAAGTCGATTCTGCAATTGTTTCATAATAAAATCTCAGAATTAATGGCGAAAGTCTACTAAATCAAGCTTTACGCTCTTACGATCAAAAAGTAGGAAGGTTCTTCGACATAAGTCGCACGAACTTGTCTAAACGAATAAGTTCTTTTTTTTAGAGATGTACAACTTTGAACCGACCTCTGTGCCAAATTTCATGCGAGTTACGTTTATTTACTTTTATACGTTAAATACGTTAATATTCTATAGGACAGGACGGTGTTGTCGAAGCGATTCCATAGGTCGTTAATGAAGCTAAATCGGACAGAAGGGTAGTAGAATAATAAGAATTGAATTTGCCAAACCGACGAAAAACTAATGCAGTTTAAGAAGGCGCATTAAGAAGCTAAGAATTGTCCGCCTATAATACTGGCGAATAGTAAACGGCCCATAATGCTCTAATAACTTTTTCCTTTTAACACCTTCGCACGACTAAGTAATTCATCGAGGTAATTAAAGAAAAGTTAGTCTTACTTTTGATTATAGCAATTTGTGATATATGGAATGTAATATATCATCGAAGTATCAAGTCCATATCAAGTACATGAATTTTCGCTCAAGTCTTTCACACACCAGTAACGAACTACTGCATATTCTACCGGATATTAAAAAGATGTTAAAAATTACGTATAATATTTCCGTGTTTATTATTCAATTTGTCCAAAATTTATACCGCAGAGAAAATCAGATTGCTTGCGCACCCTGTCCACGAAGCACGTACATGACATTTGCTGTTGTTATTGTCATATTGAAATAGTAAAAAGATTTCCAAAGTATTTAATTCAATCGACAAGTTAAACAATCAAAAATAATTTTCTTCTTTTCTTAACTAGGAAGTGTATATTAATTCTTAATTGTTAACACATAAAAAAGTTTATTTTCTTCGTATACTTTTGCTGTCGAAAGAGTACATTTTTGTCTAATGCCTTTAAAAACAACTACTTTTAAAAAATTTCTTACACCCTTTCCTTGAAAAATATTTTATGAAATTTGTTTTTTTAATTTCTTGAAATTTCTACAAAAAAAATTCATAAAATATTTTTTATTAAATGTGTGTTGCTTTGTGCATATTCGCGTATAGAAAAATGTGTTAACGCAAGTGTAAGTAGTTACTTGTTGATGTCACCACTATTATAGTCTTTTGTTGGCAGCTTCAGTCACCAGTCATTGTATCTATAACTAAGTCTGATGCACACTGTTACAAGAGAAATCAACTAAGTAAATGAACTTAAACTAAACTAAATAAAATTCTGCTCTCTAGAGAATATTCTTTTAGTGTATATGTCACACTGTTCAACGAAGATTCTAATGCAAGTATTGTTGCATTTGCTGCGATGTGGCTGACATTCCCGGCCAAATGGTAGGGTGGGCTTATACAATGAAACGTTACATTATGCTTTGTTAATATAAACTTTAGTGCTTACTTCTTTTCGATGTTGTTTTCTCTTTATTCTCTATTTACATTTTTTTCTTTTGCTGATGTTGAAGCCGTTGGAATTCATTGACTGGATGCTGTCATTCTTGCGACACAATGTGATACCACGCAATGTGATGTCATGTGCAAATTGTTGCGAAAAGTAAAACTTTTTGCTTTTTACAATAAACGACAATAAGAGCAACGATAACAACCAGCACTACTACTAACACATACGTATATGCATAGAATTATTGAAGTGAAATAGTTCGGTTTGAAAAATTTTTAGTTTCAAATGCACACATACACACACATCGAGCCATAAACATTTAAGCCATCAATTATTTCGGTAATCCTTTGACTTGACTGCGTTGCGGTTTCCCTATACGTTCCGTTGCTGAATTTTATGATTAAAATTAACCCAGTTTGCATTTGATAAAAGAGTTTTTGGTAAATCAAAAAACATTTTTCACTATTTAAATAGTTTTTTAAGCAGACTTTAATATATGGATACACACGAAGCCGTAAGCATATATGTATTATGTAATTTCCATTAAAATGTTTACACAGACAAAGTTTTCAAAAGTTTTAGCATTTTTTTTTTTAGTTTCCATTTTTTATTTTTTTTTTGTCTGCATCTGAAATTTCGCACAAAAATGTTTAACAACGTCATGATTATATTCAATTGAAATTTTCTTTCATACATATGTACGTATAATTTTAGCCATAGATTATCATATAACATATATAGAAGGAATTGCAAGTTTAATGCTATTGCTAATGTCTTGATGCTATTTCTACATTTCGAAATTGGTTTACTTTATAAGCAGCTTTCGAAATCGAGAACGTTGAATAGCTCATACATAAGTTTTATTCGTTGAGTTATTAAACATTGTTCGGAATCAATCTTTGATGAAAAGTTAATCTTCAATTGAAAACTGTTCTGAAATGCTTAAGTAAGTTTTTCTCAAGTATTCCCAATAGATAAACACAATTGATAGGAATGAAGAGTCTTTTGCAAATTGAAAGCACATTGTTACAAAAGTCCAACATATAATAAAATGCGTCGGCATGAAAATTAAGAAATCATATTCTAACACTGGTAACACCAAATATAGATTCATTTGCATGACGGACGAAGTCGTGCAAAAATTAACAACAATCTCCAGAACACATCAAGGGTGCATGAGCAGAATAGGTGCGGAGAGCAGGGCCAGTCCAGTCAAAAGGATTGAGCTAAACGGACAAGACCAGAAGAATCATTGCAAATATAAGTTCCACAATTCAGTGGTACGAACTTAATCCCAAGAGCAGTCACGTGTAAACGTTAAGTCATAAACTGCAGTTTTTCTTAACGATATCGTCCAGCACAACTTCCATTGGTCGAATCGCACCATGACTCTTAATAAGCTTTTTGGAAATGTTCTACTTATTTTGTAAATTATTATGAAAACATTTTCACGCTTTCGATTTCGATTGCATTTTTCAGATAACCTTATTAAGTCTTTCCAAACTACTTCTATGAAATTTACTCGCGTATGTCAGATGATATATATATTATATTACAATGTAATAATATAATAACAAGCATAACCTAATAACATAAATCCGAACCAAGTTTCAACACTCTATTAGATATTTTTCATTGTCGTGGAAGGACGAAAGGTGCCGAAATTCGATTCATAAATAAACATTAAAAAATTAACGGTATATCAAAGGGTAGTCATTACATAGCCTGTGCACACTGGTGTTGTCGACCCGGAACGCTCCGAAACGTCGTTCCGTTACTTCCTTTTTGGACAGGAACGTGTTCCGGAACTAAAACTGATTTCTGATAACGAGAATTTATAACAAACATTGGAAGACGGGCGAAAATTGGGGGAAATCTCCCCACCGTCGTCAAATTTGGGACATGAGACCGCACAGAGCGGCCGCCTACCCAGGGTCAGCCCCGCCTATATAATTATATATACCCGTTCCGGTAAAAAAGAAAATTAGCGCTCTGGTAAAAAAAAAATTAGCACAACACCACTGCCTGTGCAGTTTTGCTTACCACAGATTTTTTAGATATTCTCGTCATAGAACATTAAAAATTAAATCTTGTTGATATAAAGAAATTTATTTTTAATTTCTTATGCGGGATAAACCTATGTCGCACAAATCGACCAGAGTAAATTTGTGTTTCACAAGCCACTCTAGATCGATTTTTATGGCAAAATACTAAACTTTGGACAGAGTTTGCCACATTAAGTCCTATTATTTTCTTGAGAACATTTATGTAGTGGAGTATTCCAAAAATACTACCATGGGACAAAAATCTTCTAGCACTCGTTTGCTGTCGTAAAGCAATATGAAGAAATTTTTCAAAATATATGGGAAATGGTCATAAAAGTTCGATCAAATCCATCTACAGTATTGTGTACATCCACATATATATCCTTATCATAAGTTATGTGAGCGTAAGGTTGGTATAAGTATTGCTGGCATTCTCCATTAATAGCCTTAATGTCTTTCAACGAATGTCATGTATTTTGCAGGTTTACATGATTGTATTGCAGTATTGCAATTCTTCATCATGGTCGTCCGCTTTAGATTAGAAACAGATACTAGTTCTTTCCTTTAATAAAGTTTAACTTTAGAGGTGAAATCAGGATAATAACCCTGTTCACACAATTATTCATAGTGTAAACGATATAATTTACAAGATTCTTTTCCATGCAAGCGTAGTTTTTAATTTTTCTTTAATTTAAATGATCTTTTTCAGACTAGGTCCCACTTTAATCAAAACTTGTCGTTCATCTAAGAGTTTGCTATGGCATGTGTATGCGATAAACCTAATACGAGACGACAAAGTTTAACAAGTTTTTCGACAACGTAATTATCCTTCGGCATGTTTTTTTATGGTTACTGCACACTAAAAAATATTTAAGAAAAACTTTTACCGTAACCTCACCAAATATTACATTACATTAAACGCATGTACAGTACATGCACAGACTTAAAAATAACACTGTCTGTGTTAAGACGAATGCTGCACAGACATAGCTCTACGCTTCCAAAACAATGATGAAATTTATGCTTTTTCTTAATTGTGATCCAATGTGAATATTTTTGCTTCGAAAATTTTTGCTCTAGTTATTGTATCAATATCGGTTACAAATAGAAAAGGATTCTTGATAGACCATTCGGTCGTAAGACGAGTGGATTAAGTAGTTTAAGTGAGCGAACGTACGTGTGAAGGAACGCGGTCACGGATGAACGGCTGGAACACTACTAAACGTAAAGAAAAGCAGTATCCATTGGAGCACTCAAGATGCATTAATAAATGAAGAGATGGATGTCAAGACAAGACGTTAACTAAACGACAAAGTTAACATATCTTCCCGACATCTAGATAAAGAGTGCGAAAAAAATTTGAAAACAGAAAGCCCAAAGCTTATATTTACCCATGACCGCCCTGACAAGTTAACTGCAATTGCCGATGAAAAATTTATTGGTGAGTTAAGAGAAAAAAATGAAAAACTTTAATAATTGTTGGCTTATCGTAGTTATTGTTGTCTTGACGTTACATAAAAGTATAGCAAATATTAGTTATATAAATCACTATAGCCACAAGCTCTTTCAAGTAAGCTATCATTCGCCCGCTTTGTGCATACCTCGCCAACATAAGCAATTGAGTGGTACATCAGCAGTATATATGCTCGTAGGTAATGCTAATGTTTAGGTTCATAAGTTATTGTTTCAGCCTTTTCTGTGAAACCTAAACACAACTCAGTATTATCGAAATCTACATAAAATAGTTCCCCGTAATATCCCTTAATATGCAGCGAACAGATGTTTTCGAGCGTTGCACCTATATGCATATACAGACATAACTTATGCGCTGTGCAGCGGCAGCTGTAATATGGCGTTCTATGCTGTGCTCTAGTTTACGTTAGTATAGCGATGTTATTGGTTTATGAAAAACTAACTTACCTAAGTATAAAAAGACTCTGCATAACCCTTTCACGCATATAATTACACACACCTGGTATACGACTTAGCTGAGCATATAGTGAAAGTGGTAGAATAGTGTGGACACGGGCATGTGTTTACAAGTTAAAATAGAATATTTTTCATAGTTGTCGTTATTCTAAACGGATGTATGTCAAGTGCCAGGATAACCGGTAAACAACAACACTAACAATAACGGTGTAGCCAGATAGGTATCGATACCTATATATACCTATGGCAAAAGTGAGGTAATACTCTAGTATGCAAACGACAACGGAGTACATAAATTACAGCACTTGAACGGGAGTATTTACCAGCAACACAACAACAATTACGTGATCGAATTTAAATGACATTTCTACGGAAAAGTTCATAAAGTTAGCAACACAACAACAGTTAATGCAAGCACCGCAAATGTTACAAACAAAACAACAACTGCTGACTGCCTATTTGTCTAACTGCCGACCCTTATTTTAGTGATAGTACCACCGCCACTAGTAGTACACACAACAGTTCTAGCATATACATATTTACATTCAGACAGACGTAAGGAATTTCTATTACTTCAATTACATACCAACAGTTTTTCGAGTGAATTCGATTACAAGTTGTTCAATGGCAATAGTTTGGTAATACGAGATATTTTCGATTTTCTTTCTACTTTTTTTTTTAAGCAATTTTTCCCATTAAGCATTGTGTACGTTACTAAATTGATTTGCGTGCAGTTTCCACGTTTGTAATGATTTCAATTTGTTATCGATAACTTTTCTTGCGTCTTGTGGAATACTGTAATGGTTGACAACAATTTCCATTAAAATATTTCCTACGTCTTATATAAATAATCAAAGTTTGTGAAAAGTGAAATACAAGATCTTGTGGTTTCCAAGGTATCAGCTGCACAACTTCCTACCGTCAGCCAGCTAACTAACAGCATATAACGGAATAGAGCTCTTTGATTTTTTTTCTTTTTAAATAGAAAATTGTTTATAATTTAGAAAATTCCATTTGTAAAGTTTTCTTTAGAACGCTTTTACAAAAAAAAAAAAAAAGCGAAAGAAAACTCAAAAAATTTTCTCTGATTTAGAACGAAACTTAAATATCCTATATATTAAAACCTCTTTCCAGGATATATAAAAAATTCGGAAAATTTCGCATATTTTCTAGAATTATTAGGGACCACTCCCATTGCCAGCTTGATCTGGTGTGTATTCACACCAGAAATATTTAATGCATTGTCACTTCGTTATTAGGCCCTTCGAAAGAACTGATAACGAACGAGCGCTTAGACGCCCACGAGTAAATAAATTAAACGGTTGCTTACTAGCGAAACATGACCTTTTAATTGCATGGATGTCTGTAAACAGTCAGGTGTACTTCTACGCTTAAACGTTGCAACTGGATTAAAAACGTGTGAGCCAGTTTTTAACGCTTCATTTAAACTTTTGCAGCTCTAACATGGGCATGGTGAACGCTAAATTGACGGGTATGGAGATCTAATACTTAAGCATCAATTAGACATCAATTTCCAATCCATTGTTTCAACAGCTTTGAGTTTAGTTGATTCGATCCAAAGAACGGACAGTTGGACGGAATCGTTGATATATAAAGGCACTATAAGTCTTTGAAATGTATACACGTATATGTAAAATATGCGTAATAAAGCATTGCATTGTTTATCACAACTTTTCCAACTTCGGAAATTACAAACGCAAATGATGAATGGACACAGGCAAAGACAAGGCTGAATAAAACTCTATTTTGACCGGCAATGCTTAAACACCTCTAATGTGTCTCTTTAGCTGTTGCCAGCCCAATAGCAAGTCTAGTATACTTCGAAACTTTGGCATTAACTGCAAAAAATATAAAGTTAATAGAAAATGTTCAAGAAATAATTTTATTGAAGAAAAAGTTATTTGACAATTTTAATTGGCAAATTATTGAAAAACTTTCCAATCAAGACTATGCATTCATAAGCCTGCACGCATTCATTGCTTGAGCATTACTTAACAGCTAATTAACTAAATCAACCGTAGCTTGTAGAAGCCTTCAATGTTATATCTACGCAAACACATATTTACATAATACAGTGTTTGATATACGTAAGGAACCGCAATCTGTATCAGCGTCTGTATTAGCTTACAAATGTTATCCTAAACAGCTTCCTGCAAACTAATATAAACCTTAATTACATTCAACCGCTCACATAATATCCTAAATCTATGAACTATTGATTGGATTTCACTATAATATATTATGAGAAGGAAATCTCTTCTTTTCGTTTCCTGCTTTACACTAGAGGCCAATGGTTAACTAATCATAAATTATATGGTGTCGTTACGTTAAATAAGCAAATTAGCAGGCAATATTATGAAATGCGCCAGGGATCGTTTAATCGTAAATATGGATGATCAGAATGGAAGAGCTCTTGGAATTCTTTCATTAATTAAATTCTTGGTGCTTACTGTGTGTAGTAAAATTTGCAAAATGGTTACATTTTATAATCAACAAACCGAATTTCTATGGAAACTGGCATTTTTCTATTGCGTTTTATGTGTCGAATGGTTACTCATCATTCCTTTCGCCACCCAATCATTTATTTCACTGGCATGCTTTGCTGAAAGGAAAATCAATCTTAAACTTTTAGAATTTACTTGCCCTCTGCTCAAAATCTTCTGGTCTGCCTCCTGCTTGTGCCGTGGTAGATGCTTCAGGACAGGTTCTTCTCAAGCACATATTTCACGAAAGTACTTCAACTTTCACAGCCGAAGCCAGAGCTATCCTTCACGCTGCGAACCTTGCCCATAAAAGCAAACTCAAAACCGTCATTGTTACTGACAGTTTGTCTGTATTACAAGCTATTCGGAATCCTTCGACTTCGAGATGGAGCACCATCAACAAATTAAGGAGTATCATTACAACACCCGGTGGAAAAATTAAAAAGTTATGGATTCCAGATCATATCGGTTTATTGGCAAATGAACAGACTGATCGAACGGCAAAGTATGCTGCTTCTGCACCTCTGGTTATGGATGGCATGGAAAAGTTGGATCTTCAAAGACATATTGGAGGAAAAGTTAAAGAGAAAATTACAGAAGCAAATCTCCAATATCATCATCAACACTACTCTTCTATTAACCCTCAATTAATTCCGACTTTATATCGAACAAATGTCGAGAAAATCAAGATTCAAACATTTTCGAGAATTCGCCTTGGGCATACAATTGCAACTCACCAATGGATCTTGAAGAATTCTCCCTCCCCAATCTGCAGTTGTGGACAAATTCTTACTATAAAGCACATACTCTGCGACTGCCTCCTTGGCTAGAAGTATTGCATTTAAAACGATTAACCCTTTGGGCTTTCTAAAATCAGCTTCAGAACAGAATATTAATAATTAATTACTTTATTAAAACTACTAGGCCCAATATCTAATGTAATTTTATAAATTAGAGCCTGTCTTGCTAGGGCTCAAGGTATTTTTTGTTTAGTCTAAGAATTTATTTCATTAGTCTAAAATTATAATAATAATAATAATAATAATACTTGCCCTCTTCTTAAGGCACTCTCTGGCGACTCATAGAGTAATGCGATATGAACTTAGTAGTAAGCCCTTGACGTTTAATGATCGCAAATTATTCATCTTTAGAACCTGCTCCTCCGATTGCCGGTTATATTTGTTAACGTGGACAAGTTCTTATTTCCATAAAAGGCCGTTTAGTGTTCTTCTTTTAATTTCCATCGTCTCTGTTGAATTTTCCATCATGTTAAGCGTTTCTCATGCAGTTACGTATTCTATTAATTGTGCACATTAATGATCTCCTCACTGTAAGTAAATCTTATCAAATCTTAATTTCCTTGAACTTAAAATCGTACTCTTGTCTCCTTCAATAGGATTTAGAAACTTTACATGCTACACATAGGGCTACTTTAGTTCTCTGCCATTATATCTAAGACAATGGAGAAAGACATTATTCTCAAGAGCGGATGGATGCTATCAATACTGCGTGCACTTTTAATTCACGTAAATTGGAGAATACAGCATCTTTCTTACACATTTTTTGCGATCAAAGACTACGTTTCGATCCACATATGGATCTCTCTGTCTATAAAGTAAGCTTTCTTTGTGGCGCAGTCTGCTTCGTATCGGTGCTAAGTTTACCCAATTGAATAGGCGCAGAAACAACCCTGGTGCTGACCAATTTGAATTGGCCCTTATCTATGCTGGCCTCCTTGTCACCTTATAAAAATTTTTTGCTATATTTATTTCTAATTTCGCTAAAGCAACGTTAGTTAATTTAATTATTAGTATCGTGGGCTCGCTGGTCGTTTTAAGTGAGATAAATTCCAACGGTTTCTCTGATAACTTACACTCAGTCAATGTAAGTATGATTATGAGCTATTCAACCCGTTTAGTAACCTTTTTCTACAATTTAATCTATAATTTAATTCCAATGTTGGACACTTTGAATACTATCGAATGAACTCGTCTTTCGGCTTTCGAGCTTTGCTTTCGTCATACCTAAATTGTTTTTCAATCTTTAGTGTTTCGTATGATTCGTTAATAAACTTAAACCTACTGGCTACTAGATTCACAACGGTTGTCATGCACGCTGGCGTCGCCAGTTAAACGGTGCAATCCTAGCTCAGATCCATATCGATTACGAGTACGTTTCAGTGCTAGATGTGCATTTATTTACGGTTTCATTGGCAAACTTTATAAGGACAACATTTTCTCGCGTAAGATTATTCCTAAGAGTCTGCTGTTACTAAATTCGCCTGTTATGTCATATTTATATATATGATAAAAAGGACAAATAATGATGGGTTTAAAAGCCTATTTATTTATCCGTATATACGTCCATCCATTTGTCTTTGTGTGAAATAAAACTAATACTCTACACTTATGTAGCTGACCAAATTCCTTGCACCTTATGATTATAGTGCCTATGGTTTGCTAAAAATCATGGCTCGTTGTCACCCCTTTCTTTTTTTTCCACCCCCCATCCCTCCTCTTGCTTTTCTTCATAAGTTTAGAATTAGGATTTTTTTAAATTTCTCTCCTCCTTTCGGGGCTCCCGCTATTTTGTCCTGCTTGCGGCTTTTGTTGTTTCGCTTCCAAACACCGTGCTATCAAGATGGTCTTGCAACATTCTGCGATTCTTATTGTATTGGTAAAATCCTGGCTGTCATAGTTACCTGACTAGCTTTATTTGCTTCTCTTTTCAAAGCTGACGCTATTATGATCGCTTGTTCACACAACATTTTCCTTCCTTCATAATTCGTGCTAACGCTTAATATCCTTCGTTGTTGTTGGCATAGTGCGCGAGATAAGTATTGCTGATAAAGTTGTTTACGCATTAGCATAGTGAAAATAATGAAGTCGTTTTTGTCGACAGGTACATATGAATAACAACACATAGACGATGGAGTGAAAGCGATTAATTTTCGGGCTGTTAACTTTTTCTTTTATAACACACGCATCGTATCTACGCTTGTCAATACTAATGAAAATTTGCTGAGCTCATCGTGTTTGCGCTGTTAAATAAACGAGGCAAAAGTCGTGTCTTATCCCCATTAGGGGTCGTTCGCGGAGGGACTACACCTCTGAACTAACTAACGTCATGGAGTACTAAATGGTTTAATTTAGATTATGTTAGATAAAGTACATTAATACTCCCGATTACTTTGCATTAGGTCAACTATGCCGTCCCCTTTCTAACAGTACTATCGCTCAAAATCATAATATACGATTCTGTCTCCTAGTAAGATTTTCTCGCGTTATGATAGCTAAGGAGAAACAAGCTCAACAAACTTTATGGGTGATGCCATCTTTCTATTGTACTCATCTACGCACTTAATTACATGTATTTGCATATATATGTAAATATGTTTTATTTAACTTGTGTATGTGTAAAAACTTTGCGCATGGAAGTTAACAGCAATCACTTGAACTGATGTAAGACGTTATAATTAACTAAGTTATCAAAATACTGTTAGTAATTGAATAGTAATTGGTCAACGAAACTTTGACAGATTTCGGTTCAATTGAATTTGTTATAGCCATCGTAGCATATAAATTGCAATGTGCCTATGTACGCAATAGATTCTTGATTATTTTTGTGCCACATAAAGTCGGCGCACTATACATCAATTATCGGATTTGAATAGTAATGCTTGTAGTCATGGTGAAAATGTTCGTTACTACACTCACTCATTCACTCATCCAATCATTCTGACTGTTGCAATTGCAGACACATCCGTTTCCCTACGCATTTTGTACATGAATGCAACAATGTCCTGAACGATGAATAAGTCGCATGCATATGTACGGATATGTGCAGACATGTTTGCAATTCTTGCCAAAAAGCTTGGTTTTATTTTCCTTTTTTTCATGCTTGCTGAAATCATCTAAAAGTGAACAAACAAATCTATACACAACCGACCAACTGCTGAATGCTGAATGGAATGGCGGACTATAACAAACTATAAAGGCTTGAAGCAGTCTGCACCAGTGTATGTATGAACCTGAGTTTTCTGTGCCATTATTGGGAATACATATGTGTTTCTCCGCCGAGTACAAGTGCTTGTCAATCATCAAGCAAATGACAAATAGCTGTTGTTGTCATTTTGCCAGTTGCAGTAAGATAGAAATGACAAAAATGTGCACAATTCGAACATCAAATACGACTACTCTCCCCTTCACTAAGCAAAAAAATGATAACAACAAGAACAATAACGACATTTTAATGTTTACAAGCACTACTTTCGTACAATTCCATTTAAGAATGAAAGGAATTGTTTGCAGGATTTAGAGATGTGCCTGCAAGAAATTTTCGTCATTGCTTCACAAAATGAGAGATACTACCCAGCATTTCATATACGTTAAACGACCTTAAGAACTTCGATAGGTTTTTTTTAAATTGTTTCTTTTTCTACACCGGAGAACGGTTTATCACGTTACTAGACAGGCGATTTTCCGGGAAAATCGAAATTATTCTTAAAAAAAAAAAGTGGTACAAGACATTTTATTCAAAATGTTGTTTACCGTTAGCCACAATTTTTCCCATTTGTCTCTCAGAATATAAATTTAAGGGCGAGAAAAGGATTGATCTTCTTTGGATTCCATGAGCAGTCGATTGAGTAAAGGAACTTTGGTAGCAAATTTTATTGCGGTGAGATTTCCCTTAATGGAAAAATAACCCTACAATGTATTTTTGCTTATTACGGCTGTTTTTCCGTTAATGCCATGTTAAACTACCTCGGCTCCACAGTGACAATTTCGACGGGATCAGGAAATAGTGTAAAATAGCTAGTTGTTGGAATAAAGAAAATTGGAGCGCTTCGACTTTACTCTTGGTATTAGCGCTTTGGCTTACACCATTTGTGATTCGAATATACGAATGTGTCCATTTTTCATCATTCATTACAATTCAGCAGCATCTTCCTTCGAATTAAGCTGAAACCTAGAATGCCATCGCTCAATAGGCTATAGTTCTAATTACGCTTAACCTTTCTTTACATTGAAAATACTACATAATGTCTACGGGACATCATGCTTAGATGAACACAATACAAACATATCGATTTGTTTGCGTAATACGTACGTATTCACATTCATCATTCTCTTAGCATTAACAATTTCATTATTAACATATGGTGGTGGACTAACAATCATGTTGTTGTCCATGAAATTTTATATTATGTCTACATCAAACAAAACATTTCGTAACATTGTACGAGGTGCTAACCGACATTGTGTGATAAATGATTATTAAGTACAGCTACTCAAATGATACATTAGCTGTGCCAAGTTCTTGTAACCCATTGATTACATTGGATTGGACATCCTTTGACGTCAATTTTATATAAAAATTACTATTAAAGATGATTTTACATTAGTCTTGATTGTGAATAAGTTAAGTCGAAGTCGAACTCGAAAAATTTTAACCAATTCCAAAATAAAAAAAAGAGTGACAACATTGTGCGGTAATCAAACATGTCAATAATTGAAAATCGACTTAATGGTGTCTTTACTTGCGACGTGGAAATTGTTTTTAAGGCATCGAAGCCAAGAAACGTTAAGAGTTTGAAATGTAACTGACATTCCAGAAGATCCGTTTACTTATTGCTAAAACTTCTGTAAATGTCTTGACAAGCAATTCCATCTTTCTGTTAACCCACTCTCCTGCTATTGTTGCAGAGAAAAGCAATCATTTAAAAAAAAGTAGATTTTAGAAGAGACACTTTAATGTTTACCTTGAACAGAGACATGAAGTATCAAAGGTCACACTTTTACGTTTGCAAGAAGAAAGTCCTAGATGTATGGGACTTCCAAATACTTTCACTATTGACTCGATACACTTGATCCACTTATGTTCCAACATGTATGAAGATATTATTCCAAACTCCTCAAAATAAGTACTGTTTAAAGATCAGCTTTTTGTCAGGTTTGAAAAAAAAGAAACCAAACTGCGATATGCTGCGGAGAATAGGACGCCTGTCAACGCTTCTTTTAACATATATTATTCCACCTTCGTTGGTAAATCCTACGGCTTTGCTCTAAATGGCTTTATTTTCGCTAAGAGAAGAGTTTCACATTCGTCTAAACAGGTTGCGAATGTGTTACTGACTGCTGTTGCCAGACACTTATTAATGTATCGTTAGCATATGTTGAATTGCCACGTCATTCTATTCGTTCAACTCAGTACTCCAGTTTTGCAAAAAGAGTACAATTTCTTGAAGAGACAATTCGATAGGAGTTGAAAGCTAAATATTAATTATGTTCGTTTGTTTTTACTTTCTAATCAATGTTCAAACTCCTTTGCGTGTAATAGGCATTAAAAATTCGACCTAAAGCGAATATAAACCTCGCTTATGTGTCCTTTATTTCATTATAAACCAAATATCTCTTCATGCGCTATCTTAAAATGCGTAAGGCTCTTTAACTGACCCGTTATCTTTAAGATGTGTCATAATGAAGATATATTTCTCCCTTGTACTGAAGCTCTTCACGGGAGGCATGTAAGCTAGCAATAACACAGGCATTTATATGCACATGTATTCACTCAGTGATTTGAAGAACGATATATGTTTACTTTTAATCATTGTTTGTCATTTTAGCCTGCAGCTGACCTGAAGATTAATGCAGATAACGTCCTGATTGTCTTGATGATTAATTGCTAATCAAAATTCCTTAAAAAATCAAAACATAATAGAAAGTACAAGAAAACATCTAGTTTCACAAATTTTACACACATATGCAATCTATACCTGCACGACGTGCAAGCAACTTTTAAAAATTCTTAATTAAAACATCAATTTTGATTTTTTTCTCTTTGACATCTGCATAAAAGAAAGAAAGAAAGAAAATCACTTCATTTCTAATATCGTTGAAATGTTCCTTTTCTTTCCTACTTTTTCCTATCTTTTTCTGTGTCTTTATTGATTTGTATTGAAGCAGCAAGTTCAGTTTGGCTCAGCTCAGTTAATAACATTGTGGTATGCTTTAAATTAAAACTGAATTAGAATTGAAAATAACACAGAGCACATGGCAAATGCATGTTGCATGGAAACTAGAAACTTAAAAAATCAAACTATAAATTTTGTCTGCATAATGTTAAAGTAAAATTGAAACCTAGACATCAAAAAATGAATAAATTTTCGATACAGAAAAGAAAAATGTATCTGGCGGCAAAAAAAGAAAATGTAAAAAACCAAGTTCACTCCAAAAGGAATGATAAGCATTCATTACGTTTAACAAAAGTAGAAATTTGCAACATTAGCAGGAAATAGAATAGAATTGAAATTGACTTACATATCGATGTAATAGGAGAAGAAGAGAATAGGATAGACTACCAAGCAATAGGAAGAGCACATAATAGCGTAGCGTATGATAGGTAGGATAGAAAGAAGTGCCATCAGTGGGTATAATCGCAGAGTATGAAATAATATGGAACATTATGAAGGAGGTTCGAATAACGTGTAATAACGTAGCATATAAAACAGAATAGCATACAATAGCTTACAATAGCAAAAAATAAAGCAGACTAGGATGAAATACAATAGAATAGAATAAAATAAGATAAAACGGCATAAAATGAAATAGAATAGAGAAGAATAGCATGGAACAGAATTAGAATAAAAAGGCGAAAGCTAGAAGACAGCTTAGCACCTACAAAAGCGAGGCCAAAGGGCTAGAGAATAGCAATAATGCGTCTAATATATTATGACGGATTAGAAAGTACGGAACACAATATGTCAATTTAAAAAATGAAAATAGAAAGTTAATGGAATAACAAAAAAAAATAATACCCGAACTAGGAAGCACCAAATTCCAGCGAATTCCCAAAATAACAAAATACCGAAATGAGAATATAGTGACACAATGAAACGAGAAAATGGATTAGAAACAAGGTAATTGCTTAGGAAAATAGTGAAACAATACAATACTAAACAAAACAAAACAATAGCATCTTAACACACATGTGGAATATACCTGATCAATAAATTTCTTATTGTTTGTAGACAACTTAAGTTGGTATTCAACTCCAACACTTTCACAACGTATCACTTCAAACTGTTTAGACTGCCTGTGACAAGATTGTCTTATGAATTTACAATTGTTGTCTTAATGAAACTGTAAAGAAGAATTTTCTTCCGAAAATTCAAGATAAAAAAAATCCCAGTAGTAAGACATTTTAAGTCGTATCTAAACAATGAACAGTTAAAACTAGAAAACCATGTTTTTATTACGCAAATATTAGAATTTTGAGCATTGATTTGGGGTCGGTTTGTCATCTTTATTAACTTGTTTTATGCGTTCATTGTGGTTGTCGTTCCATATGCCCAGAATTCGTCACCTTTCACAAATGTAAAGGCGAACTTTATACGGCCACGTCCTTCAAAAGAGGATACATAAACTGGGTGTAATCAGAACTGTAGAGATTATTGACAGCCTAACCAAAGCTCAGATTTACATTATTAAAGGAATAAATGAATGCAGAAGAAAGAAATAAAAACGTTACATATCTTCAAATTTAAAAAGTTCTACTTTAGTAATATATAGATGGAAGAAAACTTTGTCTACAGTAGATTAAACCCGCTAGCAAAATGAGGCATTTCGAAACATTCCACGCAGTCGGTGTGTTTGTAATAAAACACCAACTGCTGTAAATCAATGTCACCAACACCAATGGCACATGACCGCAGTTTGCATGTACGCCTGTACATTTATTGAATAAGCATTTCTACACACACACAAAGCACAATACAACATTCTGTGTAACATAAATCTCAGCACCTTAGGTTATCATAAGTTAGTAGTTTGCGCAAAAGTGAAATCGAAAACGTAAGTCGTGTAACAATAAACATCGCCATTGAAATATTACTAAGCGAATAGAAAAGCACAATACCATCATCAAGATATTTAGATTAGCGATTGTAAGTAGCAAGAGAACGAAAAGAAAAACGAAAGTAAGAAAAAGGGAACAAAAGAAGAGATCGCTTGCAAGATAAAACTATAAATTTGTCAGATATTACGTTGCACAATTTATAGTTTTTATTACAAAGTAAATGATTGGTTGCCGACTTACTCTGTGCTCCTTAAAGATAAGTTATTTAAAAAAATTTTTACGGTGATATCTCTGCTACGCTGTTCCACCCACGTTCATAAATTTGTAACTAAAGCAGTTTCAATATGCACTCAACTGACTTTTACTGTCAAGCAAATACAAAACAACTCATGTGTGCTAAGAATTCAGAGTAAAAAAGGCCATCGGTTAAATAACCTTAAGTAAATTGCACGGTACGTTTAGTTTCCTTTTACAGATAAGTAGTAGATATACTGCTTTTTAATATTAAAACTTTACGAAAGATAGGAATGAGAGCAAAATGTAAAATGTTGCTTTATAGAGCCACACATGCATAGCTACGCACATACATGTATAAAAAATAATTGCTAATTGGAAAATGGAGCACATGTTAAGCTTTAAAACTGCATAACTGTTGTGGCTGGAAATATGCATCCTTGCATATGTGTATATACATATATACGGATTTGTGTTCGTGTAGTATGCATTTTCACATGTAAATAAAATGTACTTTAACCCCAGGTAAACGTACATAACCCAAAGCCGATAAAAAACTTTTTAATGGTATTCAGTGATAAATAAATGGTAAACTTTCGTAAACAATATCACAAAGTAGGCTTCGATTTCGTATATAGACATTATATATGTAAGCATAAATTACTTACTACAGTTAAGCAATGCAAGCAACTTTCAAACATATTTAAAAAAATTGCTTTTGTATTTAAAATATCTGTGTAGACTTACGTATAAAAATATTTTTTTGTATATAAGTGTATGTCGTGTTTTACAAGAAATTTGCCGAAACAGAAATTCTCAAACTTTCATTTCTGTTGTGCGCCATAAATCAACAAAAATACCAGCGCGTTTATAAAAACACGAACACTGAATAATTAAAGCTTTCCTAAAGAATGGGAAATTCTGTGCTCGTGGAATAATGACAGACTATGAGGAGAATTGAAGACTAAAACTGAAAGTTTCGTAAGGAAAAAAAACAAAAAAAAATATAACATTTTTAAAACGCTGAAGCCAATTAAGCTGAAGCTCATTGCTAAGAACTAATTTTATATGGAAAATCGTATTGGTATAAGTTATTTTATCGATGCGACTTTTTGTGTCCGTGAATGAGTTACTGTTTGTATTCGTGCTCGTGGGCATGGGTTTGGCGTAAAAGGAAGTAACAGACTAACATTAAACAATCAGTGGCCGATTAGCGACCGAAGTACTACACGTACTACCAAGTAATTGTCATTGCAATTGCGAAGGATGAGGGGATATTTATTTTGTCAAAACGTTTGTAACGCCCGGGGAAAGCCCCGCAAAATACGTGCATATTCTTGATCAACATGAAATTTTGAATCGATTTAAGCATGTCCATGTACCCATCCGTCCGCCTGTCCAGCTGGTAAACATTCTCTCGTTCGCGCATACAAATTTGGAAAAGGAATTTGAAGTGACTTCAAGTTCTCAGAGAACACGCCTGCAACGCCCACGCGACTATGCGACAAAAATTTTATTTTGAAAATAAAAAAAACCATCCTCGTCCATTCCATACCATGGACAGTAGATGGAAAATGTAGTCCTTTTACTTTTTTTATCTTTCTTAAGATAACGGTCCTGGCTATAAAAGATTCGTTCACAACCGAATGTAATTTTCTTACTTGTGTTTTCTTAGATTAACTATTTCAAGTTGTAATAGAAGCACATAATTTTTCTTTATATTACACATTAGATATTGCAATTATGACTTTCAGTAGTCTTTATCTGACACAATACATGACAAAATTGTACACATTTGCTTCACTTAACTTATAACTGATTTATGTGATTTACAAAATCTAATACGTATTCTAATACATTCCAAGAACTGATATTTAATATACAATAAACGTAGTATATGAAGTAATATTGAATAGATTGCATAGACATAACATGTTATTAAGGAAGTCACTTCTCATAGAATAAATTTGCATGAAAAGTAGATCATTTTGAAGAAAACAGGTTTCTTAAAGTAATTGGAAAGCAATAAAACCAAAGAAAGATTTTTGCTGGTTCCCTATCGATGTGGTAAACGCAACTGCCGATATTGAAGTAAAAGATGAACAGAAATTCGCGGGCAATTCAACAAACATAAAAATTAACAAAAAAAAACGGCGGAATGAAATCTGGTATTGATCTGTTCTGCTTTCGAAAGTTACATAATTAAAGTATTTTTTCGAAGGTGAAGACAGTCGAATTATAATATGCGAAAGGGGGCAATGAATTGAATTGATTTCTTTGTAGATAGATGTTCTAAAAATTGTAAACCGATTACGCTATGCTAAAATTCATAATTCCAGTAGTATGAACGTTAGCTCAGAAATATTTAGGTAAACACGCAAAATAGAAGAAGATAGGCATTGTACGTAACAGTATAATTAAGCGCATCATTAAATGATAGATTAGTCCGCGAAGCACATCACAGTTTTAAACTAAGTTTGCGATCACTGCTTGGGTGGTCCCATCTATAACTCCCATTGATTAGTTGAAATAGGTAGCAGTCTTTTTTATTTTGAATTCATTTCAAAATGTATAATTCTGCAAATATAAGCCGAACAGCGTTCGTTGGATTGTTACAGCACACGAAATACTCTTTCTACGCTCCGTCAATTCGGGCATTAGGCCCGCAGCCACTAACTGGCAGTCGATAGATAAGGCACAAGAAATGCTCAGATGCGATTTGAGCATGTAAATTTAAGGTTTTTTTTAAAACATTACGTTACAATATTCGTATGTAGACAGCGTTTGAATACTTCGTAAAATTCATGTTCCTTCTGAGCATACATTCAAGGCTTGCAATGATTTCTTTTGATTCATGTTTAATATCATTTCCCGTTAAATGGCTGCTTGTGTTACAATTGCAAAGGATTTACGTTCACCGTTAATATTTTCTTAGGTAATTTTCAAAAAATCATTTTTCGCATAGTCAAACCAACATTTACGAATGCTGTTAGATTGTAACTTCAAAATGCTTGGCATTGGCCACTCACCGATGGCCGTCTAATAAATGTTTCGACGAGGTCTACAACGGATAGTTAATTTCAATTTCTTATGAAATTTTTAAAAAATACCAAAGATTTTAATGGCAACTTATTAACGGTTTTTAAGTATTAAAGAAAATGAAAGCTCTTTAGATGAAAGAAAATTAGTTGCCACTCCTTTTGAAAGCAAAAGAAGTTTTTCGATTAATGAAGTGGTGTATCCTAAATAGCGGAAAAAGAAGTATCGTATTTGCATTTTGCGTTCGTGATGAAAAGTTCATTATTTGCGATAACCATGAGATTAAAAAGATTTAATCTAAGCTCAGCTAGCACCAAGTACAATCCCGAATATTCGTATTCCTGAGGTGCTGTATTTTTAATAGCGTCAGCCAGCCTTAATGCAGTGCGAGTTGGCTGAATCTAGTGTTACAAAAAGCGACGAAATGCAATTAAAACCCGAAAATGTTTCGAGCGGCTGAAGCGCTTCGACCGCTTAGGTACAAGGCAGACACGCTTAGCAAGGACCAATTGATCAGCGAGCGCATGGAGCATTCATTAGTACTCTACGTGCTTCAGCTAATAACGACAATTCTCTTGTTAAGATTTTTGGGACAATCAGAAGTCGTCAGAATAGGGTCAAAAGGTAGATTCAATTTTTTATTTTCGAAAGCTTTCTTAAAGAAAAAAAGTGAAAAATTGTCAATAATCGGCGTAGACGTTCTAGAACGCTTTAGAGAGCCATCTGGTGCCGACGAAAAACGCAAGTGTATCAGAAAGAGTATACGCCTGTATAAAAAAAATCTGATAACTGAAATAAACTGTGCTATTGAAGAACCTAATTAAGCTTAGTTTAGTAAAACAAGCTTGATAATCCCGTGAATGTTTATGGTAAGTAAACCCAGGAGTTTATAGAACAATTTTATGAAGGAAATACTCGTTATTTAACAAAAAAATTTGTGGCGCTTAACAACGGAACGACTTGAATTAACCACTCGAATTTATTTTTCGGTGCCATACTTCTTAAGATCAATTTTCCTTGAATGCTCCGTTTGTTATAAAAACTGCCTTTTCTGAGAACTTTGAATTTGACTTTTACAGCGATAGTTTCAGTTTCTGAAACACAGTAAAGTGCATGGGATGCTAACAAAAAGATGGATGTTTCTAACAGAAAATGTTGTGGTTGTGATGAAATTTTATACCGTCTTCAGTAAAACTGAAAGTTTATCGACAAAAATGGTAAATGATAATCGCTTCAAAAGACTGCCTTCTTTTGTCATACTTTTCCGTCTCTCTAGCATCACGCATGATCAGCATCGAAAGAACAACTGATGTTTTGAGGCGATCCACATTTCGTGAAAGTTACCATAAAGTGTACTTAGACAATCGCAAATATTATCCTCAGTTCAAGCTCAGACCCGCTGTAAGTCATTAATTAAAACAAGTACTAGGGTTCAATTGTGCCTCAAACCTTTTGTGGGCGTGTTCCCCTGTGAGCGTAATGTTGGGAAAAGCCATTTTGTCAGCCTCCGAAGCCGCAAAATGTAGATCGTTAGTATTAGGCTGCACTTGCGTCATGACTTTTTGAGCTTCAAGTTGTCGTAGCTTAACCATTCTTCATTGTATATATAATATTTTACATTTGTTGTACAAAATTTCCAAAACTCAAAGAAAATTTATAATGCGCGCACTTCGACGAAATCATGTGCGCCATAAGGCATAGGATGTAAAGTTAATAAATTGGCACCAGAAATCGCAGTTTTATCCATTATAATATCATAAAAGCCACGTGTACTATTGAAAATAACTCCAAACTACTTTACACGGAAGAAGATGTACTTCTCTCAAACCACCAAACTTCCGTATTACTTAATATCTCGTATTTTATAGCTTTTTTAATTGAGAAGTTCCCTGCGCACAATAATATCTTTTAATACCTACACAAAAGGTTTTTTGTCTTCTATTTCCAAAAGTTTTTACAACAATGCATCTAAATAAATATAATGAAACAAAGGAAATAACAAAAACAATCTTTTAATTTGCTGCGAACAAGAATAAAGTCAGTATGAAGTTTTTAAAAGTATTTCACGCTATGCATACATTCTGTAAACCATATCATCATGTACAACATACGAGCAAGCTTTACGTAAACAAAATAAAAAGTTAAATCTAAAATCGGTAAGCTAAAGCTACAAACAATATGTTGACCTTTGTTCAGCAAATACCACTACTAGCCATTCTCTCTATCTATACTCAATAGAACAATTCATTCATCCTATTCGTATTCATGATGATGGTATGTGTGAACGAAAATACATATGTGAATAAAAACAAAGGGGGAACACTCTTTTTTTTTCTTTTTTTGCATTTTTCGATTTTCCTTTGGTTTTTATGCCAATTGTGCGGTGGCGGCACTCTCCATTCAATATTTTATTTTTATTTCTATTAAACAACAATTGTTTCAGATGCTTGGTTTTAAGGAAGGCAAGTGTACATAAACTATGGATACATACTTGTGTGCTACTAAATGAATGTAATGAATATTCCCAAAGTTGGGAAACACAGAACACTAACCTTTTCGTGACTTATATTGCAAATTTGTATCGTTTAACAGATATATTAAATGTATCGAACGCTTTGAATTACATAGGAATCTATATGAAAAATTCTTTAATGTTTTTTTTTATTTAGTTGTTCTACTTTTCTTGCGATATAATGCTACAGCAATTCAATTTTGCCGGAAATTATTTTTCATTTCATTTGACATAATCTTAATATATTAACATTATTTACTTTAAAGATCGGATCTAGCATTCATTACACATAAATATTTTATCAGATTTCAGAAGTTACTACTAAATTTTAGCATAGTGAAATTTGTACCATCCGTCGACGTGCACGTGCTATTCTTTGTGTTGTTCGAGTCATTTGGAAAGCACATGAATTTGCCTTCAACAACTTTTCGTTTAAAAGGTACATTCTCCTAAGCAATGATTAAAGAAATTGTTCCATGCATCATGAAACTTCAAAAAACGAAGTGATTAGTAGTAGAAGGGCGTCGCTTTGATCAGCACCTCAGTAAACTTGAACGTAAAGCCATCTATTCTACTGTTGCTCGGCTATTTTAGTAACACGTTTCTACCCTAGACAGTACAATCTTTTAGAGATCATTTTTCTAAAAATTTTTCAAAAATTCAGTGGGCTTCATAAAGGTGCCTCCCTTATCACATATTTGCTAAGATTCGATTATCTGTAAAGCCCCACCTGTGTAGCCGCAAATTGCTAGATAGCATCTTCCGCGTATGGTGATGAGCTTCGAAACTAATGGAATTCTTTTGCAAGCAGTCTTCTTACTTATGCGTACTTTAACGGTTATTTGCCATCCTGAACTAACCCGCTGCTTAAGAAATGAAAAGAGGAGAATACGCCAAGTGGTCGAGAAACTTGCGGATAAATATAAAGTTAGTGAGTCGTTTGCGTGAACAGTATAATATAACCATGAAATGTTGATGTATTTTTACGCCCGGTTTCGATGAAAAAAGGTTTGCCTTTGAAATCGTGTAATTTAGGTTACTAGTGACTTAAACTGCTTTAATATTAAATGCTTTCATATGCTCAGGTATTAAAAATTCGACTCGAAATGAATACACTCTTTGTGTTTTCAATAAATTCAACATACGTGCATTACAAAGTCAATAAAAGTTAAGTGGCGTCCCTGACGCCGCCAAAAAAATAATCAAGAAAGGGAAAACCGAAACCAACCCAAGCATATTTCATAAAATTGTAATAGAAATGCATAAAAAACGGAAATACACCACCTTATAAAAATATCTACACACATACATATAATACATGAAAGCATATGTGTTATAAGTTAACTAAATGTGTATGTAAATGGTGTCACCGTTTAATGGGAGAACTTAAAATAAATAAATTTTGAAAATATATACAAAAGCAAAAAAAAAAAAAAGAAAAAAAAGAGGGAAACGGGAAAAGCACTATACGTCTGTCTACATTTGCTATACCTTTATTCATTTGCATATTGGTTTGTAGAATTTTTGTACGGATTAATCCAATTATTTCATTGCATATATACCGTTGGAAAAGTCTTCTCATATGCTATCGAAAACATCTGGTAGTTATAAAATCACATAAAAATATTTACAAGTGTGCTCTCTATGCGCTTTATATATGAACAAATGAATACTTAATAGAATTCATTCAAAATTACATTATTATACAATTGCATGCACATACAACTTTTTGCATTGAACTTAAAATTTTACATTAAAACAATATTATTAAGCACTTTGCATATGTTTATGTAAAAATTGTAAATAATTCAATGAATGATTCAAGATTGAAAGATGTGCAAATGTTCTAATAGCAATATTTGTGATTTCAAAGTCACTTTTATTATATTAGGGTCATAACAAGAGATCTTTGTGAACGTTTTCAGACGGCTTCTTCTACCGTTAACCACATTGGCATAGATCGTTCGATGCATTAGCCACGTTAGCCATGTTTTGTAGGAAAAGCCAACGCTATCAACTCTGCCACTGAACTTCACATTTATCTACCGTGTTGAGGGATTAAATCAAAGATCGACTTGTATCAATATTTAAGCAATTGCGGTATCTATCAAGTTGGAGAAAATACTTGTAAGCAAAAATAATTCAAGTTTCCATAAACTGATTCACCCAACGGTAGGTGGTTTTATAGACGGTTATGTTAATGAGTTTACAAACGGATCTTATGATGGTTAAATCAAAAAAAGCAGTTTCCATTGATTTAAAATCATGGAATTGTGCTTTTTAGTTTATTCTCCAAAAACAATTACTTTGCCGTTAAAATTGTAGTTGTGTTATGAGTTTCGTGTCCAATACAAGTATTAATTGCTAGACATGGTGTATCTTTTCGATGCAAATCAAAGCTTACTAACTGCTTAGCCATGAATTGTCTGGATTCTCTTTAGATCTAACATACTATTACGTTGGTGGTGTGGTCTAGGGGGCGTTCCGTTTCTCGTCAAGTACGCTAATGACCACTTAATGCAAGATCGAGTGAAAAAAAGCGAATACACCAGACTTAGGGCTTTGCAAGAGCATAAAATCCACTCAAACCACAGCAGCATGCGCAGCACGCATGCCTTCCCAAGGTGTCGTTCTTAACAAGACATGACGAATCTAGAGAGGAAACCCAATAAAATCCGTAACTCGTCACACGTGCCGTAGTTAGCGACGTGCGGCACTACGCGAACATGTCTGCAGAGTATAACACACATCTGCCTACCCCTAGGAAGCAATTAGCCTCGTCGGGATCAACATAACATGTGAAGAGAGAAACTCAAAATATTTAATTAACCTTCAGAGGAACGCACTGTTGAAACCAGCAAAAGAAATACAGGAAAAGCTCTTTATTCGCGGGGTATATGTTCCATAAATATGCCGCGAACACTTCCTTGAAACACGCAGTGTAAAGTCAGAATAGAAACTTAAATATCAAGTACTGGAAAGTACTCCAGAACGAAACAAGGCAAAACATGATAGCCCTAATTCTCGCAGTGGACGACTCCTCGGCTACAGTACTGAGGGAAAACGGGCACGTCGTCAGTTACAGATTTGAGTCGATTTCATTGAGGCGATAAGAGGACGTGGAAGTCGCCGACTTCGGCTTCGCAAAAGCCCACAATGGCGTCTTTCTCTCGTGTGATAACCCGCTGCAAGTCTGCTGGCAGTAGGACGAACCTTCAAGGAAGTCCGAGATCTTTGACGGTCACAAAAACCAGGGATGTAGCTGGAAAAAGGCCAACGAAAAACGACTTTATTTCGAAGCAAGTTGAGTCATGTATGGTCTTTCCCGAAGATTTGACACGTAATACTACAATTAATTAAATTGACCTTTGACTTTCCTTAACGATACACGTTCCCGAATTACTCGTAGAATCATTGTATTTGGTCGAAATAAACTTTCAACGTGAACTTTGGATTATACAAATGTAAAATAACGAAAGATGGCGCTGCTTACATGTTTTACATCAGATGATACGTATTGTGCCCAGCTGCAAGACACTGATACCAGAGTTGCTAGTTATGTTTTAATTGAGCTTTACTGAGAACATAGGCCCTTTGAGTATTAACTACAATGTGAACTTTACGCAAAGCTACGTCAATTAGATTTGTGCCTCAACTTTTCACGTTCACTTTCATCGAGAGAAAACGTACCAAGCGGTAACGCTCTCTTTTCTTTCCGGATCCTTAATCACACCATGCTTTGCTTTTGTTTCCTTCATTTGTTCAGTCATATAAAAAACTTATATTTTGACTTAACATCTCCAAGCGTCCATTGATATCCCATACTAACACTTAACACTTGATTCGAAGCACTAATTTTCCTTACGGGTACGTGATGATTAAATCAATCAATTCAGTTTTTTTTGAGACGAATGTGCCAAATTTTATTTCAATTCCATTTACTATTTAATACGTATTTCTCTTACGGCGTATCTTCCAACATTAAAACACATTTCAGAAATGAAGGATAATTTTTTCTATGTGAAATACAAAGGCGCTTCCAAACGAATAAAAAACAAATAATGAAGAACGGGGCTATGTCCCCCGAAGAATTTAATGTGTTCATCACCACGTGGACTTTTTCTTCTTGAGCACAATTTCCAAGGGGCTATTATTTTACAAATGGCTGCTCAGTTGATTCATAATCAGACTACAATCATACTACCGGTAGTAATAAATAAATATTTGAAGTATTTTTTTACCGAGCAGAGTTACTACAGTTGCACAACCTGAACTATATACAGTGCATATGAGAGCTTATATATTACATAAGTTATTAATAAAATTTCAAATCCAATCACCGCAACCTTAATAAATACAATTTTATTCGAGTTGAAATACACTGAATTAAAAAAAAACTAAAATAATATAAACTTTTTTGTGTATATACATTCGCGTTGTTAACATCTGACGTTAACATAACACTCCATAAAGTTATAAATTACAAATTGTTTGAATCTTTTTATGATTTGTTTTTTTTTTGCAAACGATTATAATTTGTGTTATAACTGATAACGTAGTAACCATTCAGTTAACACCTAAAAAGGTCAAATAAAGGTAAACGTAAAGGATTCACCTGATATATATCAGAACGAAAACATGTAAACTACTTGTGCGCATATATTACACAGCCATTAGCATTTTTATTGTTTAACAGCATCTAACGGCAGACTATAATTTAATATGAATAATGCATTGTGTTACACAGGCAGAGAAAGAGAGAGAGAGAGAGAGAGAGAGAAATAAAGAGAGAAAATAAAGACCACTACATGGTAATAATAGTAGAGAAAGGGGCAAAATAACAAAAAATGGAAAAATAAACAGCATATTTTATGTGATCCATATGTTAAGTTTTTTCCTTAACAGTACACATATTTTACTTTTCAAAATTTTCTTGCCTAAATGAATATTTTAAAGACCTATTGTACTTTGCAAAAAATGAGGAATGAGATGATTGTACCGAATTTGTAAGTTCATTAAAAAAAAAAAAAGAAGAAATGCGTTTATTTAAAAAAAAAAGAGAAGGAGACAGCTTTGTAAAATAAAGAACACTGGCAGAGAAATCCATGAAATACCAAAAGTAATTCTTTAAAAATTTTAGCAATAAAATACAACATATAAGAAAGAAGTGTTATTCGACCGATTCGATTTAATTGTTGATTTAGGATAACGTTTATCCTGATAATTATTTTTAATAAGTTTGTCCTTCAAAGATCTTACTTAGACAACTTAAGAGACTAATAGGTCGATAATCATTGACTTCATTTGATGGTTTGCTTGAGCTAGAAATGGGGATAAATTTAATCGATTTCCATATATTTGGGAAATTTTGAAACTTACAAAGTGAATATAAGCGTTTGTATGGTAGTCAATACTAAATCCGAACAACTAAGAAAATTATATTCGCTTGCGAAGATTTCTTTTATATCCAGCACCGTTATACTGTTAAAGATTGAAAAAAAAGAAAAACACAAGTTTACGTACACTATATATAATATTGAATGGTCGCGGCTGATGTTTTGTATTTTAGTAGAATAATCTTTTTGGTGGAAAATTATATCGTTTATCTGTAGTGGCTTATGAGCAACGTGAATAAGAGACGAAAAGCAAAAGTGTTCTCGGTGTTGGTTGTATAGACGTATGGGCTTTGTAGACATAGTCTTATACCTATTTGGACCTTTTTCCTACTTTTTGCAAGTTTGTAGGCGATATCTGCTTCTTCGCGTTTGGGCTATGCAACAAATACACACACAGTCGGACACACGGGCACATGGACAGGTGAGCAGACGGACATGCTTAGATGCATTTAAAAATTTGAAGCTGGCCATGAACTTATATTATATACTTTTGAAGTCTGGTTAATTTTTCCCATTTATGTGGAGATACTACATCGTGGCCAATATAATATACATTCAAATTTTTACACATTTATCTGGTGTGGTTTATGAGTAATGAGCAAATAACCAATATTTTATTCCATTTGAAAAGCAAAAGTGTTCTCAGTTTACGTATTGCTGTAGGCATATTCCTTCACCGATTTATCTCATATTCAACACTGACCTACCTAAAAGAACCTCCAGTGTTTTCGCCAAATTTGAAGTCAATAGCTTCAGTTTTGAGGCCACAAGGATATTTACACAGAGAAACAGAGGGACATGCTTAAAGCGATTAAAAGATTGATGCTGATCAAGAATATATATGCCTTGTACGGACTCTGAAAATTGCTTCTAGGCGTTGCCACTATTTTGACAAAGTGGATGTACCCCTAATTCTTCCGTGATGGGTGTAAAAAGAAGCCTTAGATCCTTGAGTAGATGGAATATGATACGGATCTTGGGGGTACCGAAAGAAATGTTGCGATTTCGTTTAAAATATTACCTCAAGATTGTATGGAACCAATTCCAATGTTTGGTTTTTTAATTGCCCCATACAACGAAATCGCCATTTGGGTTCACTGGTAAATCTCTCTTAAATCTCTCTCTGCTGTTAAGCTCGTCTAGTCAAGATGTACCAGTAGTGAAGACACTTGTGGACGGTGGGAAACTTCTACAAATATCACGAATATCCAGCAACATATTTTCAATTAAATTAGTTTTAATTGATGGAATTTCGTAGAATGTTCAGCTTTTCTGGATTAGAACTACTCCACGTAAGCCTTTTGTCCTTTTGTCATGCCTTATACAAGGGAAACTCGGATGATATAGTTTGTCGAAGTACTTTAGTTAAGTTAGATAGAAAATCGAACGAACGAAGAGATATTCTGCAGCCTTGCTCTTCGGAGAAGACTTTTTGTATAATTTAGACCTTATTTACAGACAGAAAGCGCGAATAATTCAATAATGCTATATGGAAAACTGTTATTTCATGTAGAGAATCCAATAATATTAAAACAGGAAAACAATTAAGGAAATTCCACAATTATTAAGTCAATTGGATGGCCAACTACACTCCCAACGATCGTGCATTCCTGTCTAACGTCATTGAACCTAAGGTTGACCGGAATGAATTTAGCTTTAACCTCATTAATGGCATCTTTCTTAAGACAGCGAAGCCCAACTTTTTCTCAGTTTATTTTTCTTCTGATAAATAAAATATTGGGACTTCTTTATGTCTTTCGAAATGTTTGCTATATTATCAAGCACCAGAAGAGAATCGTTAAGTATTTTGAAACCAATCGAATTCTTTTGAAGAAGAAATTTTGATATTCTATTTCAAATTTAGGTTTTTGATACCAAGAAAGTGCTCCTGTAAAACTTTCATTGGAGGCATAATCTTTTTTTTTTTTGTCCTCATTGCAAGCTTACAATGTTGTCAATAGGTTTTTCGGACTCTAGCGTTTGAATATTTTAAGTTCTGGATTGCTCTTTTATTTTTAAATGTTATATTAACGGTAAAGTAATGTAAGAAGATATGCGAACCGAAAAAGCAAAAAAAAAAAAATATGCGCAAGACGTTACTTATGAATTCAAGAAAGAATCAGTGCATTGACCACTCATTTGGGCGAGTAAATCGTAGCTGTAAACATTATGTGATGGGATTTCACTCGAATTGTTAAAAATGTCCGAAATGACGCGTTTTTGAATCATCGTACACGCGTAACTAGTTTCATTATTAAAGCGCAATGAAAAAGAGTCGATATTGAATATCAATAAATTTAACGTAAAACAATTTTTGTCATTTGAATAGTTAGTGTATTCTGTAGATGTGCAACTATCTTTATTTTAAATTATTTGATGCAATTTAATCTCGTATCGTAGGAACGGTTTTCCTTGCCACACAATACTTGATATGGTAAAATTTAGTAAGTGAAAATAACTAAACAACAGATGTAACTTTAATATTATAAATACGTATAACAAATAATCGTAATAGATAATAACAGTAGTTATAATAACAATAACAATAATAGTAATCGTAACCATAACATTAGAAATGATTAAAAAGATACAACCCGTTAAAAATGAGGAAAGCAAGAAACATTTGTAAATAAATAAATACAAAAACACAACCTCATGTTATTATATACACTTAATAAGAAATATATACATTACAAGAAAGTTTGCAAGCATGTTTATACGTATGTAAAAAGACCCACAAAAATTTAAACAAACAGAGTTACTTTTAAACATAGACGTTACATTAATAGCTAACATACCTATAACATATTTATATAATAGATATGCTTTTGTAAACACATCTGAGTTTGTTCGAAAAAATACCAGGAATTGTTGAAAGCAAAGTCAACATTCTTCGAGTTACTTTCAAAGACAAGCTACATAAAGCAGCATGCAAAGTACTTTCTGAGATAAACAGTACTATTTCTGAGATAAGCAGTACTATTCTAAATGCGGCACTATACTAGCGCCTCTTATTGATGGACAACTGAATTGAGAATGCATGACAATCGGATAAATAAATTCTGAGTTATTTCGCCGAAACTTTTTGGATGTCCCCACGATTGTATAACGACTTCCTTTCACTCGCAAGTACGTTTTGCGTATCAGTCAAGAAGAAGCAGAGGAGATAAGTAGACATGGATCAGGCGAATACGTTAAAAATTTCAGACGAAAAATCGTTAAAAACCGTCGATCAATAAGCTTTTACCGTTCCGTTCCGTTCCGTTTATTGGTGACTTGAAGAGCGTACGCGAATCTTTTGAATCACCGAGTTGCAGTTTTAAAAACGTTCAGTTCGTTCGTTAGTTCCAATACTTTTTGATGAATCACGCACAGTTTTGATGGCTTTTCCGGTTATAGCTAATATAGATTACTCGAGTTATTGGTTGTTGTTTATGCATACACGGGCCTCCTTAAAGCAGCTTAAAACAGTCGTGAACTTTGCTGCGAAATAAATACGCGTCACTAAACTTAATTCGTCCTCCCGCTACAATAGACGCAATAACTCGTTTTCTACGCATCCAATTGCCGAGCAAGTTTGCAGAATGACAGTGTAGCATACACTTTCCCAACTCAGGAAGTAATCAGTAGATGGTACCATTAGCATGGTTTATTTAAAGAAGAGATCATGTTTACCTTCGAGTACGTCTTCTACTGAAGCCTAAACTAGTTTTTTAAAGAGTCTTTATATACGTTTGATGAAGTCGTCTTGAACTTCTGCTACAATCTTTCTTTTACAGTATATTAGAATCTAGTTGAAGCAGCGCACTTGCTTAACACATATGAAAAAATGAATGAAAGTTAAAAAGGCAATGCAATGCTTTTATGCTGAGTACTAGACAAGTAGGAAAATTATATTCAGTTGTGAGCTAATCTTTTAGACCTTTGTCTTAAAAAACTAAACAAAGGACCGAAGAAATTTAATTTCGATTTTCTATGACATTTGGTGGACCTATTTTTATAGACTATATTTAGAAATTTTTATTGTGTGTCGATGTTTAATTTATGAGTAATAGGCAAAAAGACACCAAACCAAAAGTATTTTCAGTTTATGTTGCACTGTAGGTATGTCTTTCCGTCGATCTAGCCCGTTTTCGATATTAAGGTGCGTGCAAGAGCTTCCAATGCTTTCAACAAATTTGATAACGAAAGGAAGAATGGATACGAAAGATATTACGGACGGATAAGATATATTTACCTAAAATGACTTTACTAATGACTTTTAAGCGGGTGTTGGAAGCGTTTCCACAAAATGGATATCGATCATGATTCATGTTAACTTCCTAGGCTATACGACATTAATTTATATAATTTTTATTTTTTCTTTTTTATTTAAGTATTTAATGGTAGCATAAAAGTACAAGCACAGAATTCGACTATAATATAAAGTAAAAAAATACGCTGAGCACCCGCCTACAATACAATAGACACTTGCTGGCCCGCGATGAACATTGTTATTCCTTATATTTGTAGCAGGAATTTATACAATTTTTCTTTTTGTAACTCTTGTTATTTGCTAATTTATTTCCCTGCGATGCGTTCTTCTCTGCCTTTTCCTCTCCCTTAGTCTTCTCCTTTAGAGGAGTTATCGTAATTAAGTTATTTTGCTTTCCTTACCAGCTTATGCGCAAAATTTTTTTCGTTTTTATGTCTGTCGGATTCTACCCTTTAATATTTACTAATATCGTCTGAGCTAATGTTTCCCTCGTAATTATAATAATATATTTATGGTATAACACTTGGTATATGAACTGCTTTGAATCCATACTTTTAATTATCTAGCAAGTTAGTGTGTGTTCATATTCTAGTCCCTATAACTTCATATTACATGCCAAGGCAGTGACAATTCTTAAGTCAACAAATTTCACGCAGTGTTTACAAATACCCAAAAACAAACTAAGGGACAATTGTGTGATTAACTCATAGGCGTACCTGCAAGTTGACACCTTAACAACTTGCAGTTCTACAAACTTAAGAAATTTTTTAGTTTGATACATTTGCAAGTGTTAGATGACGACTTTCATCAAATATCGAATACGACATATGTCAATTTCGTTTCGGGCGAACCTTTAGTATCTAAAATTTTCGCGGCACTTTTTTAAGCAATTAGTCTGCTACATAATCGGAATGCGATGTTCATATGCTCCGTCTTATCCAACGATTGTTTCTTGTTGACTACAGATGGAACCTTGGTCCGATTCAATCGATTTTTAAACTTGAAAGAGAGATGTTCTTAAAGAAAAATTCGGAGTTTAGAAAAAAGGGGAAAAGGGGAATTCTAGTAATTATGTGCAAGCCGCTAAGTCGATTGAGCGAATTTTCGAGCTTTGTATGGATAAGTCAATTTAAAAAATATTGAGTACGAAACTTGAACAAAAGTAGTTATAAATATTGTTAAAAATATCAATCTTCAGTAACTATTTACAATCAGGCGATTTTTCTGTTTATTAAACTAGGTCTAAAAAGCGTAATTAGAAAAAAGCAAAACCAATATTTCAATAGACGGGCCAACTACCATATAGATACGCTTTTCACGCTAATCAAGAATATGTATGTATGGAGTCTACTATCAAAATTAACATGTTGCTTCTGGAGTAGATATTAAAATCAATTATATGCTTAATTGTGTAATAAATGTCACTTTATACGTATTAAGTGTGTATGGTTGAGCAAACATAATGCTGAGAATCCAGTAATATTTTCCAATATTTTCGGATAGATTCCCATGCTAATAAAGTCGAATTTCTGAAGATTAAATTCCTAGGACTTTTTTGACAAAATATATTTATATGTATATAAGTGGGCTAAATTAGAGTATTTGTGTACAAAAGATGAGAAAGAGAAGGAACATGAATTTGTGAATGGCAAAAACAATGAAATGATTATATACACAATACATAAATAGGCAGCACACACCTATACTTATATGAATAAATGTGCAAATATGTATATACGGTAAGAAAGGCTCAAAGAATAAATTCAGCCTAAAAATGTAAAACAACTTTGCCAACACAATAGCAACGAATATACTTTTAGGATGTAATTGTGTGCCATACTGCAAGTCTGTGTATTTGTGTAATACTCTGGCAATAATAATAATAATGGTTGAACATATACGCTTGAATGTGCGTATGTGTGTTAGTGTGTTTGCGTGTATATGTTCACTTTACATACACAATGCGGCTAAGAAAACAATACAGTATCTGTGCAAATGTAAATAAATACGGTATAGTACGTAAATACAATAGTTTGCACATTTTCGTTTGCATTTGTATATACGTGTAAGCACACAAGCAATAAACACGATGTATATTTGCTTTTATATGTTTGCACATATAATTGTATATGCACACCGTATCTATGTACGCATATCGATTATTATCTTAAATAACGAAACAAATGTACGTTTATTTAAATAATACAAACACATATTTATATACAAATATTCATATATGAATTCATACACATATTACATATTATATGCACAGGCATAGACATATTAACATGTTACAATACAAATATTAACAATTGTTTGCGTTCGTAAATACATTAACAATGTCTATAAATGAAGAGGTAAATGTGTAGCGGTACCGGGAAAAATTATACAAAAACTAACGAAAACTATTGCCCGTTACACAGCTGTAAATAAATAGATTTTTAAAATTCGAAAAACAAAAATTTTAATATGGTTTGTTTACTTCGTGATAATTATATAACTGTGTGAACGCGTAATTGCATGATTTTTAAGCAAAGGTTTTTTTTTTCTCGTTCTTCTTATTTCTCGTACCTAACTTTATTTTGCTTCCTCTTAATGAGTAAAGTTTTAATTAGGAGTTTAGTGTGTTGCAATGCAGTCAAATAAATAACGATAAGGTTTCTTCCACATATAAAGCTTTTTAATAAAGGAAAGTAAAATTCGCTGTACCTTCGTTTACAGATAAGTTTCATGGCACAAATAGAATATCGAAAAATAGATTTCGGTTTACGTATTAAAAATCTTACAAACCGTATGCAAAATACTAAGATCAGCGCTGAACTATGAGCTAATTTAGGTGCCTACGTCCTTTCATCCGTCTCTATCTGTCTCAGATTTAAAACCCGAAAAAATCGATCGATCAACTTGGCTTGCAAGCTTAGTTAAAAAAATGACAGCAGATGACATTACAAATAAAGTAAGCCAGAAGCTCCATTCGCTCTAGCTCGAATTTTCAATACGTATCACCGCTAGCATGTATAAGAGATTTGATTGCAAACTATACAGGCTGACTCCGTACGTCGATCACACAACATGTCAAACAGATACCTTATATATGATTTTTCAAATATATTTTTACAAATTCTTTAATCAAATAGACCTTAAGCCACTTTGTTGTATGAGAGAAGTCAATTAGCACCGGACGTGACGTTTAGATGACATTTGTTTTTTTGAAACCCACGATATCATTATCGAAAACACCGAACGTATAAAGCTTAACACTACATTTTGGATGGTTTTCAAGCTCAAAAATTCTTCAATGGAAAATAGATATCTTCCGATATTCCACATTGGTTTTCAAAATACATGTCTGCTCTTCTTTTCTGGAGTAGGCCTACCTTGTTATTTCTGGATGTCATATATCAATTTTTATTGAAACCCGTAATTTTTGTGGGTAACTTTTGTGTAATGTCGCAGTCGCAAAAATAAAAATAGGAGGTTGACAGTCGATACAAACATTACCTGATCGATTGGGAATATGTGGTCGAAAAATGAATATGAACGCCCACTACGTAGAAAAAACTAAAGCAACCTCGGAAAACACCGGAAATTTTTTCAAATTTTCCTCTTTAATATATTTATTCTAACATAAGTTGGACTGTTATTGTTAATTGCGGATTAGTGAGCCCGTCACAACAATTTTTGATCCATACGTAAAGCCGATCCTAATCTAGATATCTGGAGAACAGGTTTTCTAAAATACTTTCATAAGATCGAAAGTTATACACGAAAAGATTCGGCGAAGTTGCTTAGATTATTTTTTTTCCGAATTTTAAAAATACTTGGAATCATTGTTGTCAGGAAATGTTACTGGCCATTATTGACTATTCCAAGGGCTCTCATCAAATACGAAGGTATTGAACACAGTCGAGAAAAGCGTTTTGTGCTAATGGAATACTTGGTTGGGGATTACAGATATTTTTTCTAAATTTTTTTGGTTTCCTTCATCAAGTCGGATACTTCCAGAATTAGCTTCGTATTTTCGAACTTTCCGCTAATATACCATTAAAACAAAAACTTAAGATCTAACATAAAGCTTCAAAATAAAAAGTTCTTAAATTTGAGCTACTAATAGAAGGGGAATGAAAAATAGTTTTTTAGTAATACATCGCCAGATTTCACACACTGACTGTTTACGAACGCTGCGTTTTTCTGTTACTTTCGGAGCATAATGACAACGAATAGACACGAAGACACGAAGACTTAGTCGCTTTACTCTTATCATCTACTTCTATTAACATATATTACATATATAATTTTATATGTTTGTCTTTCTTGTCTTTCATGCATTACAAAGATTTCGCAAACCCAATAGATTGTCTTGGTTCAAGTATAAAATAACGTTGTTATAAACAATTAACAGAAGCCATCCAAGTTAGATAGAAAAATTTACCAAAATTATCTTAAAGTTTGTCAGAAAAGAGGTCTGTGTGAGTAATTATTTTGTTTTTCTTTCATTCTCAGGTTCTAGGAGCTTTATAAGTATCAACAACATTATGCCAAAGGTCGACTTTTTATCAAGCACAAATAAAACACTTAAAGTGTGACAATAGGCTAGAAAAACATAAATGGCTTTGTTCTACGTTCAATCGTCAGTTTACGGGTAAAGGTATATTTCGAATGTGCTCTTCAGTTTTCTCCGCTCAGCGCTCATTTAAAAAAAAGAGGAGAAAAATTGTCGATAGTTTAAAGTAAGCTTTCTACGAAATCAATAAATTTTGCATTATTTTAACGCTTAACAAGCAATTCAACCTTCTCTGAATTCGGTTCGCTGATTACATTGCGTTTCGTTCACTTACGTCCCATACATAGAACTGCAAATAGATCATGAATCTTAAGCTACATAAGCTACAGTTCGCATTTTAGTACTTTGAAATGTACACAAAGGTGCATATGCCCTGTTCTACGTTTATGTCTATTGCGAACAAATTTTAGAAACTTAAGTTGTTGCGGCATTGTATGGTAAGTTGTGACATTAGGGATTTTTTATGGAAGCGTAAGTTGTCCCTCGCCCACTGTTTCGTTAATCTTGTAATGTATTCACGCAACCCGTTAAATTCACACAATTGGTACTAAACCCTCGCACAAATTTCTCTAAGAAACGCTACATTGCTAGCAAAAAACGGCAAGTAAGCGATGAGCTCTCGCTATCCCCAACGCTCTAACCTCCAATAGCAAATTTCTCTTCACCTTAGTTTAGTTACCACAAAAACCTACGATGTATTTGAACTGAGGTGAGTTTCTTCATAAGACATCCATTCCTCTATCAAGGCGTTGACAAATCGTCGTCAGTTTGTATTGGCATCTTCACAAGAGCTTTGCACAATTTGCGTCACGTTCGTTTGTTACTTCCTTGTACCAAACACATACGGCAAGCATGGCATTGGTCATGTTATAGTTTGGTATGCATTGAGCCAATGGAGTCGGAAAATTGGTGTTTATGAATGACATTCTAAAGAACGATGGCTATTTAAGGGTATTGAAGGAAAATTCGAAAGAAAGTGCAGACAAACTTGGTATTTTGGACACATTCAAATTTTTCCAAGATAACAACGTCAAGCGTACGTCCCGCATAATACAAGAATAACTCTTATATAACTGCTACAAAGTGCTTCACCCCCTTCCTCAATTCCGACGTATGAACCCAATCTAAAAAAATATATGGGTTGGATTGGACCACTGTGTATGAAAACACTTAATCTCTTCCATCCAAGATCTGGAAAACAGACTATAAGAGAAATTAAGTAAGATCCCTGTTTCTACACAAGAAAAACTATACAAAATATGTTGAAACATTTAAATGACGTTGTTAAGCAAAAAGGACACTCCTCCAAATGTTAATTTTGAACAATATGCTGCTTTTTTCTTCGTATCCTTCCTTATATGAAAAAACCAAATATTAGTGACGTTGTGTTTTTGAAGTTGTTGAAGTTATTTAATTTTCTTGTCTACTCGAATAACGTTTTGTTGGTTTTTTTTTCCTAATTTAATATGTATTTCCTAGCAGTACAAAATAGTAAAAAAATTGTTATGTTTGGACAATGGACTAGGATTGCAAGCATTTACTTTCAGTCGAGCGAAAAAACCCAATATTAATGAGACGCAATTACGACCTTAACTTTTTCACATTCCCCTACTTCAACCCTTGCATTCTCACTAGATTATTTCGCACTTCTGCTATGTTCACGAATATTATATTATTGCTTAAAAAACTTACACGCGGCCAACAGGAAGTACCTCTGGTCACCTTAATATTCATGAAAGCACCAATAACAAATGAATATTTAAAATAAGGATACATAAGTAATTTGTTTTTATTTGACTTTACTTTAATTTTAATTTGTTTCCATGGATATGGTTTTAACTGTGCCGGGTTAACGTCTTAATAAAAAAGAAAAAGAAACCTTATGTCACCATTTCCAAAAGATTTTCTGTGAGAGCGAAAATGTTATATTTTTTCTTAAATAAATATCCAAGTCCCCATTGTTGGCCGCCGCTGCAACGGGAGGAACTAGTTTTTTATTGTTAAGTTACTCTTGACGAAGGTGCGAGGTTGCTCACACTTTCTGGCTTTGCTACGGAGCCTATAATGATAACGACAAAGCTAGTTAGGATTATCACAAGAATCCGACCTTCTTGGTGATTCTGACCGATTTCTAAAATTTGGATAATATCTTGAAAAATTTCTGGGAATATTTCTCGCCCTTTTTATCTCGTATACTTCTAACGCTAATTTTGAAACTGTTTCATAAAATGCTTCTTGCGATTTCACGAAATGCTGCAATAGAGTAGTATCTTGGCATTGCTGTGAGTTAATGGGCGCTATTTCATTTGCGGATAAAATTTCTCAAATATCAACTAGCTTTCTTATGTCCTTAATATTGGAACCAGCTAAGGCCACTGACAAATTCCCTTCTAATCGACAGTATTTTAAGTACGTCTGTGCTTAATGTGGAATCAGCTGTTAAGCATTAGTGACAATAGAACTACGAAGGTCTTCGATCATCTATGCATAAGTCTGCCAAAACTTTATCCAGCTTGGAGGCTTCGTTGAGAACGTATCTGTCAATTAAATGCTTTTTTAATTTCTCGTACTTATCGTGGGTCGATGGATTTTGTACGTAGTCAAACACGGACGTAATCACCTGCTGTGGTAACGCAGTTGGATGTGTTCATACTGTACTAAGTTGCATCTTGAGTAACGCGTTTGGACACAAAGTGGCTTTCTGTTGGATAAACCAAGCTTCAGGGCAATTCGACCAAAACAACAGCAGCTTAATAAAGCTGGCAAATATTTCCGCGCAGGTGCTGTTACTTTGTGTATCATTTATGAAGATGTTGTCTGTGTTCGTCAACTGTCATAAGCAAATCAACGACAGTGTTTGTTTGTGAGCGTGCCGCTCTAGGTGGTGTATGTGCCATCTTGAAAGAAGGAAGTTTACAGGTTAAAGCTAATAAAATTTGACGACGCTGTTTAATATTACACCAACAACATCTGTACTGTAGCCTTATTTAAATTAAAAGAAAACTTTGGTTTTGTTTCTTTTTATAAATCCACTTCCTGAAAGCTAAAATAAAATGCGAATTTTAGAAATTGAGAGAATTAAAATTAAAATTAACACAATAAAAAAAATATTTGTTACTATTCTGTTTGAACTGTGTATTCTCTCATGTGCGATATATATATCGATTTATAATACTTAAAATAAAACAAAGCAAATGTAAAAAACAAAAAAAAAAGGTAAAAGTAAATACATGAAAATTTAAAATTTAAAAAAAGGTACATTTTGAAAATTTTGAAATTCAACTTTTCTGTTTTTCTTTTTTAAATTTTCAATCATCTACTTTTGAATTTCAAAACAGAAAAAAAGGAAACATTAGCTGCTCTGTTTCTCCGCCTCTAAGGCTTGTTGACGGATATTTTCGACTGGCTGACTGGCTTATTTGTTAATTGAGATTGGGATATTCACACTAACGCTTGCTTGGCACTGAATATATTTTACCTTCTTTATTTTCCTTCTATTTTAACTCCATTTATCGCTCGATGCTTTTATTAGATGTTGGCGTTAATTTCGATAGATAATTTCTATAGGTAAAAATTATAAAGAAAGGGCAGCTACCAGTGTACATAACGATTAAATTTGATAATTTACACCTTTCTCTACTTAAATGAACAGATTTCAATTTAATATTATTGATCTATTCAGCGTACGCCGACACTAATCATGAAACGTTGAACATCGCACTTTCAACCTTGATTATTTTTGTTGTTTAATTTGAAGAAATCTGCTACCGAAATCCACCAAACACGTTCAGACGCTTATGGTGATGCTGTTCCATCATTATCAATTTTGAAAGTGACGTCAATGACAAAAAACGGCCTAGCGGACCAAAAAAGCTCAAAAACAATGAATTGTCAGACTTAATGGACAAAAACCCATCTCAAATTGTCGAATAACTTTCGAACAACTTAACACTTGATGATTCAATTTTTTCCAGACGTTTACATGCGACGGGAGCGATCCAGAAGGAGGAAAAATGGCTACCCCGCAAATTGACTGAAAATGCAATTTTGCCCACTTATTACCAGAGTTGCCCAGGGTGCACTGTTGCAGCTGGATTGCAGCCTCCTTCCCAGCGCACTCACCAAACATGGCGCTTTACTACCACTTGTTCAAATCGGCGAAGGATGGCTTAACCGGCACACGTTTTCGCAAAGTTCATGAAGTGCGAAAATGGGCCAATGATTGGATCGCTGTGAAGCCAATATAAGTTGTAAGCAACGTTATAATAAGTTTCTAGCAACGCCATGTTACTAGAAATGTAGTAAAATATTGTAGAAAATTACAGAAAATATTTTAATCAATTGCACCAATTTTTCTCAATAAATGCCATCTTCAAGTGAAAAAACTATCACAATTAACGCAAACACATCATAATTCAATCAATTACAGAAACATAATAAATGGAACACAGATTAGATTGTCAGCAAATTTACCGGCATCTTTCACGATAATGTCTTTCTCTTTTGTATGCAGTTTCACGCATACTTATATGAAATTTCTTTTCTCAACTTTTCTGTTTCCGAAGATGCGAACACACACACAAACACAAACTCTATACACCTATTTTATTATTTTTCGTTTTTCTGTTGCAAATTTTATTATTATTATTATTATTAAATAAATTTAGAAAGAGAATAAATTCTAAGACTAAAGTCTTAAAGCACTAGCATCTAAGGCTTTCGGCTTTATTTTTTTGTTTTTGTTTTTATTAATATTATTATTATTATTATTATTATTATTATTATTATTATTATTAAAAACTCTACCGCACTTGAAATTTGAACCCACGACCTTTGAATTGCTAGTCGAGACTCTTGCCTACTCGGCCACTCAGGCGGATTGTAAATTTTAAAATATATATTTATTATACGCACTAGTTCGTTTTAAAGTTTATTATATGTTTTAGTGTTTTTTGAACATCTTTTCTTTTTTTTTTTATGAAATGCTTATATCTCACAAACGGTTTTGGAAGTTGGTTTTTTTTTTTTTGTATTATTTGAAATTTTATCTCAGGTATAAAAATATAAATTTGGAAGATGTTTGACGATGAAATATATTCCGTATTTCATTTTGTTTTGCAATCAAGGTGAAAATCTCTTTCATTTGCTTCTCTTGTGTTTGATTTTATCTTGTTAGACATATTTTGAAACTGCTTTCACTCTAATCTTCATCCATTCAACGTTCGCATTTATTTCCTTTTAAATGTCTCCATATGACAATTGTAAATTTTATTTTATTTAATAGATTTGGACGATTACTTTAATGTTCGCAACAATTAACATGACGTCTTTTGTATTGTTAATCAAAATTTATATTATTTTGTTTTAATTTTTTTTATGTTTGTTTTTAAGTCGAATGTGAGCTTTTGTTAAAATCTGAATAAATTTTTCACACAAAATGTCCGAAAAATTTTGACACATGATTTTCTTAAAGTTCAAGAAAAATCTTTATATTATCTTTCTTACTTATGCTAAAAACTGAATATTTAGATTATTTTCTTTGGTCTTATGCGGTGCAACGTTAATAAAGCAGTTCGGAAATTTGTACTCGGAACTTTAAATTACATTCCTCTTAATTATGAGCACACTATTTTCTGTTTTTGACGGTGCAACTTTTAGATATCTTTTTTCAACCACAGTCGCAAAATTCACCTCCTGGCAGGATCGCCAATTAGTAATGAAAAAACATTTTGTATTTTTAAAATCAAATTTCACTTTGATTTTCTCGGGTCTTAGTTCTAAACTAAATAAATATGAAAACTGCATATGTTTGCTGCAATTATAATTTAGAAAATATTTAATTTAGAAAATGTATTGTTTGTACGGTATAATAGCACCATAATGATAATGATGCCACACAATCGTTTTGTGAAATGCGTGTAGACAAGACGTAGTGGTCGCTATTCATAAAAGTAAAGACGCTATATTTTATTTTTATACAAAACTAATTTTGACATTTAGTTGTGAAAACACAGGTTACAGTTTACACAATTTTCGTTTCAGTTATCGATACTCCCCTCCCACCCCTCCAGCAATTAATTAACGGCTAATTGTGACCCATATATTTATGCCTTCGATGGTTGACAGCTTGGGGGGCGTAGATTGCGATTTTGTGTTTTTTCTGGCTCCCAATCGGTGTGTCTGTTATTAGCCCTTTTAAGTTTGGTGCAATAAGAAGTGTTGAAAGCTATAGCATCGAGAACATCACTCTCCACAGGCTAGACATTGTCGACAGTATCGATAACAACGTAGCTTTTCCATCCTTTTGGTTGGTGATAATTATGGGATTATTGGGGAGCATCACAACGGGTAAACGTTTTCGCATAATTTTCAAATGCAGACAAGTGCACAAATTTTACTTAGATGTTTTTCATGCAAGAATAACAATATTCTAAATAAGAATATTTTGGTAATGCATATAATCCTGAAAGACCCAAGCACATAGAATGAGGCTATTATTGCTCGAGTAGCAAGTTTACGACAGTATAATATATATATACATTTCTTAGACACCATTGTTCCATAGAATTAGTAAACTAAATTTTGTATAAGAAATAAATGAAAAAACTATGGAAATCTCTGCTCATTAGATCATAAATATGCAAAATTCACTTAAAGTCATCACATGAGGTGATTTTTTCCGCAACATCCAAAAATTCTTATTTCTGAATTCCGACACTCACCGGGCTTCTTAGCCCTGTTGAAAAATGTTCTGGCCTTACAGTTAAGCTTCTGAAGAGGTCGACTCAACCAGGCATGTCCGGTTTAGACTTCTTGGTCTTTAAAAAATAGGATTTTTGGTAAGCCTGCTATATGTTTGAACGAAGCGACTGCACTTCAATTTTAATTTTTCCACACTGTTAGAACAGTGCGAATACGTTTTCACATTTTCATATTAAAGAAAAGAACAATTCTCTATTTGGGTTTTTTTGACTTCTGTAGGTTTGCAATAACTACATGACAGCATGTATTGATGGTTCGATAAGAAGACCCTTTTGGATACATGCCACCTCGTAATGGAAAGGCTTAGATTAACATCGGCTGGATTAAATTAATAACATTATTTTGCGAATTAAAATAATAACATTATTTTCAAAACTATATTCACGAAGGTACTCATATCTTGAATTGTCGTTTGAATGGCCGCGCATTATGCGGTGGACTTTGGGACATTATGCGCTCGACTTGCAATACTGGACCAGGACCAAGCGAGAAAATCATGTGGGGGCTACAATTACAGGTCAGTTCATAGCATTGCGGAATATATCGCGAGCAGATTCCCCAGTGTGAACTCTAAAAGTAGCCAAAATAATGATTGCTAATGAGCATGTCAGCTCTGAGCGCCATTTGTAGTGGGTTTCTGGGCGACGATTATTTTCAGATGTTCATTTGTGTGCTTCCTGTGGATTACAGAAGACCCGGTTTTAGTAATAACGAGGGTTCACTTGGATGCCCCCGAAGTGTCCGCTATTTGCCTTGTTCAACGCGCCCAAAGGCAACTTTTGAGTCGTGTCCGTTAACCTTCCTGTGCTTCTGGTTACTGCGGAAGTGTGCTTGCTCCGCAAGTTCAACGTCAGCTCGCATTTTTTTGGCCTAACTTGGGGACCGTTCCTCCCTAATCCTAATTCGCTGATGCAATTCTTGATTTTACTTTACAGTACAGGTGCGTTCATATGTTGTTTGTTTGAGTTACAAAATGTATATAAACATTTTAAATTTTTACTTGATGCGTCCGTGAAGCCTCTTACGTCTTCTTTACAATATCCTTTTGATGACGTACGTCTTGAAGAATTTAAATTTCTTATACGTCTTTCACCTTTTCACGAAATGTTGTCCACTGGCAGTGTGGTTCTAAAAGTACAGATTCATCCGAATCTGTCTTCAAAATCTATAAACCTTGCAGGAATAGCTTTGGTTTTACTGTTATTGAATCAAATAATCTAAGAGGGTCAAGCAGAATTGATAATACAGCCAAAACTACTTTTCCTGTAGTTCGAGTGTAGTGCTACTCTCGAATTGTATCCACCTATATCGGACATTAACGCTACCCGGAACCTACAAAAATAAAAGAGTTTTTATGTTTTGAAAATCATTTTCTCTTAACTTTTCCTTTTTATTGGCTCCCGTTGAAGCTTTAAGAAACCGAAAACCTCTTGATTAGGTGAAATTAACGTGCCTATAGTAGACTCTCTTCTGTAATAGATTGTTAGGCGGCTCTGGCTCAACCGTCCCAACGCAGGCGAAGCACGTCAAGACTTGAAGCAATTAGATATGACCCATGCATGATAGCTTTAAGAACATTTCTGCTCCTAACAGCATCACCTGTTGATTAGGAAATTAACCGCATGAGCGGCCAATTCGGTATTTTTTGCCTATATACATCAATATGTCTTCTGGCAATGTAGATTCACTTTTTATACCCATCAGCGAAAGGTAAGGAAAAGTTTGCAACATCCAAAAGGAAATCAAGAGACCTCATAAAGTATATATATTTTTGACCAGGATCAAATACTGAACCGATTTAAGCATGTCCGCCTGTCCATCTGTCTGTTTGTGTAATATTTATGGTAAACATTCTCCTGGTTGATATTGTAATTGTGCTAATTTGGTTGGAGGAGACGACAACAGTACTCTACCTTCTTAGACCATCTCTGTCCTCAAAAGTAAACAAAAATTACTTATTAGCCGCAAGAGACACAATGATAAAAACTTGTATTTATATTCTATGGGCGACGTTGCAGCAACTGTAAAAAAATAGAAAAAATCGGCAATGCCTGCTCAATATTCTAGATTATTTAATATTCAATATTGTAGAATATTTCATCAAAACATTTGCAGCACCCAGAAGGAAACTTCAGAGACCATAAAAAATCGACTTATTATTTATTAATTAGTATCACGTCTGAACAGTTCTACAGTTTTTCGCTTTCTATTATCTGTTTCTTGAACGCAGTGATAAACGTCACCATGATCGCGAAAACAGGGATATCTGCTTCAAATTTGCCAAAGATTGGAAAGCGTTGATGTCGCAAATGACACAACAGTACAATACGGAGATCAATCCTTTTACCGATTGAGCACATCCAGGCTTTCTGTGCGCTATATAAAGTTCCGCTTTTGTTCTACAAGTACAGAAAAACTCAGCTACGCTCACGTAATATTATAGAATATGGACATTTAGCCTTCCCGTTTTTTTGGTATTTTGAGGTTAGCGATAGTGGGTTATAAAAGATTCGGCAGCGGACCAATATAATTTTCTTAATTGTTAAATTTTGTTACGAAATTTTCTAGTCTACTGGCACTTGCATAAGAAACATTTACTTTTATTTTCAATAATTGATTATCAGATTTAAATTAGATGCCGAATCTAATATTGCGCGAGCGGCAGTGTGTTTTACCATAATCCGTCCCCATCCCCACGACGGTAGATAAAAACATTTGTGCCTCTTGTGCGGTAGTCATTAGTACTGGGCTACCTGCTTATCTCAGCGAGCAGGAAGTTGCCAACACATTTTGCTGTTACCTGTCTGCACTTATTGAATTAGCAATTTTTTTTGCAGTATACATGTACATTTACCGGCTGTGCACCCTTTCAACAAACCTCCACGATCAAAGCTTTTTTTTGCTTTCATACCACTACTTAGCGATCATTATCGACATTTGCAATCACGTTCCGCAATATTCGCCCTCACCAACTAGAGACTTTTCATTTTAATATTGAAACTGCTAACGTAAACTGGCTATATTTCTTTGCTGGCTTTGTTTAGTTACGATCTTTTCGTCCGTGGCATTCAATTTTAATTGACATGTCTCTTCGCTTTCCTATTGCCTAATCAGCAATCCTATTGCCTAATCAGCAAAATGTTAAATATCCGCCGCAATCTAACAGTTTGCTGTAATCTGCAGCTTTTTCCCGCTTTATTAAGCTTTCTTCACTTATGTTTTCCATTATTAAATGGATGATTATCGCATGCGCTTTACCTTTATAATCTCCTATTGACTTGGGGTTATTTTTGATCCCCGTTTGAGATTCAACTTACATTTGGATAAATCAGTTAACAAAGCCAAATCGCTTTTGGGGTTTATGAAGCGTTGGTCTAAAGAGTTTTGTGACCCATATATTACGAAACGTTTATATACATCGTTAGTGAGATCTACATTAGAGTATTGTTGTATTGTTTGGTCACCATTTTATAAGTGCCACATTGATCTAATTGAATCCGTCCAACGTAACTTTTCATCATTTGCTTTACGAGGCCTTGGCTGGTATTCTCACCTCCTCCTACCTCCTTCTGTAAATAGATTGAAGCTTATTGATTTACCCACTTTAGAGAAAAGACTTGAGCTGCTAGGTACACTATTTATGGTTAAATTAATAAGAGGAGATATTTACTCTTCAGCTTTGCTTGGACAATTGGATTTTAATGTTCCTGTAAGACTCTCTAGACACTATGTTCCGCTAAAGTTGTTGCATTCGCGTACTAACTATCAGCGTAATAACCCGCTTCGTGTGGTTTGTATACTTTTTAATGATAATTCTCACAAATTCGATACCTCAGTTAACTCCTTAAAGTTTATAAAAAGTTCTATATTCTGCGGTTAGCTGCCAGATAATTATTCATTCATGATTATACATTTATACATTATACATTCATATTATACATTGTACATTATTCATCCATATTTCTTTTTTGCTCTATTGTTTTATATATGTATTATATTTGATTTGTATTGAACTGATGTTCTGAATTTAATGCTTACTTTTGCTTATAATGTATCTGTAGCGAATAAGTGTTAATTGTTAATAGATAAATAAATAAATAAATAAATAAATAAAAATAACACAATATCTAAAAGCGTACTTACACAATATACACCATTGCTTAAATGTTTCGCTGATGGTTCTCTTCATATTGCACAATACGACATTTCATGTTCGTCAATCATCAATGGTTTTTTATCAAAGGTTTCCTTTAAAAACTACTACGCCTTAGGAGAGTTTACATCTGTCACATCAAAGTTTGTTGCTCACGTTAGCACTTTCAGATGTAGGTATTCCTTTAGCAAAAGTTATTTTTCGCGTGTATCCGGGTGGAAAAACAGGTCCGAATTTAAATTTTAACTTTAAACACCGGCGTTGATTAAGTTTGCGCTGTTTTCCGTGAGTGGCCACAATTAGTACAAGATCGTTTTGTCGTTTTATATATTTTATTATATAAATAGGCTAATGATGTTATTTCCGGAGTTTAACGAGGACTTTCGCAGTTACGTTGTAATAAAAAAAAACCAACATGTGGTAGTACCAGTCACGATAGTGTGCAAGCAGAGTTAGAAGCATGATTCGCGTTTAACCGAACATGAATGTTCCGTACTTCTCGAATAAATTGTCCAGATTGATCTGAATTTGATATATATATATATAAATATATATATATATATATAAATGAATATGAACAGACGATGCGGATCTATACAGATTTAAAGATGTAAAGAGAGTTAAGGTATTTAAGCAAAAATTGTAACAACTACATGTTCGTGGAAAGGCCCGAGCTCATATGTTTGGGTCACATCCTACAATCACAGGCCCAAAATGTCATTTGCTAATAAGTTGTTATTTTCTAATGGCTGTAACGCACCACTGACCCCAGAGTTTGTACTTCAAGTAAAACTGAAGATATCATTGCTAAAATATTCAGCTTTTCTGCTTTCCCAAGAAATAGGAACCGAAAAAAGCAGCTGATAGTTTTTATATTTATATGTGGAACTTTCCCATTGTAACGCATCTATCATTGGTCCCTGAAAGTGTGAATCTCTTTTTTGTAATTGAAAGGATAAGTGCTTGTATTAACAAATAACTAAACGTTTGCTCCGCTATTTTCCCTACAGATTACTTTCCTGTGGCATTATTTGGAGTCTGCGATCAAAGTTATACGTTTGTAGGTTTAGTTGTTGGCTCTTACGCTTCCCAAAGTAAAGGGAGCATTTGCAACTCATACAAGACTCACATATAGTGTTAATTTTTTAAGGGCAAGATAGATAATAGGACGTACTCTTGGAATATTAGATGTAAGGGGGACGATCTTAAGAAAATCGCTTTACTGAAAGTACCAAATGCAATTGCATGACTCCTGTCGTTCTCCTCTTTATTTAAGCTATTTACTAACTCTTTATATAAGCTAACGTTTTAAGCGATTTTAAAATATTATTAAATAGATCCTTGAGTTCATTGATTTCATGTGTTAAGTCCAGTAAACAAATCCTAACTTAATCGACGAACACTGACAGTAAATTCTTAAACTCTAAATTCTTAAAAACTAAACGCACTTATTTTCTATGGTCTCATCATCTTTTGCTTGTATGTAACTTGCATAGTTGAACTAGACGTTTGAGTTAATTCCCTTCTTCATAATGGAATTTTTTTTTGAGCGTCGTTATGCATTCTTTTCTTTTCATTTTTACCCCAGTGTTTCGGAATTTTCATTTACAACGACAAGCAAAGCATCGGAAATTGCTATTTCCTTTTAATCAGAAATTGAAAATTAATTTCGTTCATATATTTTAGTTCCGTGGCAATATTTTTAAAGTAATATAAAATGTAATAACATTTTGTAGCATACAATATTACAATCAAATTATTGAAACCCTTTAAAAATGAAAGAAATCATTTCTCAAAGAATCTACTTTTTTCTTCTTTTACAAAATCTGGTGCACGTGTATTTGATAGTTTTGTAAGATAACATGTTGAGTTCTTTTTTCTTAATAACCAAACTAAATTTTTGTATTTCCATATCAATTTTGAATTTTCTGCTTCGATTTCTGTAAAACAGACAAACTTTTTGCGATGTGATTCGGATCCGCCTTATATTTAGTGGGTCTTTAATGACGGCTTCGGATATTATATATCGTTCTCATATACGATGGTGTTCAGTCTGTTTTTATTTGAAGCTTTCGACCTTTCCCTTTCGAAGGAAAATAATAAATTTCTTGACTTAGTCGTTGGTTTTGATATTAATTTATCCTTACATCGTAGGAATTCCTTTGCCTAATCTGAAGATATTAGCCACCTATAGTTGCTACCTTCGCTGAATGGATTATCAGATAATAAAATGCGCTACCAAAAGGCTAAAAGTAGTTGGCGTAGATGGTTCGCTGCTTTCTGTTTCTTCAAGTACTCTGCTTCGGTTCCACCAAAGTGTTTTCATAACTACATTGACTCCTTTGTCTAGTTTAGTAAGGATTGAAGCACCGTTCGTATTAGGCAAAGCAGGCTATTCACAAAGTGCAAAGGAAGTGATTCCATAAGAACAAGTAATTACTCGAATTGTATTCATGAGATGTGAACTTCTTTATAATCCCAAAGAGTTCTTTGAATTCGTTAACTCCAAAAGCAACGTAGAGGGATTTCGTTCTATCATGAGCTTTGACAATTCTGAATGCTCAGATATCTGAGTCGTCTGAATTCGAACTCTTTTGAGGACTTTTTTGAAACGCTTTACCAATCATCAAGTATTGCGCCCGACAACTAACCTTATTTGATATTGATAAAGTCCTCGTCCTCTTCCTTCTCCTATTTTTCCATCTGTATCGTTCTGTGCAGAGAGTGCATTCGTAGCATTATTTACTTTAAAACTTTCCTAATTATGCTACACATATTTCCTTGGTGAATGCATGAATAGTGCGCGCATTAAATATTCCCGAGTGTTAGTGTCTCCTCTTTTTTGATACAGTGAATGGTGATAGGTTTCTGCAGTTTTTTCATTTTTACTTATATATATATATATGGAGTTTAGCTAATGGAACCTCAATGAATTTAAAGGAACGTAAAAGATTGTTATTTGCTTGGGTTAATATATGCACGATAAAGACAGACTATCGACAACCGTATCCTCGAAAATGTGTCAAGTTAAAAATATTTAGATGTTGTTTTCGACTCAAAGCTCAAAGTTCGATATTCCCACTGACGTTTCAGTGAATAAACCCAGACCTCTGCTTTTGCTGCCAAGATCTTGCATAGATCCTTATTTAGACCGGCTCTAGAATATTCGATTGAGATGCCTTCTTAAGCTTCTTGAGTCTGTTCAATATAACTTCGCATTATTTTCCTCGCGTGGTTTGAGCCCGAATTCCGCCTTAGCTCTTACACCGTGCAAAAATAGACTGGCACTTATCGATATACCTACCCTTAAGAGAAGACATGAAGTCGTGACCGTAACGTCCTTGTTTAAAGTGGTAAATAGTGATTTTTTCTCGTCTGCTTTATTAGAACTTATAGATTTCAAGGCCCCTAACGGGTCTCAAACAAGTTTTTTCTTTTCAAGCTAGCACATTATCGCTTTAACTACGAGCTGTTCAATCCGTTCAGGATACAATATAAAGCTTTAACCACGAGCTGTTCAATCCGTTCAGGATACTATCTAAAGTATTCATTGTTTATTATTGGTCTGTCTTCTCTGTTAACTCGATTAAAAGCACAATATTGCTCGACTAATCCCTCAATTCTTCTGATATTTTATAGAAACAAATGCATATGTGGTCATAAAAAATTTTAAAATCTCAGATGTATGTGCATTGAAGCCTGCCTATTGATTCATTAGGTAAAAGAAGGAATTCATACCACGCAATCTGTAACTTTGGTTGACCTTCTCTTCCTAATCAGTTATGGAGATGCTGTATTCACTAGCAACGAACTATACGAAATCGAGTAAAATTATGTACCATGTGTTGTGACATTAAAATAGAACCCATTGTGTATTATGAGAATTGTATTTGGCCAAAATTATCTCTATAGTTAAATTTATGAAATAATTAGAGAGAAGTGAAATGAATGAAAGGGAACGATGTGTTTGTGTCGGCCATCTTCTTAGCTATACCTCCCTCCGGCCGCGAAAAATAGGTTATTTTTGTGGTTTTTGGTAGTCGACTTTTAAGCCTTGCCAGAATTTATTTTGTAAATTCAATTCAATTTTATTAAAAGCATCGGCAATCGTGTCCTGTTTTCATTATTTTTCGTAAAACTTTCATATGTGAAAATATCTAATTTCCATTTATTAGTTCATAGACGTAAAATGTTCAATTTTTTTGTGTTATGTATGCTAGTGGCATGTAGAAGAGCTACTAACACTTTGAGCTTTGCTAAACTCAGTCTACTTCATTCTTAACATTCGAAATGCTTTTGTCTCTGTGCTGTTCTGCTCTATTACGCAACTGCACTTGTTACTTTCTCGCTGATTATACTTCATTTCGAATAAGGTATCAACACCACGTAATCGAAAAAGTACCACATAACTGAATGTCATGGTAACTGAGACGAAACATTCAAGCCAAGAAGACGATCAAATTTTTCTTTCTTCTTTAATCTTTATAAATAACTTTTGCTTCTGATTTCGTAGTCCTACTTTAAATTCCCCTTTTTCTTCGGCGCGTCAGCAAAGCCACATTCATCTTTTGTTCATTAAAATAAAATTGTTACAGATTTTCGTAATAAACTCAACATTTTCAAATCGTGCTGGATGGTCTTGTTTGCGATATCGAAATGTTTGTTACGTTAGAAGTATTCGAAGTATTTGCAAGCAACAATTTAATATCTTTTATCAAGAAAACCCAAAAATAATTGTAAACAAAATTTCATCCGTTATGAAACCAGGGTATAAAACCGGCGTATAGTACGACAATCAAAGGTTTTCTGAAGAAGCTGTTACATGATGAGAGTATTGTCAGGCCACACATATAACCACATAAAACCAAGAGCATCTGCACTTTAATGTACAAATTCTAATTACATGGTGAAGTAAATGTTTTGTTTCAGGTTTTTTCTTCGATAAATTTGTCCGTGTTAGAGGTACATACATATAACAACATACAGATAATTATGACCGTAAACAAAGATGCATTATGCTTTAAAATGCTTTAAAATTACACACACACACATTCTGTGTCAGAAAGAGCATGTACCAATTCTCTATAGGAGGCAGCAGTGCCACTATACTTGAGAGAACAAATTAAAACATTACTAAAATTTTATCCACTATTAGTATTTTCAATCATTATAGATATGTCCACCTGTACGCTTGTTTATCAATTTCAGGTTAGAGTGCCGGATATTTCGCTTATTTTGTTTCTGAAGGCCGCGAGTAAACGCAATGTCGTTAGATCAAGTTTGAATAAAAGCATAACAATTAACATTAATACCAAAGCAGGTCCACAATGACAAAAATGCCCAAACCACCTTTTGCGAACATTCGGCTAAATATCAACATATACTCGGATTCTCCGTAAAATTTGCTCTTATCGATTTACTGACAACATATGCGCTAATTAAAAAAATACAAACACAAAAAAAAAACGCATTTTAATAAACTTCATGGATGCATAAAGTGAACTTGATGCAAGCGTTACTGGCGTTTATTCGTATATGTACGTTCACATATACCGTAGTTACGCTACGACAAGGTGCGGTTAAAATTCTTTAGGGTATAATTTCAATTTCAACACTTTATTGCAAAACATTCACGTGGAAAGCCAACATCATCACCATTAACGGCAGCTCGGCTGTATAAGAAATGCGGTCGTTTGTTTGGAATATCAGCATAAACGTTAATATTATATCGTAGCACAAAACAATTATTACTCTTGATGCTGTTGCTTGCTTCAGTTCAGAGAGAAAGCTGCATTTACTATACCTTTTATAGTTGCTGCTTGCTACCGTTGCTTCTCAGTGTTATTATTGTTGTTAATGTTATTTGTTTATAGGTGTGTACAACGTTTATTACATATTTTCTTACTTTCTCACTTAAACTTTTCTTACTGACTCATCATCATCATCAACTGTTTTACTCCACTCTACTTATAGTCTCTTCATATGCTCTTCCAAGAAAATTCTATAAAACTTGATTCTTTTTGGTCTTATTTTATTGTTGTCGGGTTCGAGTGAACAGCCAAGTGAGAAACGGTTGGTAAACCGTAAACAAATATGTATATTATATGTATATTTTATATGTATTTGTATATGTACATATATATAGGTACACATATTTGATGCAATTTACACTTTGAATGTTTTAACATTTCTTAAGCTTGAAATGCTATTTAATTGCTTGCTTTCGTTATTTATCACACTTTGTCGAAAGATAATCTGTACACTCGCTTGTGCTTCTACAATGCCGTCGTCGCTAGAGATGTGGTCATTCCACTGCATATGCAAATAATGTCAAGCCATAGCCGTCAAATAATCACCACAAGGACGTCGTTATTTTATTTACATCTCCTAAAGTTACGCCTACGGGGCCTCAATGCACACCAAATATATTATAAATAAAAATATATTCAATAATGAGGAAAACTCTTATTTTTAAAGGACGCACGTTTTCAAATATCGATGTAAACTTTTCAAACTCTTGTTAACGTCTAACAAAAGTTTGTAACGGGGTTATCTGGGGCGGGGTATAACTCAGCCACTCCATGGTCTGTTCCAAGACAATTTATTGTTGATTGTATATATATGTGTGGATGAATTGATGTGTGTATATATGTAGGTTTGTATGTACGTATGTGGGTATGTATGTATATTTGTACGTATGTACGTGTGTATATATGTATGTTTGTATGTATGTATGTGTGTATATATGTACGTTTGTATGTAGGTATGTGTGGATATGAAGACAATATAATCTTAACACTAGTGCGGTGGGAGGATGGTTGTGGTAAAACCTCTGTACCGGGCGACTCGGACGGATTTCATTTGTTTTGGTGGACTTGTTTTATTTCTTTTTTTTTTGTATTATTAAGGGAGCAAAACGCTTCCTTACAAGTTTCATGTTATTCGACTTGTTAGGCTATACATAAGAGCGTCCTCTACAATTTTTGAAAGTTGTTGTCGGAGAATTTTCAACACAACAGCAAACTTACTGAACTAAGACCTTGCTTGTATAAAATTCTGGTTTAACAAAAAGACTGAAATATATATTGATATGACACTCCAACGAACGGTCAATTATTTTTTGAATTGGTTTAGTTTATCAGATATATTTATTTGAATTACAAGTGAATGAATGCAAACGTTTTACAGGGATTCTTTTTTCACCACGATATTCATTATTTATACAAATTTCTCAAGAGCATTTGATAGAGAGAACATGAGTTTTTGATCTATATGCGTCGTCAATTGGACTTCCTTGAGAATTTCTGGTTGTGATTTCTCAATTATCTTAGTGGTCGTACACAAAGATTGTTATTTATCTCTACTTTTTCGCTGGATATCCTGGTTTAAACGGGTGTTCCTTATGGAAATCATTTGGGTTCCATTTTTTTTTAATTCTTAGGTTTGCGCATGATTTGAAGATTTATACTTCTGTCAACTCCAGCTGATCTGATTTGTTATCTTTGAATAAGTAGTATTCTATCAAGAGTATGTCACTTTACTTAAGCAAATGCAAAAAAAAGTCATTCTCTCGCATGTCTGCACTGCATTCCTTTAAGAATTTGATATTAATAGAGACTCAAGTTCAGTCTTTACAATAAATTTTCCGTTCACAAGGCTATGTCTGTTTTGAGATTTATGAAGAGATGGACTAAAGACTTCAATGACGCGTACATTTGCAATCATCTGCCATGGGATCCTACTAGAATTTTTCCGCCATATGAAAATAAACTTAGTCTGTTGTCTTGTTACGGTCACTGGTTAGGAGACGAGAAATAATCGCGATGACTTTTGTGATTAAATCGATTCGGGACTGGGTTTCCTCTTCTTACCTAGTAAATATTGTCGGCCTCAATGAATCGATCTTCACGACACTATATATATTGACATTCTTTCATTCCCGCACTAATTATCTTCTGTTTAGTCCGATCAGATTGCAATGTAGGCTTTCTAACAGAAATTATTACCGCTTTGATCAGTTTACTGATTATATTAATGCAATTAAAAAGAAACTTATAATAAAAGGCATGTAGTTACAAATTGAAAATTTTGTTATATAATAAACTGTTTTTCTCATGCTGGGTAATGTAATTAGGGCTACTTAAACAATTAAATACGCGTTAAAAGGTTAGAGTTACATTATTGTCTTTTATTGGTATTATTATTATCACTATTATTATCACTATTATTACCGCTGTCATTGTCACTATGAAAGTCAAAAGGCGCAAAGCTGATGTTGAATGCTCTAACATTTACTTGTGGAAATATTTCGTACGAAAAATACTGCGTATTGTAGTTAAAAATTACATTTTTGCTTAATAAACCACATTTTTTTTCGTGACATTTAAAATTTTGCTTATCAAAACCATCCGACTAAAACTTTTTCATTATTTTTTTGCCCGATTGAAGGCAATCAATCGCACTCAGGACGCTGGTCTTATAAACTTTTTGACGACATTTGGAGATCATTAGATGCAATTGACAGGGCTAGCAAGTTACTAAATAAAAATCGGCCCAATATGTAACTTATCTTTATCTAATTTGAAGCCGATATGTCAATTTTTGCGACCATGACTATGTTCATTGCAAGCAATTTGCATAGAAAAGAAAGAACAGACAACCGGATATGTGTAAACCGATACAGCTTTTGATGCTAATCAATGTAATATATTTAACTTTCCAGGGTGTCTAAGTATTCTGCGATACTCCATAATACCAGATGGGCGAGGCCGATTTTTTGTAAATCCTTTGCCACAGCTATAAAGAAGTTCCTGATCAGTATGAAATTCTACATCGATTTAGACATGTTCTAGTGCCAGTGCATTTTTGTCCGTCTGTGTAATGTTTGTGGCATTCTTCTGAAGAGTTGAAAAAGTAAAGATACCGTCATTAAATTTGACAGACAAGTTGGAAGATTTACACGCAAATTAGTCTTAGAAATGGTCCAAATCAGTCAATATAACATAAACATAATAGGAACGTCTGTTCTTCCTTGGTTTTCGTTACTTGTAAGACACAATACACAAAACGATGAAAGTTTTCTCATATATTCCATGGGTAATTCTGCAGTACCTGTAGAAAAATAGAAAAAAGATGAGGTCCATCCAATATTAGAAAGTATCCAAATTTCACTTTTTGTGCTTTCTTTTCTTTTTTTGAGAAGAAGGTGAGGAGCATAAAGGATTCGGCCGCGGTTACTAGTTAATTACGCGATCCCGCGATGATCGGCATAAAAATATAAAGAAAAACATAATACGATCCTGTAAAAAGCCTATGAACTTACAGATAGAGTTTTTAATGCAAAACTTACTCTCTTCTGAAATTTCATAAACGAAAAATATGTTTTGCTTTTAAAAATTGACAAATTCATTCGTAGCTTTTGCCATAAATGCCACTAAGAAATTTCGAAAGGCCGCAAATACCATTCGTAGTCAATAGTTTATAAAAAACACATAGCAAATTAAAATCAGTTGACAAATATTTTAAATTTAAGTGAAAATGGATAAATAAATACTTTCCTTATCTCTTTGTTTTTATTTATATCCATCTGAAGTCATATCTTTATTAAAGTCTTGATCCCCACATCACTTATTAAGTTTTCTTTTGTTTGGACTCTACAAATTTTTCCCGCCATAGTTTTTCTCAACTATTGCTTTTTAAGACAGACAAAAAAGCTTTTCAGCTTTTTTTTAAATCTACATTGTACTACTTACTTGTCTAACACGAGAGCGTGAGTATCGTTTACTGATGTAGCAAATATTAAAAATAAAAGTATAACGGAAACTATTGCCTTTTTAAGATATTATCTTAGCGGTTGTATACGTTGCTATTACTCAAGCTGTAAAAAATATCCATAAAGAGTGTTAAGTATCCATTTAGTTTTTATTACTTAATTAAGCGCTTATGATAAGTGCAAAAGTTATACGAACACAGTGAAAAGTTGAGTCGGTGGGTCACAGTATATGTGGAAGAATTGCAAAATATTTTACTTTACTTTTTACATTTTTTTTACATTTTACATTACTCTCTGTAAGTTCTCACATGAACATAGAGGGAAATCATAGGGAAAAAAATACATATTTTGCTGAAAAATTACTCATACGTACTGTGGTAGTGAAATGAGAAAAAACAAAATTCAAAATTAATAAAAGTTTGCTCGAATTGCTATCATATATCATATCAAGTAAACACACACATTGTCATTGATCCCAACGTACATCTCAAGAGTTTTCAAATCAGTGGTTATAAAATGTCTTAGGGTACCTTAAGAAAAATATCCTAAATTCTAAAATTAGAATTTCCCTCGCTTTCCTTTAGATTTGCGAGCTTACGAAATAAATTCTTATAAGGAAAAAATTATTTTGATTTAAATTATGTATGTGGATTGTCTGTACATGTGAACGTGTAGTCAGTCATGTGCATCTGTCATGAGCACAGATGATGGCATATCAGTGACAGTATATACTTTGTACCTGCAATAACAAGGTAAGGCGTTTATATCACGTTTAATTAAAAGACAAATACATAGTTAAGTACGACAGTAAATGTACATAACACTAGATAGTTTTATTTCACTTTTTTATTCATCTCGGTCTCACTTATGGGAATGAGTTAGCGAACTAAAGACACATTGCTAGGAATTGAAAGTTTTCTATCACAACGCGCATCATCTTTTTCCAAATTTGAATGGAACGTAAATATTGAAAAAAACTAAGAGCGAATGTCTCTTCACGAATCTGGAAACCTTCTCTTTTACTCTTTCTTTTTGCTCTTTTGCTGACTCTTATTAAAAAGCTTTTAAGCATATATTAATTCATACCTCTCTCTCTCTCACACACACACTCTCTTTCCCTCTCTCTTTCTCTCTCTCTCTCTGCTTTCTTTCTCTTTTCGCATCTGCTCTCTTCCAAAGCAATTGAAACTTTACATTCCTAACGTCCCAAGCAGACTTTTGAATTTTTTTTATTTTACCATTGGGTCGCATTAGGCCTTTTCTTTTTTTTCGCTTGTGCATATTTTGATCCTTATTAGTGCCACAAAGAATTAAAGCAGCGAAATATGTTTCCACGTATACGAGAGTATTGGAAGTTATTAACCTCTGAATTGAACGACCTTTCGTAATGTGTCAATTTTAAGAATTTGCTTCCTTAAGCGGTCACGTTTCAATTTGATTATTTAAGCAGCATAATTAAATTGTTTAAATAATATAAATTGTTTCGCCGTTGAAATTACGCATAAAAATGCTCGAAAACATATATTAAACGGCTTAAGTTGACTTTCAATTATTTATTTACTTACCCATGGAATTCAGCTAAAATAAGTGAACAGCCGTATTCAATTGACTCTTAGAACCAAGTCTTATAATAATTATTATTAAAAAGTAGTATAAAGTGTATAAGGAGATGTGAAAAAAGAAGAAAAATACACAAACAATTAGATAGTAATTCACGTATAAATAAATGAAAAAGAAAAAAGCATGTACACAGCTAGCATAGAGGCACATCCACAATAAGCGAACAAGCGAACCCTTAAACCATTGCAAACATGCAAAAGCTTGGCAACCGCTAACAGTAAACAACACCAGTTTAAATATGACATAGGCAAATCGCACGTATTAAGAATAGTTGTTTTAATAGAATTTAAAGAATTCGATATTGAGATTAAATGATAGACATCATCTAAGTTTCTGCAAACAACTCTGGACGGATTAAACAACTCATAATAGTCTACATTGGCTAAGCTTAATGAAAATAAAGTGCTTGATTTCAAGGACAGATCAAAGAATCTTTGAAATAACACCATATAACTAATCACAGTATGATTTGAGTATACTTTACGGAACGTCATCAGGGCCAGGCGTACATTAATATTTTAAAGACCTGAAATCATCGAAAACGTCGTTTTCTGAAATGACTAAGTTAGGAATAGAAACCAAGTCAGTGATCACGTAGGGATAGTTAACAGCTCAATCCAAATCAGCAGTTAAAATATTTCGCCGGAAGTATTCAGCAAAGATATTTGAGGTTCCAATATTGTCGGAGGATTCCGAGCCATTGAAAGAAACATGCGAGGGATATATGAAGATTTTTCTTTTGGAGCTGACAAACTTAAAACTATATATAAGATTAACAAGCAGTGAGGATTTTATCAACAAACGGTATCTGCAATGACCTCAGCGGTTGAAGTAATTAAATCCATGCCTTGCAGCAGAATAGCACACAATCCGAACCACTTTTCATATTTTTTGAAAAGTTTTTTTTTTCTATTTTTGTAATATTTCCTACTCTTGTTAAACCATGGCGGGCACCTGCTTTGAGCGCGAGGTTGCATGATAGCAACGGATGCACAAATAGCTAGGTTTAATACATTATAGAATGGCGATAGCAGGCTTTCGATATTTCCAGCATAACGTGTGAAAGATAAACCTTAAGCAGTACGATGTTAGTTATTAAACTCATCATGTTTTTTTGAGAAAATTGCATTTGACACAATTGATTGGTTCAACGGACCATTATGCCTGTAATAAAAGGAAATGCAAATTGCTGGATGATCCCGATCCTCAGGTAAACTAAAAGGTGGACAGCGATTTCCCGCTATTTCCGGGAAATTGGCAAAGCAAAGATCTAGCAGTCTGCCTTTACATTTAGGAGTGCGGTTATACTGAAGGGAATTCCGATGAAATAATTAATTGAAAAACACAATAGCTCTGTCAGATGTTAAATTGGGGCCCATACAGCCAAAATTATCACTATAAGGTAAAGTGACTTGTGGCCAATTGGAGTGCCCCAACGCTATGACTATATCATCAGGTTTAGACTTTTCAGCCACGTCATAAAGGAAGGCAGGGTGTTTCTTATAAATAGAAATATCCGCATTTGGGGAAATGTAGGACCAAGTTATACGTAAGTGCTTACTGCCAATTTTCGCCCGAATGGCAATAAATTCAACGTCAGGAGGAGTAGGCAATTTGAACAAATAGATGGGGAAAGCAGCGTATGTGGCAATTAAAACACTACCACTAGTGCGATATAATCGAGCCTTCTGAAAACCTGCAAAGAATTGTGGAAAAGTTCCAAGGAGTGTAAAACAGCCTTTAATCCGGTTTTAGTGAAAACCAAACAGGAAAACCCCGAATTTAGGAAGTTTAAGTTTAGACCGCTAACATTTTGGTAGAAGAAAGTTACTGGGCCTGAAAAAACATTTAGTTTTTTGGGGGTGGAAGAATTGTCGAATTAGTATTACGGGGACGATCCTAAGAAACGAATAGCTTAAATAAAGATCCAACTGGCCACAGTAATTTAGTTAACAAAATTTTCATATTTTCAATCGGAACTGACACCATAAAAGACGAAACAGCTCTATGTTGAGGTGGGGCCAATTTGAAAATGCTTACACGCTTAAAATTGACAGATGGGACTTTTGTGGCCACATAACTTTTTATGTTATCCTCGAAGAGATCAGGCGCTAGTCTTGACACGAATATTGCCTTTCTGGGGGTACTGCCGTCAAGCAGATGTCATCCTTATTAGGTAAAATAGGATTCACAGGTAGAGAATTTTGAGTTGGGGAGAAAATAGAGAGAGAGTGACTACACTTGCTTGTGCAGCTCATGAATCTTGCCCAGTATGGTGACCAGCACACAAACCCGAACAGCTGGGGGAGAGGCGGATCTAGTCTTTTTGTTAATGTATGGAGATTTGGACAGAGTAGCTTGAATGGCACACCACTGGAAGGTTATATCATTGCCACTTTACCACGGCTTATTTGTAGCTTTTGTATCACCACAGGAGTCAACGACAGAGGTAACGGCCACGTTCCTCTTTTTGGCAAGGATGGAACACTCAAATAAATCGACGTATGAGATTTAGACAAAGGCGGAGCTGAGCCACCGCACGCTACACTACAAGTTGGTCTTTTATAGGCTGGGGAAGAAGATGAGTGCTCTAGATAAAGTAGAAGAAAGTAAGGAATTTTTTGCTTAAATCAGAAAACCCATTACTTGTCTCCGTGAAAAGCTTATAAAAGTCAATATCCCACTTCCTACATTCGAGACTTGACCAAGGTAAGCCCTTCGAAGGATCCAGGACTGCATTTGCAGCACGGCCGTTGATACTTGCACACTTCGCATAAAGAAATCGTTCGGAAGTAGGTAATGAATCGTTTTTGTTCGACATGATGTAAAAAAACGCCACATTTCAAAACTAACAAACAAAATAGAATTTATGAAAAAACAAAAAAAGTGTCACCCATTCCAAAATGATCTCTTAAATCAGACGCAGGCTTCACACTATTAAACAATAAGACAAACTCTAAGCGCCGCAATCCAACGCAGATGTTTGGATAGAACAACACGCAAAAAAAGAGACATTTTGACGAGAGCACGAAGAACTGATCGCCACAACCAAAATGTATATCAATAAGAAAAGTTCAATATATTTAAGTAAATTTAATTTTATACTTAATTAGTCTTTAAAAACGTAAAAGGCAATAAAATAAAAAAGAAATTGGAGAATTTCTACATACAAAGTACAAAATATCACCGCAACATGCGCGCAGAGTTGCCAAAGTTGAATTTTGAATGGCGTATCACCGTCTTTATTAGTTACCAATCGAATATGTGTAATGCCACATCTGCCATTCCAGTAGCGGATTATAATAAGGAGATGGCTGTGTGCGTTAATGTTACCACTACCTTTGCATCATTGAGAAGTACGCAGGTTGTAGACAACGTAATGCTAAGGAGGGGTAGACAAAGAGTCAATCAGCCATTATTTTCTTATTTGGTTGCGTACTCCTCTACCTGTCTTTTCAACTTCTTTTCCTTTTCTGTTAATTTTGAGTCTTTTCGATCTCCTCACTGATCCCTCTATATATCTGCTCAACAATTCTTCCATCCAAGCTCTAATTCATCTGTTCAACCACTTCTCAATGCACCGGGCCTTCTGCGGCTATTCATCAAGCCAACTATTTGTCCACTTTTGTACCTTTTTCTAAATCTAATCGTCAATTTTTCGATTTACATGTTCGTAATCCAATCTGCGCTTCTCTCCACCACTCAAACGCAAATCGTTACGACGCCTCTCTATTTAATTGTCCAAATATCCAATTACCGTTTTGTACTTTCGATTCGACTAATGAAAAGGCCATTTAAAAAAAATGCTTTCATAAGCTTCACGTATTGCCCTAATTTTTTAAATAGGCGAAATTTCGAGGATGAAATACAAAGCAAAATATTGGCCTTAAGAATTAAGTAATGAGTTTAGAAACATTATATATATTATTGGCTCAAAAACATAACCATTGCCACTTCACATTTCTAAGCAGTGTTGTGTTAAACTTCACAACAGAGATTTAGTTTCACCCCTCATAAATCAATCTTAAAAAAAATCATTTAAATCTGATTACAACAATGAATGAAACTTCTTTTCTTATTTTAACTGTTTTTTGAGGTTAGTTATAAGATCTGCTTTTTCTCCAAATTTTTTAACTAATTACTGTTAAGACAAGTACGATTTAAAATTATATTCCACTCTCTCTCTCTCTCTCTCTCTCATTAAAACTTTTTTCAAATACCTCCTAAAAAATGTCGAAATCTCATCTGTCTCGACGACAAAAAGGAATTCGTCCATAGCCGACTATGGTTGGGTGCGCTTTCATTTGTACTCGTGGTTTCTATGTAACACAATTTACATATAAATTAACGAAATGAACAGCATAAAAGATTAAGAGGAAAAATTGTTTTCCACGCCCAAGTACAAACTCCCTTCACGTAAGCCCACGCAATACAAAATTAATTGTCGTTCATGAACGCGCTCGTTCATGGAGATATCAATATAAATTAAACTGCTGTTGTTAATATTTTCTTCAATCAAATCGCTTCTAGGTTAAGCTCATGATTGGTTTAATGTGTTGGGCATAATGAGTTAATCAACATCATTATATAATATTTTATAAATACATTTAATTTATGTTCATTAAGGTTTAAAGTTAAAGGGCATTTTTCATTTTATCTTCACATTTTGTTACAATGGCAGTTCATTAATTGGATCATATCGTTCGTAACATGGCATCCACATTAAATTTTGATGTAAAAAACTATGGCTCAATGTTAACAGGCTGTACCTTTACTACTAGTGATCCTTCTTTCGAATTACGGCAACTTATTGATTGAAAATTGAAATTTTCATTTAGGCAGAAGAACGAAAGGACGGACGAATGGGCTGACAGGCAACCAAAGAGAGACAAGGAAATAATAAAACGTGTACTTTTATCTGTTAAAACTCAAGAATATAAAAGAACAGACAAATCAACGAAGCAATGGATGGAAAGTTGAACAAAGGACCTAGAAGGGGCGACTGTAAGCGCAAACAGAACGGTGGAAGAGCAGGGAGAAAAAAACTTTTGGATGATTGAACACTTGGCTTCAAAAGTCAATAAATGCAGGGGAGGGAATTTTGCAGGAATAATCGGATGAACAGGCAAGCGAGCGCTTGCAGAGTTCTTCGCACAAATTTTTCAAATATTTTCATAATAATTTGTAATAAAAAATTTCTTATTAATTAGCAAGACAATTGGAAGAATACCGTTGGGTTGTAGTATACCTACACAGTTACGACTACTGTTCGCGTAATACATTTTCCACAAAACTAATAAGCAATGCAACGCCGTGCAAAGTTTATTGAACAAATATGCATATATTGCTAAGATATTCTTTGAAGTCAGAAAGAAAAAAGAATTTATTCGCCATTAAACGATTTGCTAGAAAATGTAAAAACCACATTCATACCTCTCGATATTTATTGGCAACTTGCCATCAACAAGAATAACAATACAAAAGACATAAACCAGTGTAAATGGAAATTTCATATTTCCCCTGCGCCAACCTATGGTATGTTGCTGTCGTTACAACAGTTTCACCCATAAATTCTCTGCAATTGTTGTGAATATGCTTTGAAATGACGCATCGCATATCAGTTGAAGGATATTGAAAGTTTTTATATAAAATTTGCTTTTTCCCATTGTCACACCTATACTTTATTTTCGAACATAAAAGCTATTCCAAATTATTCTTAAGATATATATTTGATTTCTGTTAGAAACTAAACTTAGTTCAACTAATTAATGGTGTTGATACTAACGGTATTAGGAGGAAATTAAAGAAAAAAGTGTACTCCTTAAATATACTTAGATGACTTATGTCTTTACTATGCTCTCCAGCATAAATTTATACACCTAATTCTCTTTTTACACGATAGATACGTTCCCAAAAAATACGTGTAAAAAGAAAATTAGGTGTAAACAATATTGTTAGAGTTCACTTAATTTATTTCGTGCTTACACATTTTAATTCATTAAATATTTTATAAAAAATAACTTCTACTTTGGAAAAAGGGAATTATATGTGAAATTCATAAATATAAAATCGTGTTAAAACAAAATAATTCGTGTAAAGAAAGAAATTTTTTTCTTTTGAACTCGTGTTAAAACAAAATAATTCGTGTAAAGAAAGAAATTTTTTTCTTTCGAACTCGTGTTAAATCAAATTCGTGTAAAAAAAATCGTGTAAAAAGAGAATTGCGTGTACAAGTAAGGTCTCACTTTGATACCTTGCTTATTAAAAAGATACTGCCCGTACACCCCAATATATCATACAGATATTATATAATAAACTTTGTTAACTATCTATTCATCCGTCCATCTCTTGGCGAAATCTTGCAAACTGCAATCGCCAGACCTGGATTGGTAGGTAGGTAGGTAGGTACGTTGTTAAAAAAAAAACGTGTAGAGAATAAATGTTTGAAAATATATTTAATAAAAATAAAATCGGGGCGGATTACATATTCTTTGCTGGAAATAACGTCGCGCTCATACAAATCCTCGCTTGCACGTAACGTAAATAATTGAATAATTTTTTAATTGTGTTAAGTTGATTAAATTCGTTTAAAAAAAATGCAACTGCAACAAGCAAAAAATTTTAAAAGTCAGCTTTCAAAAATGCCGGGGATACTCCGAGCAGTGTTTATAAATTTATTTCGAAAAACGAATAAACTTTTTACGGCAAGTTGCGCTAACCCCCCTTAGAGATTTTAAAAGAAAACAAAGCAGCGATATTTTCTGCGAGAAGGCGGCAGTAATTCAAAATCAAACCGATGTCTTGAAACTGGAGCACGTAATAGTGTGAAATTACGTAAGTCAATAGGAGACGGTGAGTGGATTGCAATAGCGTTCCAAACGCTTTTTCTGCTTGGTAAATTGGGCTACTCCTCGTCCCCTTTTTGTCTGCATAAAAAGCGATTCTTGGCAAGCGAAGCTTGTCCCTACACGCTCTGGCGATGACCTCTATCGACCAATATTGTTGTAGACAAATTATTTTTCATACGCAGTAGTCAATTGCTACAAAAACGGCTCCCATTATTACCCTGTCCCCATTATTATCTAACATCGCTTGATTTGCTGAATGGCAATAGATTATGGCAGAGCAGCTCAGAACAAGGAACATCTTGAAAATAAAAATCTCACATACAAATTTTTATGGTCAAGCTTATGCTCAATTTGTCCCTTACTTCAACTTTTCTTGTTGTCTCCCGAGTTCAAAATACAACTCAGCTTTGTTCGCATCACAAAACCCAACAAATATAAAAAGTGTTAGCATATATTTTGATCATCGACATCTATTGATGAAAATGACAAAGTAATGCGAGGTATCAACGGTTACTTTCGATGATTTCGACCGTTATCTACAGAAAATAGCAGTTTTCCATTTAGGTCCCATTGGGTTACTCAGTGTGTATTGTTGCAAACAAGACCAGCAACAGTTTTTAACAAACGCAAAATCTTGCATGACAACGCTCAGCCACACATTGCAAGAGGTGTAAAGGATAAACCGTTGCAGCTGTAACCAGAAGTTGTGCCGCGCCCAACGTACTCGCCAGACATGGCGCTTTCTCATTACCACTTGTACAGATTAATGTAATATGGCTTGTCTGCCACGCGGTTTTGATATGCTGAACAAGTGATGCTAGAGTGGATCTCTGATTAATTCGTATTGCACTAATTTTGCTCGATATATACTACTTTCAAGTGAAAAAAAACAATCAAAATACATGCAAGCACATAATATTTTCCAAATTATCGATCCAGATTTCAGCTTTCCCTTCCTAAAAGAACCAAAGTTTAAGTGCAGAACAGAGAACATCTGCCAAATATACTATAATTTATTTCAAATGCTTCATGCCACAGATAAGAGAATGTTGCGATTTTCACCTCTTCTACTTATCATTAAGTAGCTATGGTATCCGAGATTCGCCTCAAGGTGAATGCAGTTGTTTAACTCGCTTTCTTTTCCACTTTTACATAATTATTTTAAGAACTCGAAAAATGCATTCAAGTGTGGTTTTCCAAACAAATTGCGTTATGAATAAAAGTTATGCATAAAGGTAGAAGGAAAAAATAATTTTTAAATAAGACTTCTTCAGGTATTTGATGCTGAAATATTCTATTCAACAAAATTGAATGCAGGGTTACTTTGGTCCGTCCGTCGAAAAATGAACTTGAAATTGCTGTGACAACAGTTACTAAGTAGAGGAAAAGAGAAAATGGTATTCAGCTTAAACCAAAGTGTGTATAGAGATAATTTTTTAAAGCCAATATGAATCTACAAATGTAGATAAAAAGCAGACAGTTACGATAGCTATAACCTCAATGTATTTACGGCATTTGCAATTGTAGCCATACCAACTGTGATTCGACTTCACTCAATTGTCGGAATATGTGTTGTTTTTCTATGCAAATTTTTGTCAATGCTTTTTTCAAGTTAAACCGAAGAATAGGCAGGCGGACGATGTTAGGTCATACCAAACAACTTTATATGTTTTCCAAAGGGTATTTCAATATCAAGCACAAATGAAAAAAAAACAGAACGAAACATTCTTTCGTTTTTTTTTCTTTTACACAAAACAGTACGGGAAAATAAACAGAAGTGAAGAGAAGTTTTAACAAGTTGTCTTCAGAATTATTATTACCATTATTATCATTAAACAAAAGTGAATAGAAAAGGGAAAAGTTGAAAAAAAAAAAAAAAACTAAGAACTGAAGGGAAAAACGAGAAGGAAGCACAATGTTTACAAAAAACAATAAAAGTGTTTCTCTAAGAAAACGCATCTGCTTGGCTGTCACTCACCAATATTAATACATCAATGTACTCAGATATAAATTCTTTCCCCTCTCCAATCACAACTGTTCACAACGGGTTTTGTAACCAACGACTTTCTGTGTTTTCTAAGTAGAAAAGTTTTCCTTCTTTTATACATTTATTGTATATGTATTTTCTTTCACTTCAATTTTATAAGAAAAAAACTTTTGATCGACTAAACTTTATGTTGTCAATATTATTTTGCTAAATATTTCTTTTAAGTAGCCTTTCCTTATACTTGCCGGATGCATAACGATTGGTTTATCTTAGCTACACTCCGAATCGAAGTATAATTGCAAGAGAAGGTCTTGTAGAAGTTCACAATTGACTGTTATATTTAAACGCCCTAATCGAGCACATCTCAGTTTCGAAAATTGTTTGCTTAAACTTTATAATTGCTAGCTTTATACAACGATAATTTGAAACATTTTTCGGAATCTTCATATAGCGTAAGTGCAAGTTCTCTAGTTACAAAAACTGTAATATTCCACTTATGAGGGATGAATAGCATTCTATACTTTTCATTTCCAGAGAAGTGAACAGATTTCCTCGAATTCGGGTTTCAGTCAAAAACGGAAGTTTTACCTGCACTCACAAAAACTCATTACATTAGATGACCCTAATGTCACCATCGTTTTTATTGTCGACATGTTTTTTTTTAGTGAAGAAAGCTTAAGCCATTGAGCATTCGCGTCATTAAATTGTGAATAAATGTAAGTTTCGGCAAAAAGTAAGGTTAGTAGCACGATATTGAAGCCATGCTTGGACGAGTTCATTATAATAGATTAAATGGCGGGTATTATAGTTGTCACGGATTATTTTTTAGCAGGAAAAGTTTTTATATAACCCATGTTCACATAACAAATAATTTTTAGTGAAGAACCCGCTCGCTTGATTTACTTCTAATGCTTGTGAGCCCCGACCAAAGTCACACTTCATAGTTGGAACCCGTTTTATATATTACAGAGAGATCGCCGGCAATGCGTATTAGCAAACACCAGGACAATTTTGATTTGAAATCAACCGTTTCGACTACGAAAAAGTAGTTAACGATTGGCGCCAATATCGAAAGTGATAAGTTTCAAAAACAGCGGGATCAATTTTTTCGGTTTTCTTCTTGAGTTAAACGCCGACCACAGCAGACGTACGTTTTCGTTTAATAATTTCGTTTTTTCATTATTTTACAGCTCACATTGTCCTGTCTAACATATGTATAAGGTTTACTATTATTATTATTATTATTACATAAATTTAGCCAGAGAATAAATTCTAAGACTAAAGTCTTAAAGCACTAGCATCTAAGGCTTTCGGCTTTATTTTTATTAATATTATTATTATTATTATTATTATTATTATTATTAAAAACTCTAACGCAGTTGAGATTTGAACCCACAGCCATTGAATTGCTAGTCGAGACTCTTGCCTACTCGGCCACTCAGGTGGATTATAAGGTTTGAAAATCTAGAATTCCGTTGACATCCGTAACTCTGATTCTGTTATGCAACTTAAAAAGCATACTTAATATGACGATATAAGCTTACATAAAAAAGTATTAGGTTTGTGTGAAAAGTAAAGGAAGATAAATGAACCGAACGAAGATGGGCCCGAGTGCATGGGCTTAATAAGTAAATTAATTATACCAACATGATTGTACAAGAAACAATGAACAATGTTTGTAAGTGCAATGAAAGGGAATTTGGACATAGTCCTCCTTTCCGAGGTGCAAAACTAAACACTGAACAAAAGATTATCTTGAAGTTTTGGATAATGCTGGACGCATAAAGAAGCTAAATGTTCAAGCACCACATAAATTAACAGCGAACTTCCAGCTGCGAATAGCTACTGAAACCAAGCGAAATGGAGATATATGGGGTAACGAAAGATGAAAAATGAATCACTTACGGCAACAGTATGTGGAAAGTTTGCAAACTAAGGTAGACAAACGTAAGCAATTTGTCAGTTGGCACTTCTCCTTTGTTTCCATTGAACGGGAACCGTGCATAATGGGCTCATGTCAACTACTGCGAAGACCAAAGTCACAAGCTTATTTTGCCCCCACACTTAACTGTAACGCTGTTTTCGTTTTGTTTCTTTTTATTTCATTATCGTACTTATAGTACCGTCGAATGTAAATTTTTTAAAAGGAGGAGTTGTTGCACTCAAATCCGTACTGCGTTCTTTGATTGATAGAATGACAGAGGCTTAGAGAGAATAACGACTGCCATTTCCTATTCTTCTCGATCCAGGCGCCAATATGAGAACGACGTAATGTATCGATCCAAGCAAAAATAACAATCAATAGAAACCTTGGGTATAGAAAAATTGATGAGAGCGACAGTACAGAATGACGTCAAGACTGCTCTCATTGTATTCAAGAAGAGACGCGGTAGTTCTAGTTTACGAACAAGCCCTTGCAACTTATATTGAAAGATGTTAGGTAGTTGTAGTTAGCCTAGCATAGTTTTACCTTATTGCAATAAAAATAAATATAAGTTGATTTTGGCTTAAATTATTTCACTAACTCGCCGGTTAAATAAAAAGATGAATCCTACTTTTTGTAGAAGATCAGAGATTAGTTCGAAGTCCACATGGATAGAGGAAAGGCGTAGAATATACTACCACGGTATTAGCACACAAACAAACAAAACAAACAAAATTAACAACAACTAGATATGTACAGCTTATAACCCGGCTCTTGTCCGTCCAACCACAGTTGGCTCGCACAAACACTCCAGAAATTCTATAGTAAAGATATAGTGATCTTAACAGACGAATGAGGATGAGTTATTCATCCAAATAATATATATATTTTTTTTCATAATTACAATCACTATCAATACTGCCATATTTCCTTTGTTTAGTTTGAGATGTAAAGAAAGTGAGGCAAATTCTCGGCAGTCAGTGTTGTTGGATTATTTGAATAGGGCGGTAAGATTTGTTAAAAATAAAAGTAGATAGATGGATATGTATATATAGATATGTACGTATAGATATGTATCTATTATAAATCCCAGAAATTTGAAGGAAAGGGATCGCAGTAACTTTGCGTACGCATATCGTTCGTGGTTGCGTCTCTATAAGTGTATATATATATATGCATATATATATGTACATATATAATAAGTACAATTTAACATTTCGAAATCTGTAACCAGGTTGCAATGACAATTGAAAAAAAAATTTAACTGAGATCCAAATAGTTATAGAGAAGAAAATAATCACAACTTAGACGTTGAAGTTGTGGAAATATCTGATACGGAAAGCGAAGGTGATTTGTGCAGACCACTAAGAATTGAGAAAGAATGTTCAGAGTCTGATGAAAGTGTCCAATATAGTCACCCAAAAAAAAAATAACACGTATTTTGAAAAGTGAGAACGAAATCGTAGTTGCCTTAGATATGAGACAACGTCGAAACACTACATTTTGATACGGTGGAAATGATATTGCATTCCATATGCAAATCCACCACCTTTTCTACGTCCCCGTGAAAGTAGAATAGCTGGTGCAACACTCTACTCATATTTCATCTAAATATTTACCAACGACATTTTTAAATACGTAGTGGAATATTTCCAAAGTAAAAAAATCTTATGCGATTAATATAAAGTACACAAGTCACAGATAATGTAGGTCTTTAGACTCGTTCACTTCGACGTCCTCTTACTGCTGCAATAATATCTGTAAAGCGTTTTGAATAGCTCCACTGTAAAACCAACAACGGAACACCAAGTAGTGTGAAGATATTTTTGTTCACTATTGGATATGCCATCACAAACCTTTGCATATGCCTCGAAAACCTTAATCTATTTCTAGATAATCTTCTATTTAAATCAATATTATATATTCGTCGTGAACAGTATTAGAAGAAGTAGAATATCAGAGGGATCTAACAAGCTCGTTGTAGAAAACGCTTTACAAAAGCATGAGCGAAGACCAATTTCATGGCATGACAATAAAATCATTGACATTATTTTTTCTTCCGCCGCTATGGAACCTGAGAACAAGAAGATAGACAACAAGACATTTTGTTTGCAAAAGAACGCAATACATTTATGGATAGTGTAGATATGTCTGATCGTATGATAGCACACTATTCTCGCTCTGCAAAAAGTCAACAATTCTACGATAGAATTGCTTCTCAATTTTTAAATTCATCTTTTGTTAACTTATGGGTTCTTTTCAATCAACAAACATTAAAATGTCTCTTCTAGGCTTTCAAGCGTCTATAACTGCCTTAACGACGAAGACAAATGCACAAATGAAAAGGCAAGGTGTACACCAGTATCCGTATGTGAACAACCTCTTAAAAAATTCAAAGGCTGCACTACACTTGGTCCTCAGATCAGATTAGAATTGGAAAACTTTCAAAGACGTCGCAACAAAAATTATGTAAGACGAACATTAGCGTTACATTTGTGAGACGCTCAGCGGCCACAAATGCGGGCATTTGTTTATTGTTGCGAATTCTTAATTATATTTTTATCCCTATTTTTTTGCCTTTTGTGTAAAATGAGTACATCGCATAAAAAAATAATAATAATATTTTCTTACCATAAGAAAATCGTCCCTGAAGAGGTTAAACAATTACATATATAAACATAAGTAATACAATTTCCAAGTTAACGGATTTGTCTAAAACGTTTATAAAAAGAGGAGAGAACAGATTAAAATAAAAGAAGGATGTGTTCGAATTTCGGTGGAAAACTTCGCAGATTTTTTCCTTGATCGTTCATTTGACATTTGATTTTGTTTCATTTACGAGCTCACTTTTAACGTCATTTGTATGCTTTGTTTTGCATTGAATTAAAGAACTTTTCAACAATCGTGGTGTTGGCTATTGAAGATGACACATCCAAAGGTAATTTTTTTTTACTTTTTTCCTATTTTCTATTTAATGCCTTTTGTTGATGACCAAGAACCTATACGCTCGCATTTTCTGTTCCAATTTGTCTTTTAAAAACTGCGTTATGAAAAACTGATATATTTTTTCAAGCATACACAACTTCATTTTGACTACACTTAAAGTATACTCTCGCATCCATTACCTTTTGTCACTTCGATTTATGCTTCTTAGTGGGAAAAAAAAATTTCAGAAATGAATACCAGGAAAGTGCTAGCGATAAACTAAAGTGTGTAATCGGTTGCTGTAAAAGTTATGTCGCAAGGAAACCAATTTCAAGTTTTCCACAAATGCCTCGATTCTTTGCATAGTCCTGGGGACTGCCTTATAAAACATTCATATGAACTTCCCAGAAGATTTATTTGTTGTTTTTTTTTTCTGTAATGGACTTTTTATCCATCATTTTCTTCTAAGATTTGTAATAGCCTTTTAAGACTTTTATTTAAGTAAGTAACTGCAAAATACATTCGGGTATCCCGCACCGATACTCTTCGCCGTACGATCAAGTCTACGATTGTCATTATAATTTACGGTAATTAATTAAGACACTCAATCCGACTCCTTAGCTGTTTTCTTTATAAGTGCCTGGCATTAGCCATTACGCACGAACAAAAATGCCCGAAGGGCTGTACTTCTTCGCAAAGAAACTCAGACTTGTTTCAATGCGTTTTCACGAACCTAAGAATAAGTGATTGATGATGGTTTTCATATTCATTTCCTCGTAGAACAAACTCGCTAACACAACAAATCTTTCACGTGCTTACCAACTAGTGGAAAAAGTCATAAAATTCATTCTAACACAAAATATTGAAGTAATATTCGAAAACCAACGAATATGAACTGTATGTGCATACGCACACGTGTATCCACGAGCAGATATGGATGAATGAATGCATGGATAATACTTGATTTTTTCACACTTGGATTTCCGGTACAATTTACCGTTATTATTAACACATTTTGTTTCGCATCACCACTATATTTTAACACATTTGTAGTTTTTTTTGTGTGGCATACATTTCGTGGGATTATGTACGGATTTGAGAATACGTGTTTGGAAATATTAATGCACACATTAGTTTTTTTCTTCGTTTTCTTTTTTTTCCTATTTTCCAAAATTGTTGGCCGTATTCGCGTTAGCGGTTAGTTTGAAATTTCGTTTTGACACAGCGTAAATTATTTATCTAACCTCTATAATGAAACAGAAATTAAAAAAAAAAAGAAAAAATGCATTTGCATCCAGTACTCGCATTCAAAGCAACACTCTTGCGATAACTCTTTTAATTTTTGCTAATTTCAGAACCGGACAATTATTCAAGTAACGTACAGTCACAAGTACATAAGAATTGTTGAATTACGGAATATACGATGAAATCACATCACGTTCGATTTGATGGATTTTTTTCAAGCCATATTTGATGTTTTTATATCGTTCACCAAGAAAAAAAAAAGCTCTAGGCTGAAAAGAATTTAAGTCTCGAGGAGAGATTAGGATTTTCCCCATAATCCCCTTTCATTTTCACACTTAGTGATTTCTTGAGCATTCGAACGTTACACTCAAGCTATTGACTATCTACTATGTACATAAATACAGCGAAGTCTGTTTTAAGAATCTGAAGACCGTTGCAAGTAACGATGTTGGCTGCTGATTTGTTTTGTATCGCATATAACGCAGCCACAAAGACACGCAAAGTGGACAACGGAAAGGTGCATGGCCATCAGCAATATAAAAAAACTAAGACTCTGAGGGAAGCTTCCACTCCACGTCAACCGCCAAGCAACAAATTTTCCCAACTTAATGCCTATTCAAGCAAGTTCGAGCCAGTAATGTATTTTCCCAACTGAACGAAAGACACACCCGCTTGTGTTTTAAAATATGATAAGGAGCGTTTGATTTCGCAAATAAGAAATAGAAAAAAAAACAGCGAGTACAGGCTCGCAAACTACCGATGCGGGAAGGCGCATCGTGAAAATTAGCGAAAGATAGCGAAGCTCCAATAATGCTTGCATTAACGACATAAAGGTTTAGAGACTTAAAATTTTAAAAGCGTCAGAACTTAGAAACTTCAAGACTTGAAAACTTAAAATATCAGTGTAGCCACCCAAAAAAAAAGAAACAAATAAGAAAGGTATAGTTGGCCGAATATCGCATACCCATCCCCCATCCTTCTGCGATGGGTGTAAAAAAAGGCTTGGCTTCACAAACTTTGGGAATGGATGAAAGAGTATTAGAATAAAAATATTCGGCGAAACTATTAGATAAATAATAATGCATTTAAGAAAAAAATTGTGCTTGTAAAATATTAAAAATGAAACATTTTTCATTTAAAGAGCTCTGCTGTTCATAACCTCTCTAAGTCGAAAAAATTCAACTAATCACCTAAAATTCACCCTGTTTATATTAAGCCTTTGGCTGGAGCAGTATGTAGGGGACCATAAAAATATTGACTTTTATGTAATTGGGTATTTGAATGAAATTTCAGTGCAATTTTCGCCCAAAGAAAAGTAATCTTTAATTAGCTTACCGAACATCCCTTACGGCATTTTAACGACATTGTAAAAACTTGATAGATATGTTTTTTTTTATTTTATGTTTGTTTCATTATAATAAATTTATTATAATAAATTTCTCATTAATTTGTATCATTAGTCTGAAATCCCAGGACCATAAGACTGCTCTTGCATGTTTA
>KK499860.1:432468-485444 GCA_000688715.1 Glossina pallidipes | reverse complement strand
CTATTGTTATTCAATGAAATTTCTCCAAAAAAAAAAAAAAAAAAAAAAAACGTAAAACAATATTCGGTCGAAATGAAATAAGCCAGTAAACCACAAAATGGGTATATAACTGTGCACATAACCATATACATATACATATATACATATATAAGGGGCACACCGCACGTATGTAAAACATACGTTTATGCGTATATAAGTAAAATCAAAGTATGAAAAAAGACAAACCTACTAAAAGTGATTTTTAGGTAAAACGTGCCAAAAAAAATGGAAAAATAAAACAATAACAGCAATACATATACTACGACCATATGAAAAGAAGTAGGAAATGGAGGTGAAGGTACGTTCCTAACCGCTGAAATGACTCAATGGGCTGGCATTGTTTGGTTCGAATACAGGCAGCGTGCATGCATTGCAAGCTGTTCGATGTTGAATTTTTTGTGCAAAAAAGCTCCTTTTGCTTGATGCGGTCTTTTTTTGTGTCGTACGTGTTTTCTTCTTTTTTTTTAACTGCTTTCAATACTGTCAGATAATTCCGGGCGTAAAGATTTATTAAAGCAGAATTGATCTCTTTTTTTATTTCTCGATTTCAAAACTTGCTACTTTTCAAAAATTTAATTAAAGACACAGTTGTGAAGATGAGAACTCTTTAACTAAAAATTCTACAAATGTTTGTAATTTTTCGTGCGTGCAAAAAAAAAAAATACTTTTGTACCCACGAATGGGGATGTATTCATCTTCTTAAAACGTTTGCAACATATAGAAGGAAGCTTCATGAATACTATAAAGTGTATAAAGTGTCGAGTCCTGAATCGTCTTAAAGATATACGTCTCTGATAAACTTTTTCGCGGTCGCAAACATTATGATATCATTGAAATTGAGTTCTACCACAAGGAACGTTACTGCAGGTAAGTTGGTGCGGAAAAAAAGGACACTCCCGTATCATAACTTAAATTAGAAACACTTCCGACTTCAAAAACATGAAAGTTGAGATTTTGCTCATTACTCATTACCTATCGCAAACAAAAAATTGCACAATCATTTTAGAAGCAATCCTACCATATTTCATCGGTCACGCCTGTCCATCATTATTGAGTATCGAAATTTTACTTTTCTTTTTTTTAAAGGTGGTAAGTGGTGTAAAATTCGGTCATGGCCGAATATAAAATTGTGTTTTTTCTTCTTCCTCTTCTTTGCAGTGTATTGTAAGTAGCAGAAGTTACACACTCTCAATAAATTATAGTCACTGTTAGATATATTTTAAGCAATTTTCCATTAAGCATTTGCGAAATAATAAGAAAATACTGTTACTGTTCGGTTTAAGTGGAATGCACTTTGTTTGATGGCAAGTGTCACTCATTCACTCAAATGCGTGTGCGTGTGTGTATGACTGAAACTATTTATATGAGGGTAATTGGAAAAGTTTAACAATTGATACACAGAAAAAGAAGAGACAATATATTCTTATATGCTCTAGAGACGAATATTGAACACCCATCAATAGGGTATTCTTTTAATTGTGGTAGAGTCTGTTAATTGGTCAAGATTATTGTCGCTTTGTAAATACTTTATTCTATCGAGTTTATTTTATCATTGTTTGAAAATTTGGAAAGTGACGTCAGCCCATTTTTTTAAGACAAACTGGCAAAAGGGCGAACGGGAGCATTTGGCTACATAAACTTGCGCCAGTCGACAACTAAGTTTTTAACTTGGATGAAATATTTCATTTTCCTCGCTTGAAATACTCTCGCACCTCGGTGTCAATATTAAATCTGAACGTTTTTGCGACGATCACTTTGATCTAAAGTCGATAGGTGATTTTTATATGCTTAGCTAAAATATTGCCTATCGAAGATTGGATCTAAGACTTATACATAATGATTGTGGACGTTTTCGTTCATTTTGCAAGAACATATCTGATGCATTCTGTTACTACACGATTTTTTAGTGGCTATTTGACAGCTCGAGAGAAATATTTCAAAGTTAATTGAAAGTCTTGCGTCGTTTTTAAACTTCTCTCCACTTAAAGAGTGACTTAGTCAGAAGTATTTATTGGCAATTTAAAGGCATTTGTATTTATTGAGCTTAACTTTCATTTTTCATTTTTCCAATTTTATTCACTGCGAATCGTACAAAAATTGCTTTTAAAATATTTCTTTCTTTTTTTTACTTTATATACATATATAACAGCAACATTTTTTTAACTATCCTCGTAGCCTTAAGTACATAAGAATAAGAGAAGATTTTATTACAACTTAGTTATATTATGACTCCCACAGAGAAGTACAAGTTGTGTCGAACTGAAATGAAACTGAAAAATGGTTCGACGAGGATGAAGAGATTCGCGAACTGAGCGCATTGCTGTACATCAACCAGTTTGCTTTGTCTTGCCTTTGTTGGCTCTGTATATTTCAAAATCCAAATTTGCTTAGAAGGGACTCCTTCCGTCATTCGTATATTACATTACAGTGCATACGGCTTAATGCGTACGTGCATTCATATCGCTATTTAGAGATATTTTGTCGAAATTCGTTACACTAAAGTTTTAACCCAAGGACAAATTCTATTACATTATATGAGATCGCTTCTCAACCACTCCCTATATAACGCTTTATTTTCAAAATATTATCCCGCGAAAAGGATTGCAAATTTTCAAAATTTCTTCACGAAAATTGCTAGATAACATTTTGGAATTCTAGACTGATGTCCCCTACAACTGTTTCCACGAAAAATAAGCATCTATACGGTAAAGAGGTTTAACTTTTAATAGAGAAGAATAATTTGGCATATAAATTAACTGTAGCAAGTTTGAATCTCCTACGTGTATTTGTTGGAGAGTATGGTTTTACATGGAAGCAAGATATAACTTTTGCTATTTTATCACGAAAATAAATGAATAACGATATTAAGTGAAATTGTGTCGGATGTATAAGAAATCTGAATGTCCAGCAAAGGGGCGGGCGGAGATTAAATGTATCAAACTTTTTGAAACTGATCGTCAGCCTACGCGCGTCGGAGCATTGAAAATTCAAAAACTTTGCTTATAGATATTAGGCTGCAAATATCATTGAACTGCGCCGCTTAATACAAGCGGAACTCAGAAGACACCGCCATCGAATTTATATAAAATACAAACGGACTATTACTCAAAAGTAAAGTGCATGTTATTCTAAAATTGTCGAGCACAATCAGCAGATGAACGGAAATCCCTCGGATTGGTTAACACATAATAGAAATAACTAAAAAAGTTTCAAATAAAATTTCTCTTAGTATATTCCCATTGAAAAAGAGCGAGCTCAAGACATTCCTAAAGCTGAATTTAAAATGAAGACATATAGGATTTGGTTAGTTATATCTATCTAATGGAGATATTTTACTATATGTTATTCTTGATATTAATATAACACACGCGGCACGCATTTGCATTTTGTCTCTTACGATTTAGTCTTTAGAAAATTGAGAAACCGTAAGTTCAGTTTTTGGCACTTGTTGCATCACAATTGCAAATTTGAGAAACCGTAAGTTCAATTTTTACAAATTCTGCGCGAGAATGCTTTTATGAGAAGGAATTTATTTCATCTTTTTTTGACTACTATGCGCTAATAGCATAAGCATAATAGCATAAGTAAGCATGTGCTTACCAGCATTTATAAAAGCAAACACTAACATAATTGTATTATTTTTTTACAACAAATACTTCAAACCGTCTGTTATTTTTGGCTGATTATATATAACATATACAAAATTTGCAACAACAAAGCATACCTATGTCATTTACAGAACTGAATCGTTTTTTTTGTAAGTGAAATTAAGAAATATTTCAGTGTACTCTACTCCCAGACGCTCATGCACCCTTACGCCAGCATAAGGCCAAAGGTGAAGTCGTATGTTGCGACTTTACGTCCTGAGTAGCAAACGAATAAGTTAATTTTCATGCATACGTATTTATCTACATATGTTTGTGTGCATTATTTACTCACATGTGCTGAAATGCAGCCTTAAAAACGCAATAGCGTTACTATTGTAGGTAGATTTGCAAAACAATGTTATGGAAAAGTATTCTGTAGAAAAAATCGAAATGAATAGTTGGATAATGTTAGGAAATAATATAAAAAGACAGGCAGACTTATCAGTGTTAGCCTTGATTTTGCAAAATTGTCTGAATAGTTGAAAAATTGGCAGCAATTTTTGCTCAGCTACTTTGAGTTTTTAAGAAAGAGCATTTTTCTAGTTATTTATTTATCCATGCACCATGATCCGCTCCAAGTTCACTAATTTCTTGAAAGTTCTTTATTGCCGCATATAAATTGCAACTTATTCCTATTTTGTGCTTGGAATCTGATAATTGTCCCTAAACGCATCACATTGCCTTTCTTCCTCTTCTTATTTTTCTTGCATGTGAGTGGTGATCTGTGGAACCTTCGTTTTCTTCGAACATGTCTTGCTGTTTGTTCAAGAAGGGGCCTAAAAAGTTGCACCTAGCTGCTCCCTATGCCCATTGTGACAAACGGCATCATTATCGTTCTGCCAAGATTTGACAGGAGGATTATGCAATGTCAATTGCGAATTCGGTGTTCTCCTCCCCTGTTTAAATGTTTCGCGGAAGGCTTTCTTACTTCAGAAGCTTCAATAGGCGGTCGACGAATCACACGAAACTTCAACATAAGGTTTCAAGATTTCTGTGATAGTGTCGGCGAGAAGACTGAGAATGTAGGAATCAAAGTCGAGAAGATCAACTCACGAGTTAACGACTTGCAAGCAGCCATGAAAGTGATGCAGGAAAAAAACCAATTTTCGGGCATAATGCAGAACAGATTTTCTCAACATTATAATCGCACTGACATCGTCATATCAGGCTTGTTGGCTCAGGTTGTGGACCTCCTGGTGCACGTGATTATATGAAATGAATAAAAGTGAAAAACGAAAGGTATTTTCCTCGGATTTCTACAAACTCTAGGCAATACATAATAATTATAATTCTTTAAGTTAGCATACCAGACTACGATGCCCTCAACAAGAAATGCCACAAGAGGAGATTAACAGGCGGACGCGGCTATACGTTACATATGGAAAGACCATTCTAGCATATGTCTACTATTTGGTGGTGGACGTAATAGAAGAGAGGGCTTTAGGGAAGACGACTGAGAGAGTGTACCACGCAACTACTTTTCATATTGCTTTAACCTGATCATAAATGTATTATAATTAGTATAAAAAATATGTAGCTACGTGTTACCTCTATACTAAGTTAACCCATAACATGGATGATGGATGTGAAAATCTCGGAAAACCGCAAAAATTGTAGCATTTTGCCCCAACTAAGAATTATTAACCCGAAAAAAGGCTTCTAGGATGTGCACGAAAAGGTCAACAAGGGTCCGGTGTTGCAAGCAAAATTTACAAGTGGCAAATGGGATAAGCATGATAGGATTAAACTTTCAATTTTTTTTATGTTGCTTAATAACGTATTGACTTTTTTAACAATCCAATGTGTTTGTACTTCACAAGGATTAGTAGTAGACAACGAAACTTACTGTATGCGCGCTGTAAGCATAAGTTTTACTTAAATAGTTAACAACATTTTATTTATGTGTATCGCTGTTAGTAGCAGATGAAACTAAGTACTTTTTTTCGCTTTAATGAGAACATATGTTCCGAAGTTTATAAGGAGATACACAGTGTAATTGAATAGACAATATGAGGATAAAAAACAAGTTGGCAAATGTTTGTGCCTGAAGTTGGACGTATAAGCAAAATTCGTTAATGTTTTTATTTATTTATTTATCCGTCTCGGGCTACAATTACACATCCACAACGAGTTCAGCCATATTGAGCAATACTCTTAAGGCGTAAATTACGCAATTATAGAAAAAATTCATCATCAAACTCATCATCAATTCAGTGTTAGTCGATTTTTCTTTAATTTCAAAATAGACAATTTTTTGTTTATTTTTAGGCGCAAAGTATTAGCAAAGTGAACTTAAGCTCACAAAATCGAAACCAAATTTTAACAAAATCGGGCCCAAATTTTAACAAAATCGAACCCAAATTTAATTTAAACAAAATCGAACTATAATTCCTCATACTAAGAAAATCGAATACAAATTTCATTTTAACAAAATCGAAAAATGATATGGTGCAACGTGTATATCTAATATCTATTCTGCATCGTCGGTTTTGTTAATCCTACAATTAAACAAAATTTATAAGAACCATATTAACCTTTCCTTTAACTGGAAAAATTTGCTTTAAAATATGGTCACACCCACTGTAAAGCGGAAACTTGTTCAGAAATAGTAATTGAAAACTATTTAACTTCACAAAATTCACCATTTGGACCGCCATTTTAGCGTCAAAACGGACAAGCTCGTAAGTGATATAGACATGGATAAGTGCTTACCTATATTCCTTCCTCTCAATTAATAAGTAATCAATACGTCGCACATAGCCCAAGAAGATTGTCCGATATTTTCCACAATTTCCCAAAAATATTATTTAAAATATCGGATTAAATATGCAAATGTTTGCCTTCCCAGTGGAATGCACTCATTAAAAAAGATTCAAAGATCGGATAATTTTTTCGAATAAATTTATAAATGACACAAACTGTACGCGGTAAGCTTGCCAATAAACTACTGATACAATTCACTCGCTGTTTTAATTAATTAATTTTTTTTGTTTCTCAATTGGAATATTTTTTAAATCATCTAATAAAAATGAAAAGCGAAAAATTACAAAATAATTGCAGATAGAATTGTTCAGATAATTCCAATTTTGCATAACGATTGATATATTTATCAAAAGATAATATAAATTGTGAGGACCCAAAATCGTTCTTCGTTTCTCCGTCTCTGGTGAGGGGAAGGGGGTGCTTGGGTTAAGGATAAACTAAGATAGCAATAGCGATAGACTAAGCTTAGAATAGAATAGATTAAGATAGAGAATAACATAGAATAGAATAGATTAAGATAGAAAACAGGGATAGAATAGAATAGATGAAGCGTAGGCTAAGAGCAGACAATAATAATAAATAGAAGTCAGTTGAAGTTGGACTCTCGAGCTGAGAGGTCGAGGAGTCGTAATCTGCCTCGCGCAGAGAGGAGTCGAAGTTTGTCTGGCGCGGAAGTCAGTTGCGGAGGATCGTTACATTCGTAAAGAGGCGATTTACTATCCAGTCTCCTGTAAAGCTCAACCGACACGCCTACTCTCATAATCTTTTAACACCCTTAATACCCTTGACACCCATGACCACATTATTAGTATTATTATTAATTCACCCAAGGAAATAAACTCTGCGGCTAACGCCTTAAAGCATGAGCACGACACGCGAGTTGTTAATCGACATCCTTTCCCAACTCGGCCATTTAGACGGAAAGGCCTCTTTGTCTATAACTGCTATCCTTAATAAAAAAGGCAGAAATTTGATAATAAATTTTTCAGAACAAAATCTTTCAACATGAAAAAAATAAATACTGCGGTTTAGTACTGATAACGGTATTTGCAGTTAGGAATCCGAATAAAGCAAAAAAAGAATTCGTTTCCAAAGACGTTAAGCTTTTATCGCGATATTACCTTAAAACTCATCTGTCCGCACAAACAATGAATTCTCCAAATTTAATGGATTGTATAGATTATTTACTGTTTAATAATAAATTACCCTTAAGCGTATATATACAATATTGTGTATAAAAAGAAACACCAATGTACTTAAAATTATATTGCGCGAGTATATCGAATATAAGAAATATATTTTTTCTAAATTGGCAGCGCTGTGATAGATATCTTTAGCGAATTTCAGATCATAACCGTCATTAATGTCTCAGATACGCTTGGTTTTGTAAGACACTAAAAGTACTTGCTCTGATTTTTACCATGTGTGAGGAGATAACTTCTGACTTTCACTCAGTCATGAAACGCATTATTACGGGAAATGGCAATTGAATCTACTCATACGACAATGAAAGAACAGATAAACCGACCGAATATCGTGTAAAATGTGAACCAAGACGGAAGAAACTGCTCCAAAGTTGCTCAAAAATCAAAGTGATCTTAACAGTTCCGTTGGATTATCGTGCCGTCGTGTACTATGAATTTCTTCCGCCAGGCCAAACAGTTATCAAAGAATATTGTTTGAGTATGAAGGCAACGAAATAGATTTAGACTAATAAATAGATTTAAAAAAAAAGAGGGTTTCTCTTTGTACGCAGTAACGTATATGTAGGTGCGTTTGTAACATACCCATATAATGTTTCGAGAAAAGGAAGACTTTCTGTAATAAAATTCACAGTTTAACTATTAATATCCTAACGGATTAACTTGTCGTTTACTATTTCAATTCAGTTACGCAATTGTCTGCGTATGTGATTTGATTTAAGTCCATCACCTCATGTACATTTTCAGTTTATATATTTACAGCTTGAACTACCTTTTACATTATTTCCATTTAAATTGACATTTATTAGCTTTTTATCTTATTAGCTGCCAGCTGCTGGATTTACTAGCGAAACGTGCTCCAAAGAATGTGCTGAAAACACTGCTGAATCAATTGATGGCAAGGAGAAATTTATTGATTAGATTACAACGGTAGGAGAAGTTGGTATTTATTTGAATATTTCTAGTTGTAATTATATCTGCACACATTCTATCTACATAGAGTTAAATATTTAACTAAAACAATTTGGATAGACTCGAAAAATGTTTTTTTTAGGTACACTCGAAAACATTTTTATAACTTTGTCCGGCATTGTTTCGATTGTTTTGTCATCTTAGTTCTGTATTTGCTTCTGTGCACACTTGACTTCTGCTGGCTTTTGGCCAAAAGGCAAAAAAAAAAATGCAAGAAATGTTTATTCACTTGAATAACTAACACGGCTTCATTGTCTGGCTTCACTCAGTAAGCAAGTAGCAATCATCCACTGGTCATTCAGTCTTACACCTTGTTGTCTCCCCCTTAGGAGATGGTCCTATCGTCCAATGTTTGCCATTTTATGCTTTTCTAGCATATTGTTACAAAATTTTGCCGTACTGCAGTTGCATAATATTTGCATACAAAATTGTGGTTTACTTGACCCTGTTGTTTGTCTCCTGGCGGTGACACTAATGTTCGAAATGGAAATGTACGTGTGTTCATGTAAGCACAAATACTTGAAATGTAATAGTCGAGATTCGAAAAACTACATAATTACTTAAAAAAACTTTTCAAAACTATTTATTATAAATCCTGAATTCGGCTGCCTGATGATATTCACAAACGCACATATCACATACATCTGTTGATACAAATAACGTTATCATAAATCAATCAGCTTGACATTTACATATATGTATCGAAGTAAATCGATCTTCTCAACAGCTTTTGCTGTTTAATTTTCATCCTTTGTTTTCCTTATGAACTTTTTCATCCATTCAACAATTTCAACTTTATTCGATTTAAAAAAATTTCATCGACTTGTTCGACTTCAAATGGATTTGAAAGTTTTTTTTCATAATTTTTTCACTTGAACATTTAATTACTTGAACAACATAACTGTGAAAGTTATTAAGAGTTGCAATTCAACTTGGCATGAGAAAATTCACATAATACAAAACCAAAAATAACACCACTGGAGCGAAATGATTGAAATTGAAATAAAAACGCTAAAATGCTGTACATTGTCAATTAAATCGTATATTCGATGCATTCCTTTGAAAATATAAATAGAGTACATTGAATTTCAAGTGTGGCAGAGTTTTCAATAAAACCGGATGCTAAACCAAAGCGAAACATGACTTCGCCAAAAGCGACGCTTAACCTGCACAAAAACGACGCCTGACCTTCTGACGAAAACTGCACATGACTTCCACGAAAACAACTACGTGTTTCAATTCACGCTGCGCTTTAAGCGAGGAATTCCTATACAGAATGTGGTCACATTGGGAGCAAAAACAACAATTCAATGAGCGAGTCTGAATTAGGACTTGTTGCATCACAGCAGCGACTGTGAATGAGGAAGCATCTGAGAATAAAAATAACAATTAAATGAACGAGTCTGAATTGGCACTTGTTGCATCACAACAGCGACTATGAATGAGGAAAAAAAATTCTTTGTTAAATTTAATAAATTTATTTAAAGTATAAATAGAAATATTGCCTATATTGAAACTGAAAAAACACTTTTATGCTTTGATGAATTTTTTCTATAATTGCATAATTTAAATTAACTTTAACCCTCTAGCTTTAGAATTTGTTTCTCTGGCTAAATTAATAATAATAATAACATACATAGTGTATGCCGAAAATTGATGTCAACGTTTTGTGGGATGAAGGAAGAACACATTTATAATCGTACGGTTGATTAAGATTACAAAATGCGGCAGCACATCAACGGCCCTTTCTACTTTCGAAAAATAACGCAATAGGTATGTAAACATACTGCCCTGTATAAAACGTAAACAAACAAAAACTGGGAGGGATAAGTATGACCCATACAAATTTATGTGTTTGTGAAAAGTTATTTAACGTTGTTTACATTCATAATAACTTATGGAGAGAGGTTCCTCCATCTTTGTGTTTATTATTCTTTGATGATCACAATATTTACAAATATTATTATTTTTGACGATCAGAAATATTTTGAAATATGATTAAGGTAACTTTCAAAAAAAACACACTTAGAAACCTTTTAACCATATATATAAAAATAATTTCGGAGAAATGATAGATTAAAAATGGCTATGTTTTTAAGAAATTCACTTTTTTTAATACAAAGATATATTAAGTCTGTGCGGATGCTTGCTTTATTATATCGATCGATTCAGGATCACGTTCCGAGTCGATCGAATCAATTTTGAGTTCTTGTGTTTAATCTACAAGTCGGAATTTTTGAGGTATATCGATGAAATGCAATATACCGACCTAAGAACAAACGCTGTTGACTATTGTTATATAAAAGCCTTATGTTGAAAACTCATTATACAAATAACTGTACTAAACGAAGTAGTGTAAACGAATGGTGGATCTTGATCTGCTATAATATTTTTACTTTTTTTTAACTTATCTTCTTCGTGGCTCTTTGGGGGAATTTCTGGATCATTTTTGTGTGAAATCGTATGAAACCTAATAATTAAAACTTTTATAAGAAATTTTACTAAATGCGTATGAGAAGTTTCACAGAAGTTGGAATTGTAGAAGAAATAGTATAGAGAAATTGTTCAGTTTTGTATTTAACCAAGACGTCAAAATAATCTCGCGTCAGAAATTTTCCTTTGCAAATTTACACGACTTTTATATCTCTTGTGCCATAAATATCTCGCACCATTTCGCTTTACAAAATTCTTCGCTTTCACTTTGTTTCGCATTTCTTCTCATGAGTATTCTTATATGCATTCTAAAAATGCTAAGTTACGCCGAATACTTTATATACAATATTGCAAAAAACATTTGTAAAGATTCCGTACCTGTTTTTCTTTCAAATTCACATACCGCCCATTGATTTGTAAACTTTCTGTAGCTGTTTTTCTCTCAAATTCATATACCACCCATTGATTTGTAAACTTTCTGTAGCTGTTTTTCTCTCAAATTTACATACCACCCATTGATTTGTAAACTTTTTGTAGCCGTTTTTCTCTCAAATTCATATACCACCCATTGATTTGTAAACTTTCTGTAGCCTTTTTCTCTCAAATTCCTAGACTCCCTTCTAGACTGTAAATGGTATTAATATTTGTTTGTTTGGTATTTTTTCCATATTTTTGACAAAAATTCTGGTTTGATTGTATTTCCTGATGCAGCAATATGTTAACTTTGTTCTTATACCCACCAAGGCGAGTATATTGGATTTGTCACATGCTTGTAACGCATGAAAAGGAACGCATCATTTTTGATTGCGGAATTTCTGGTTGGGACTTTCTAGCGTAAGTTTACTGTAATTGATGGAAATTCCCGATTGAACTTGTCAGAGGGATGTTTCTTGAAGATTTTCTAACGGAGCTTTCCAGTGCTATATGTCCATATGACTTTCACGCAACTTTGTTGATGAACGTGAATAGCAAAATCATGCAAAGAAGATTTGCCTCCGGTTCCTTGTTGTTAAATCCACGATTATAATGCTAAAAAGCTTTCCCGCGGAATTTTTTCGCAGCTGCAGACAAATAGTCGACGTATTTAAAGAATATAAAACGATAACGATTTTAGGAGTTCGTGTGAAATACGAATGTTAATTATAATGATATGATAATAAAATTTAAAAATCGCGCCGGGATTTCGCTCACAGTAATCGGAGACCGCATACTTTGTAAACATAAATATATTTTAACGTTTTTATAATGAAACTCAGAATTTTATCCACTACTACTTTTCTCATCTTTTTGCAGTTAGATGAATTTCCTGCCGATACCGGAAGCAGTTGCGCGAACGCCCTCGTTAGAATTAAAAATCTACTTCTATAAACCATAAATAATCGATCGAAAAAAGTGATAGTGATAGGAGAATCAACATCTTATGAACGTATTGCACAGCCTGTTATGCCAAAAAAAACATTTTCCATGTCTTTTCGTATACTACTAATAAAGAACCTTTACAAGCCCACACAAATACTTACATTTGTATACATCTATTTCTATAGAAATTCGTGCGCATGTGAGACTTTCGCTAGAAAGGAAATCCATACAGTGTCAGTTAAACGATTAGATAGGCTTTTCTTTCCGATGACAAACCAGGCATTGTAACTTTACCGTCACACATCCTGTTGTAGAGCTAGAAAATACGCACAAACGAACATGCCACAAACACGCCACAAACAGCGGTATAAAGACCGATTTGTGTTTAGTTTCCGTAGAAAATATCATTTAAACATAAAACACGTTTATTTGTATGCGAAGCTATAAAAGAACGTTATGCGACTATATTACTAATTATGAAACAATTTTTGAACGAATAGATTTAAAAATAACAGAAAAAATAAGAACAAAGTTTTTCTTAATCACTATCATCATCTGAACCACCTTCACCCGAGCAACGATTATCCGGTGGGGCACTTTTCAGTCTGGCAATCAATTCTTTGGCGGGATTGAAAATACCATTTGTTTGTTGGGAGCAAATGAAGCAACGCTGCGATTTCTTGTACTGCTCCAAAGCACATTTTTCGCAAAAATAATGCTTACACCTAAATTGTAAAATCAGTTGGGCTTTTGCTTTCCTTTGATCGCAATACTTACTTTGTAATAACTGGATTAACGAAGCTTCGTCTACATATGAAACACTTGAAAGGTAGCGACTCTTCATCAGAATGTATTTCGTATTTGCTATCATCACCATCTGATTCACATTCGCCTTTCTGTTGAGCCGTGTAATCTAATTCCAACTGCCAGCCCGCTTTGTAATCGCTTCGATCATGCAGAAACTTACAGCTGTCCCCAAAACCGCAATAACCCGTTTCCTTATAGTCCTTGCAAATATCTGGTTGGTAATCCCATCGAACAGTGGCTCTTAAATGCGCTGGTGCTCGTATGGGCCCTTTACGTACCATTCCTGAACTAGCATTACCAGCGGCTTTATCTTGCTTTTTATAGTACTGCGCGTAATTGTTTAAGCCACGGTATATTTTATCATCAGGTTTGCCTTCAAGCTCTTCGTTAATCTTCAGAGCTTTTTCATGAATTGTCTGAGCATCTCTATCTAATTCGGTTTCAATCTCATTAACCGAAGTCGCGCCTTGATCTTGAGGGCCATTTGGAACAGTTGTACGTCCCGATCTATAGCTAACACCAACTTTTTGTTCACTGTCACTGTCATCACTTGAGGAAACTATTTTTTCACTATGTACTTCTCTTCCACTAACGCGCTTTGTACTTTGAAAATTTGGATTGACATGCTTACGTTTATTTTGTACACGAACTATTGTCGATAATTGTTCTTTCTCACTCTCGCCTGCAAAACGATAACAATAAACAAACAACATTTGGTTAAGTCAACAACTTGTACACCAACCTGATTCCTCGCTCGATTCTCGCTTCCTAATAATGCTAGGCCTTTTAAAGTTGCGTTTTTTAAAACCAATTTGTTGCTTCGAGCTTCCTGGAGCTTCAGACATGTTTTCAAATTAACTTTTTGTTCCAAATGTGTTCGGACACTCTTAGAGAAAGAGAAAAGGCGATAAATTAACAATGTTGTCGATTAACGCAAACTAAAGCAGCAATAGCATTTCATGTTTATTTGCGAAAGTAACGTTTTTCGGCAGTTGTGGTTAACCCATTCTCTTCACTGATTATAATGTGTCAAACATTTACAAGTTTTGACTAATTTATTGTATGCACATCAACCTTTCTCCAAAATGAATGGATAGACCATAATTCTTCGCCGTGTTTAAGTAAGGAGAATGCTTTGCCCCTCCTAATATTAGATATATATCGCTTTTGTCCAACACAACCACGAAAATAAGCTATCTTCTGCGAATAAGAGCACAACAAATATGGAAAACCGCTGATTTTAAACTAAAATAAATATCGGGCACTGCCTATGCAGTAAATACTTAAGTTTGGTTTTTCGTGTGATTTAGCAATAACTTTTAACCTCTCTCATAGCTGTCAAATGAAACGAAGAGAAATAACTGTCATTTTGAACAAATTTGGCTTTGAATTGAATGATCAAAATTGCTGTAAGAGAAAACGAAACAATCTTAAGAAAATTGTTACGTATAAAGAAAAACAAGACAATTTAAATCTGTAATTAAAATATTTTTAAATAATATTAGTAAATAAAATAATTCAAATAATATTAACAAAGTAAAGTTAATCAACATATAAATTTTAAGCAAGATGGCTCCTGTGCGTTGAGCGAAAAACAAAATGCTTGCGTTATTCAACTTGAACACGTAGCTTGTATGCGTTGCCAAGCAAAATGATACGGATAACGTTTGTTTATTTAAAAAGAAAAGAAAAATTAAGTAAGAATGCATTTATAATCCTTTTCTTTTTAATATTTATTTGTTATAATGTACATTTTTTTTAATTTGTTTTATTATCTTTAATTGCATTTCATGTTTGATCAATACAAACAAATTCGTAAATCGTTTGAATTTATAAAATTAAAGAATAATTGCTGATTTTTAATTGTGCTCTCTACGTTAACCTATATGCCTGCGAGTAATTAGAATGAAAGAAGGTATGAATTTTTTTTCTGATATAATATATTTGTGATATCTAAATAAGAAAGAAATACTAATAAATAGCAATAAATAATTTCTTCTCAAGTTTTCCCTTTAAAATATTTTCATAAGTATGGATAGGATATATTGCTTAGATTTACCAAGAAGATATACTACTTTTGATAAATACGCGGTAATATTCTACAAGCCTACACCAAAAAACTATAAACCTCCACCAAAAAAACTAAAAAAGAACAAGGAAGCCTACACCAAAAAACTAAAAAGCAAGACCAAAAAAACCTACTTACATATGCCCACGCATTTACCTTGTTTCAAATCCACATTTTTAGAGTCGAAATTAACTTGAAGGGCTATTCCCAATATTAGTTTTAAGTGGTGCCGATGAATCTTTTTTTAATATATTGTATAGTCGCGGTGATGCCTTCACACTATCTTCGAGACGTTCTCGTTTTAGTCTTTGACTATTATTTCACTTTATTTCGCTTTACTACCCGCCAAATTTCTTGTCGTTTACTTAATGTGGGTTCTTAATAAATAAGCTTGTCACTTATTGTCGCTTTATTTTCTTAAAATAAATGATAATAAAGAGAGCTTTGGCGAAAGTGATACATAGTGCAAAGTGTGGAGATTATCTTTCCTTCCTCGTCGAAACGAGTAAAAGTTAATAAAAGAAAAGAAATAGGCGTTGCCCTGTAATCCAAACGCATTTCTTGTGATAATGTTGATGAGTAGTAATGATTTTGGGTTTTTTAAGAGATTTCATTGATAACATTTTACTATTCACCTTTGCTTTTTTAAATCAAGGTTTAGTTTAACTTTTACTCTCATTTCACGGCAGAACAGCGAGATGTCACTAAAACTTTTATCCAGCAATAAATGTTTTGAGGGGGAGCAACGTATTTATTCTCATTTTTCTAATGTCTTGGGATGTGAGATGAAATTTGGTGTATATATGCCACCAGCAAATCTGGAAGATAATGTAACATGTCCTGTTTTGTTTTATCTCAGCGGTCTAACTTGCACTCATGAGAATTTCATACAAAAATCTGGTATGCAACAATATGCTGCTAAATATGGGTTAATAGTGATTAACCCAGATACATCCCCAAGAAACCTGGATATACCTGGTGAAGAGGATTCTTATGATTTTGGCACGGGAGCTAGTTTTTATATTAATGCCACAAAAGAGCCGTGGTCGAAGAATTATCAAATGTTCTCATACATTACTGATGAACTGGTGCAGCTAATAAATCAAAATTTTCCTGTAGTACCAACAAAAAAAGGCATATTTGGGCATAGTATGGGTGGACACGGCGCTTTAATATGTGCTTTGAAGAATCCTGGACTGTATCAATCGGTTTCCGCTTTTGCCCCCATTGCTAATCCAGTGGAATGTCCTTGGGGTCAAAAGGCTTTTAAAGGTTACTTAGGGGACAATCAGGAATTATGGAAACAATGGGACTCTACGCATCTGGCTGAAACGTACTCCAGCAGTCCAATAGAGTTATTCATAGATCAAGGTTGCAATGATAATTTCTTAAACGAAAAACAGTTGCTGCCTGAAAATCTGTTACAAGCAGCATCGAGTAATGACCACTTGCAAACAATTTACAAACAACGTGCTGGATATGATCACAGTTACTATTACATAGCAACCTTTATAGGCGAGCACATCGCTTACCATGCCAAATTGCTTAACTGAAGTAAATAAACATCTATTGCTTTTAAATATCTTACTCTAAAATTAGTTTATTTGTATATGCAAGCAAATGGTCGCTCTTTTAAGATTTCTTCATATAAAACAGTTCAGCAGATGTAACATCCCCAATCAAAAAGTACATAAATTTAAAATAATAGTAAGCAAATTATTGACTACAACATAATTTTTTACATATTTAGTATTTGGGCTTCCATTGCTTCAATGGGAATATCTTGCAAATTTTGCGTTTGATTATGTTCCGCTTCTACGATTTCACGTTTTATGCCCTTCTTCTCATGTATCATTTTATGAGTGCGAAGTTTATAAGCTTGTTGAAAACCTTTTCCGCATATATCACAACTATTGCGAGAGGAAAAAGAAGTAAGTATAAAACTAAAGCCTATGTAGAAAACGAAAACTTTGGATTTTTGTAAACTTACACGAAAGGTTTTTCACCCGTATGAATCATTTTGTGGAATTTTAAAGTGTTAGTATAAGTGAAAGATTTACCGCACACATCGCAGACGTATGGTCTTTCGTTGGTATGTATACTGTAAGGACATAAAGGAGAAGTAGAAATGAATTAAATATATAATCTGCTACTAACGTAAAAATCACTTATTGGGAAGACAAATTTTTATTAAGATAAAAGGTGACTTTATGTCTTTGATGACCACAGCACAGCTCCTCAAATATCCACAAGTAAAAATCGAAATTATGAACGATTTCTTAACAAAAGCTAATCCATGACACTAATAGTGCTTCGAACTTTTATTTTATATTGGCATTCTATTTGCATAGATGGTTTTTTCTTTTATGTGGTTGCCAAGAAAAAAACCTCAAGATGCCATGTAGGATGAAAGCAAACCCCGCCTTGCGAAGTATGAGACTGTTTAGTGGCCCTACAATGCATTTACGATTCCGCAAATGTTATAGTCGCTATGTTTGTTGGTTTCTTTAGATTTGCCTATGCGGATGGAGATCAAAATGAAAACTTCGGTGTGCCTTTTTTTTTGTTATCACGTTTAACGTATGTGTTTTTCTCTTTAAAGTACTTTGTCTCACTAAAGTTAAAGGGTTGACTTTTTGCGTATTCTTATTTCAATAAAATCGTTATGTCGTTGTTTGAATGTTTGCCTTTTTAAGAACACTATTATCTATTAAATCTAATGGAGATTGAAAATGAAATAGGCTTTCCTACGGTTACTTAAGCAAATACAAATTACCGAAGTTTTGAAAGAAGAGGTAAATAACTGTGCCGTCGCAACGTCTAATAATTACCTACCGATGATGTTTATTACGGGTGGATAAGTCTGCAAAGGCTGCTGGACAATAATTACACTTGTAGGGTCTGTTGCCCGTGTGCGTATTCATGTGTCGCGCCAATTGTTGCGTCTGAGCGAAAGCGTGACCACAAATTCTGTTTTATAGAAAGTAAACATAAAAGCATAAGCAATTACACGACACTGCATGATAGCAACTTACTCGCACTCATGTGGTTTTATGCCTTTATGTAGTTTAATGTGCTCTGTTAGTCTACCTTGTGATTGATATTTATTCCCACAGAAATCGCAAATATATTGTGATTCCTTCGACCTTTTTTCTTTTGGTTCACGCTTTATACGCTTTGTAGCTGTCTGACTTGTAGACGCATGACTGGAGTTTTTTTTGGTTGTTGCCTGACTTTTATCGTCTTTCTTTGCTTCCATTTGAATATATTCTTCGTCCGAACTCGGTAATTCTAGATCTTCTTCTGTTTCCAGATATTCCAAATCTTCATTTTGTTCAGTTTTCTACAAAACAAAGCGAACGTAATAATATAGCAATTCGTGCCCTGCTATTTTACTTACCATATTGCACTGAGGGTCCTCATCAGTCAATTCGAATACTTGTTCTTCTTCTTCAGTCATAGGTTCATAAATTTCAACAAATTCGTCAAAGTCTTCTTCCACATGCACGGTATATTCTTCTTTTGAGGAAGCATTATTTTCCTCTATTTGATTTTCAAATTTAATCAGCACATCATCAGACTCATCAACTATTAAAGTCTCATCGAATGATGTTAAGTCTATCTCGTCTTCGCAGACTTCCTCCTGCTCGTCATCTTCAAGCTTATCCACTACTACAGGCGCTATAAATCTGCTTAATTGTTTATGTGAACGTTGGCACGTCGTACGAAACTTGAACGCCACTTGCAAATATTTATAACATTTACTACATATCTTATCCGGATAATGATCAAATTGCTTAATCTGCAAAATCAAAGAACAAACTAAAGAAGTACTTTTGATAAATACTATTCATTAGCATTTACAGGCACTCCACCACATTCCAGTATCATTTGTGTGAGATCCTTCTCCGAATTTTGATCAAATATCGTTTGCATGGTTTCTTTGGGTTGTTGTAAGCAAATCCTACATACCAACCATTTCTCATTTAAGCCCGACTTCATTTTTAAAAGTAAATTGTTAAGAGAGAAAAGAAAATGCTTTTTATATTTGGATTTCCAAACTTTTTACACAAATTATTAAAAATATCTAGAGAAAATGACGCCTCTCGCGTTTTATTTTTCTTAAGAGTTGCCAAGTTCATACAATTTCTCTATTATTATAAACAATAGTAGATGGACGTTGGTTTGATTAAGGAAATTAAAGAGTTAAATTCGAGGGAAAATACCATATAAATCAAATATCGTAAACGATTACATTATTAGTTTTATAGTTAAAAAAAAAAACAAATGCTTTTTGCATTCAATGTTAAATCTACTAATTTATTTATTTTATTTATTTAATTGACATATATTCTAAGTCATTTAAAGAGAAAACAAAAAAATAACATATAAATGCATCAAGTATTTAAAACCGCACGAAACAGTGACTAGTGAAAGAGTTAAGATTGTGCCGGCATGAATAAAACAACTTTCTTTAATCATTTTTATACCTTTATTATTTTTTATTTATTAACAGCACGTCGATTCTGAGTTTAGAATCGCGTACTGCTTTTGTCGCAGCAAAACAAAACATGCTTATATCTAATCTCTTAAGAAAATTACAAGAAGCAACTAATGATCGGGGCATACATTGTCTTTACTTCAAGTCGTTGCTTCGTGACTACATTCTAAACTTCAACTGTTTAATAATCTTCGCTTTAACACGTTCGCGGACATGAATGCTATAGCATTCATTTTCATAGTGATGCAAAATGACGTGAATACTGCAGCATTCAAATTTTAAAGCTAATTTTCGTTCATTTAATTTCATGTAACCTTAAATTTATGATCTTAAGTTTATATGATCTGTATTGTCGTGGATGCTATAAATTTCATTTCATATAACAATTAAAATACGATGTTGTGACTACTCATAATATATGTATAATCAGATTTTGGATATTACAACTAGTTTAAAAAATAATTGGCTGCCTATTTTTGCAGCTCCCTGAAATTTTTAATGTCCGCGAACGTGTTAATAGTAGAAGCACACACATCAAAGGCGAGCAGGTTATAGGATCTTTTATATTGTGTTTCGTAATATTATGGCATGATCGTTGTTACCATAGTCTGTTCTGCAGTAATTTCTATTAAGTATTCGAAAATGCCTAGACAGTGGCTGTGGAAAATTCAAGTACATTCAAGACACATTTAGCATAATTCGTCTGCTTTAAAGAGTGGGTAACTTTATAAGCGCTAAACGATTCCGATATGAAAGAAGGCGCATGTACGAATTACAGAGCAAAAACCGCAAGCAAAACAGTAGAAACTGATTTGGTGCGAACACTATCTCTTTACGGTAAAGAATCCCAGATTATCAACTTTTTCTACTTCATATTTACATTTCGATTTTCATATAAATTCTACTTTACATTTATATTTCGATTTCCATATCTTTTCTACTTCATATTTTTTATGTTGACTCGGGATTTGCGCAAGCTTAGAACTTTCTCTGTACTTTTCTGTACTTTTCCATACATTAAAGCAAAATTTTCTAATTTTGAAATATATATATATATAAATCTTAGCGCTACTTATAATCGCACGAATAGTGATTTGCCTGTTGCCTGTTGTCTTTTGCCCGTTGATAATATGCAAGATATTTTTAAAAGGAAAAAATAATTGATCGATATATACATTTATATTTATCTTCATATATAAAGAACGAAAAATTCTCAAAAATTAAAATTCAAAAACCTCTAAACAACCAAACAAAACTATTTTCTTTCAAAAATTTTAAACAAGGTTCTTTCTATGGCAGGGAAGTATAGATTGCTTGATTTATCCGTAGTTATCCAATTTTGTCTGAAATCAATTAAGAAGTTTTATGTTTAGAAAGAAAATTATGTTGTCTTTCGTTCTTTTATCGATTTACCTTTGCCGATCGGAGAAAGGTGAATTTACTTTAATGACGACCACGCGTGCAGGTTTCAATAAGACTTGTTCTACCGTTTCAAACTGCAAAAATACATTCGATTGATAACTGACGTAATCTCGTAATGGAAATCTCCAACTTGTGCGGTGCATCTACCAAACCCACAGTCGAAAGGAAGACTGCGAAAAGACTGCAAAGACCATTGTTGAGTTCGATACGGCTTATCCTAGATAAAACTCGAAGGCTCGATTATACGAGGTAGAACATCTATTTAAAGGCTAGGTTAAACCTGACCAATACGACCACGTGTTAAGCTTTCAAAATTGGCGTCAATACGTCGAGATCCACGAGAATCTATATACGTTATCCAATTGCCATGGGAAGCTAGCATATACGTATGTAAGTGATGCCTGTGTTTTACGGCTGCTAGGTTATTTGTCCAATTTCATTTAAAGCAGTTTAATATTTGCATCTATTAGCAATCTTCCAAAAATCTTCGGCAGTTGTTAAATTCTGATGGAGCTAAAATTTTGGCGAGCAGAATTATGGATAACATGACTCTGTGCAACGATTAAACGTCAGCGCTATTGCAGCATTAATCAAAAAGAATAAATAAATTTTATAGAGCCATATACTTTGAACGATAGTTTGTTTAAATTACTCACATCATCACATTTTAAAAGCTATAAACATTTTGGCTGCGTGGTAGTACGGCACCAGGCTTTCGCGGCAAATACTTTTCAAGAGAGTTTAAATGAGATCGTGTACATTAATCCAGATATCTGGTGCTCTTGATAAAACCTTAACCCAACCACAGTCATAGTTGCTCAAAATGATTGTATTTAAAAGTAATGCTTGAACGACTTACCTGAATCAGCGACATGACCTTGCTGTAGAGACTTCCTCTATAGAACCTGAAATGATGATGGTGAACTTTGTTTCGTAAAAACTATTTAACGGTTGCCGAAAGATGCCGTTTGCATTCTGTGACACGTGTTCACATACTTAAAATCGATTTGCTTTACATAATATTTCGTTAGCAATTGTAATATCTAGTATCTAGTATTTTACGCTTCATAACCCTGCTATACTCAAGCAATGAGTCGGTTAATTGGCTCAGATATCGTTCGGAATAAATAGTAGCAATGGGCTTCGTTTTCCAAATCGAATTTGCGATTACATCTAGGTTGGCTGTCAGAAATTCAAATGAAGTAAGCGGTTGCTTCACAGCTACTGGAATTTTCTCTAGTTACATTTTGCTATTTGTTAGTATGGTTGTTTGCGTTTTTTACAAAAATTTAGACGTTTAACAAACTAAAGTGAGGCACGAGAGACACGAGGGATTAAGAGCGGTCGCTTGATGCTTGAGCATCTCTTCCCGACTGCGCTAACTGATATTTGTCCTCGATCTTCTCTACGAAACCGTGTTGTATGAAAGTATTTAACGCTCTGGGAGCCCACATGGTAATTACTTCGGGATGTATCTTCAGATATATAAAATATATGATCAATATATATATAATCAAACTTCAATTTTAGTGCTTCAATTTACCCCAGTCTTATCAGCTATGTGATTCACGATAGCAGCATAACTTGCAGGTTCCTGTAACTCTTTAAGTGATCTCATCACAACGTCTTTTATTTGCTTACTCACTTTTACAGGCATTTCCAAAGGCGACAGAAATAGTCTTTACACGAGAAATTTTGTTCTTCAATTGTTTTTTTTACTATATTTTATTGACAATTTTTTCAAATTAGCTATGATATGTTATAAGCTTACTTGTGGGAAAAAAATTGAACAAGTTTAAAACAGTCGTGTTATATGCTCACAATTGAAATAGAAAACCTAGATATTTTCTCACGATATCACAAGTGTCCCTAAAGTGCTGCAGACATCAAAATGACCCGGTCTGACTCAATATAATCGGGTCGGCGGTTATTTTCGCTTTTGGAACTGGCACAGTTATGAAAAATTGTGAGATGAAGTTCAAGTTAATTATATACGTACTCACAACTGACTTCAACGGAGCATGTAGCTCTCCTATCTTTGCAAGCTAATAATCTAAAGTTTACATATTCTCGAGAGTAACTATAAGCAAAATTCTTCTTGAGCAACTCCTTGACGCGGCATGTGAAAAGTCAACGAAAGCTTTGTATATTTACTATTTCTTCTGAGCAACGAAAAATTTGGCTTCGAAAGCGAACATTATTTTCCTTCTGATAGCAGCTTCAAGAATTCAAAATTCTAACAAACCGATTGCTATTGATAAATGCTTTTTATTTAGTCAAGATAGGAGCAAAAACCTACCTTACCTAGACAGAATAACATGTGAAAAAATTCAGATCCGCTCATTTAACTGTTTAATCATTTAGTTTCAGTGACGATGTTGAAGATGAAGAGGAGGACGAAGAAAATTTAGAGAAAGATTCTCATGTAGACCAGAAAGAAGACAAAGAAGTGCAGCAGCCAGAAAAAAAGAAATGTACCGACATTAACCCCAACGATGAGCAATCAGCGGCTAAAAAAAATATAAATAAGAATCCTGATGTTGATAAGAGTTTCTTACCTGCCCGTGAAAGAGGGGAACAAGACAATCGTTTACGCGAACAACTGCGCCAAGAATGGGTCATGCAACAAGCTGCTCTAAAAAATCAGGAAATTCCCATTACCTTCAGTTATTGGGATGGGTCAGGTCACCGTCGTAGCGTCGTAATGAAAAAGGGGAACTCAATATACCAATTTTTACAACGTGGCCTCGAGTCACTACGTAAAGAATTCAACGAATTAAAAATTGTAATGGCCGATCAATCTGCAGAACCATTCTGCCCTAACTGTCGTTTGACATTTTTGGAAAGAACTTCATTTGCAAACTGGTGTATTTGGCTACGTTCTTAAAATAAATTTACATAAGCTATTCTTGCAACTCGTCTACGCTATACTCCATTAAGAGAACGTAATCAATTCTGTTAAATGAGAGGGGCATTTGTACGTGGATTTTGCGTTTTCTTAAGTAAACTAATTAAGTAATTTTTACCTTTCTCTAAATTATTGTGCTTGTATACGCTCTCAAACACGCACGGGCATAAATTCAAGTCTTTACTCGAGTAAAAGCAATTTTTTTTCTTTCTTTATAGTAATAGACAGCTTTTTCTATGCTTTTTCCTCGTGCTCTCCAATTAGTTAGTTATATTAAATAATTCGCAGGCTTTTATTTATTTATTTGTTGCTTGGTTTAAATTTTTATTAGCGGCAGATGGTGATTTTTATCAAAATAAATTTCACATAAAACTCTTCAAAATAAACACAAGTTTCATTTCTTCATGTCACACCTATCTTTTCTTATTCTCTTTGCTTTATACACAGGAACAAATTTTTTCTTTCATTTATATTTAATATTTTTCGGTATTTTGTTATTTCCGACAAGCTTTATATCTTTACAATACAGTGGCTTGCAATATTTTGCTTCTATTTAATGTTTGTTGTTGTTAGTGTTTGCTCTCCAAACCTAAACAAAGTAAATCTCAAAGCCGTTTATGCCGTCGTTCGTGGTCATTCTTGTGATGCATTTGAGCGAACTTCTTACAGCAGAAACTGCACCTATGCAGAATGTCAGGAACTAAATGTTATCAAATATTTTAGGTAGAACTAACCTGTAAGGTTTTTCACCAGTGTGAGTTATCATGTGAACTTTTAAAACATTTGAGTACGCGAAACTTTTGCCACAAACTTTGCATTTGTAAGGCCTTTCGTTCGTATGAATCCTGCAAAATGTGAAAAGAAAATTACATTAGACGCTATATTCTACAGGAACCGAGCATTTTAAAGGACACATCGCTAGCTCAAGTTAAAAGAAAGTTATTTTTAGATACGTATGTACTACTACATATACTATACTTTATTCTCTTGCCACATGTAGAAGTAATATATTAACATATTGTTATCTCATCACAACGTACGTATGTCCATCGAGGTCTGCCCCCTTTACGTCTCATTGCCATTGACATCAACCAAAATTCTCTGACGAATGAAAGTTAAATACACTAAACGGAAAATTAAAGGATGCTACCCTTGAAAAAGTGATCGCTTTGTTGGTGAAATACGTAGTCATTATTTCGTATGATTATCTAACTTCAGAATGACTTAAGGCTTTATAAGATAAAGGACAAGACAAAGCTTTGAAGTCGTAGTCTAAATGAGGAACAGTGAATAGGCAGAGAAGAATATAGGCAGAGACAGTTAAATTTGGTACACCTAAGTATTTTGGCCCAAGGACGAACACTACCGAGATTCGTTCGGATCGAAACACTTTTTCAACCATTGCCCATATGACGTCTTATTTTAGAAAGCCCCTACATAAATAATGATATAGGATAGGATGGGTAGGATGTGATGTAGGCGCCAGGCGCCAGGAGCCAACTATAACGTTTTTCTTTGTTTTTGTGAAATTGTTTCTTAACTTTTTTGTGTCGCTGTTTGTAAAAGCTAAACCGGAAATTGATAGTTAAATAGATGCCATTTTACAAGTGAAGAAGAATTTGTACCTTTCATGTTTAATTTTTGTAGAGGGATCCGCAAAGCTAGCTTCGCAATATTGACACTTAAATGGACGTTTACCGGTATGCGAATTCATGTGTCTTGCTAGCTGAGGAGTCATAGAAAATCGTTTGCCACATATCCTAGAAATTGTAAAAAATTTTATTTAATAAATATTCCGATGTATTTTATATGTACTTTATAGTATGCTCACTCGCATTCATGCGGCTTTTCATTTGTGTGCAACTTCAAATGCATTGTTAATTTTGATTTTTCATTATAAATGTTACCGCAATATGAACAAACATAATTCACAATTTTACTAATAGTTTCCGTCTTACGTTTCTTATAAGTAGCTGTTTTAGAGTTTTCCTTCGAGTTATGTGCAGCTGGTGCATTAAGTTTCTGCACATGAACTTCATGCACCTCTTCTTCAATTGGCTCGATTTGCAAAGGAATACCATCGTTTTGGCAAGACTTCTCTTCTAAATGTTGAATTGAACTAAAATATTCCGTGTTTAAGTCATCGAACTCTTCAACTATTTCATATTGTTCAACATTTTCAAGATCTTCTATGCTTTCAGCCAATGTTTCCACTTGATAAACTACTTCCTGTTTATCGCAAACAAAATCTGTCTCTTCTTCCACGCAAATGAATTGTTTACACTCTTCCTCATGTCGTGTTTCCGGTGACGCCTGTTCTGTATAATTTTCCAAAGCTTTAATAAAAGGTTTGTTAAGTTGCAAAACTTCCTTAAGACGCTTGTCTGATCTCAAACATAGTTCTCGAAATTTATAAGCACCTTTCAGTAATAGGAGACAACGTCTACACATTTTATCGGGCATATGCGACACTAAATCAATCTAATTAAAAAGTACTTCATTTGGAATATATTTTAGATAATATTTAACTTTTTATATACCTTGATGTTTCCGATTTCTTCTATGCAACTAATAATGTTATCTTCAAAATCATCTAAAGCTCTTATTGAATCATGATCGCTAAGACGCAACGAATATAGCCGTCTAACTTCTCCACTCAGACAGATTCGGCAGATTCTCCATTTGTCGTTGTTAGGCTGAACCATTCTTTTAATCAAAGAAAATTTTGAACTTTTCAATTACCTTTGAAAAAATGTAAATGGTTGGCAAAAAACTATTACTCCCTACGTAATTTGTTTTTCATCTTGGCATTGCCATCTTTTATATGCAATAGAATAAAAAAGCAGCCGCTCACTAATGTGAGTGCGTGCTTGAAGAACAGCCTATCAGCTGGTTGCGTGAGGATTATTGTTTTTAAAAATAAAAATAAAATTTGTATAAAAAATGGAAGTCCTTAATTCTACTAAACACTGCTTCAAGATTTTGCAGGTACTTAATAACAATTTATAACTACAAACATATGTAATTAACTTCACTTTTTCTGTGCGTAGGTTCTGCGGCCAGGGATTACTACTTTTGCTATTCCAACACTTTGGCAAACGCAACAGATTCGTCATCGCCAAACCAAGCATTGGAATCCTAAATTCAAGCGATTGCGCAAATTGAAGTTCATCAAAATTGATTTACCTAATTTAAATGAGAAGGCTGCGGATTTGCCAAAGGATGAGCTAAAGAAAAAACTAAAGGAACGTGGTGTCTTGCCGCCACGGCCTTGGTTAGAGCGACCCTTTCACATAAGCTGCACAGGAGGGATATTTGAACCGTATGTGCCCCCGGAAGGCGATGGAAAAAGGTCTATAATTTCTGCGGCCGGGGCTAAGCAGAAATTTGAATTTCTTGAAAAGAAATCGAAAAGCATGTTGGCCGTACGTAAAATACGCAATTACGAGGAAGATTTCAGTACTGACGATTTTGCCGCAGCAGCTCAGGACGTATATATAGGAGCTCATCAAAAAATGGCTTTGAAAGATAAGCACAAATTACGGGAATTAGTTACCGAACGTTGTTATCCCGAAATTATGCATAATGTTCGAGATAAAACAATTCACTGGAGTTTTTTAAAGTCTTTGGAACCACCTTACGTCGTTCATGCACGCGTGACTGATGTAATATCGAAAGAAAATTTGTTTGCTCAAATTACAGTACGCTTTCATACGCAGCAATTATTGGCTATATACGATCGTTTTGGACGCTTAATGCACGGCAGTGAAATCGTTGCTAAGGATGTTCTGGAATACGCGGTTTTTGAGAAGCATATTTCCAATGAGTATGGAAAATGGCGTTTACATGATAAAATCATACCCGATTGGATGCCACCCAAAGAACCTTCAATTGCTACCTATCGATTGGTAGAGGAATCTGATGAAGCCACAATGCAGCCCACTGAATCGAAAGAGGTGAATGAAGAAGCCCATCCAAAAGTAGAAACTGAAGAGGAAAAGAATAGACCGCAAATCGCAGCGTCTACAGGTTCAGATTCTCTAACGAAACCGAACAGAACGGCTATTTGATTGTATTACTTCTTATTGGGGTGGCGCATCAAACGCTTGTGTTCATTGCAAGCATAATTTAGTCATTTAAACTATCTCTAATCTCTATCTTCTAATCGGCTTACATGAGTTTTTCTTTTGCTTTACATTTTTTGTAAAATGCGTTGCGATGAAAATAAAGCGGATAGTGACAGACAATTAAAATCTCATCTTACTTATATAAAAACTTACGCCGAATGCTGGTATTGTATTCGAGTGTTACTTGGCAAATACCATTGCATTTATCGATAAATAACTAGTACGCTAAAGGATTAAGTAGAGGTGAAGATGCCAAGGGTGATCAAAAAATCCAGATATTTTTTATTAGCAATATTTACTTTTTGGTTTTTCAACTTACATACACACGTATAAAAAAAAAGCAGGTAAGGGATTTTAGCGAGAAATCAAAGCCTTTTTACAAGTGCACAAAGAAGTTGTACGAAGTGAATAACTGCGAGAAAATGATGGGAAAGGAAAAAATAATTTATGCAATTATGCCTATGTGTTATACGTGGACCGACGTTGACTGATAAAAATATTTATATACTTCTTAGGTGTCAGTCTCGTTATAGGCGTTTTGGTGCGGTAAGGTTCGACTTTCGCTCCCATGCTACAAACATGTTGATGAGACGGGGCATGTAGATATGGTTTCTAGTTCGTAGAATTGCTTGCTGCGTTTTACCAAAAAAGTATAAAAATATGTTTTTAAGTTTATGTCCAATTAATTTTGAATAGATATCGCCTAGTAGGTAATACTTAACCTCAAAGGGATTTTAAGATTTCTTCTAAAAAAATGTCAACCTTTTGCTGATCTGTTTACATAAGTTGTTCATTTCTTTATTATACGTACGGTATGCGTTATTATGTTAAAGAGTTTTATCTACTTAACCGTTATGTTTTACATAATTTAAAATCTTAAAACTTATACTAAATCTCTGTCATAAGTATTTTCTCTTGCTTTTTTTTTTTTTTTATAACTATGAACAATATAAACAAATGCAAATTTTACATCTCGAGCATCCGTGAACTGTGCCGCTACTGTCTGGTACACGAGTCTTTCTACAAGTCCATAACCAAGCACTCATCCGTCTGTGAACGCTACATGCATTGAGAACTGAAGTCTTTGTTTTTTTTATTATTATTAGTTGTGCAAAGTTATTGATCCAGAGTGAAAGATCTTGATCCGGTACAGACCGAATTGTTTTTTTTTCTACGTATACTGCTGAAGACGAGCACTTACAGTCACCTGGCTACAATTCTTCTTCTGGCATTTTGTGTAAGTCGCGGCCATTGCAGTGATAAAGCAACACCTACAATGACAACATAACAATTTGTTGTTGCGAAAATTTGAACTAATGCTTGTAACAAATGATATAACGCGGAAACACTGAAAAATGCTGCTACTGTATTGCGGGACAGTTGTTGTAAAGTTTTACTAAGCGATTGTGTTTGGCTGCTGGCGCTGTTGTTGCCATGTTGCATGGCCGCTGGATGTTCACCGTTAATAACGTGAACTACCACAGAAGCAGAGTCTAGATTAACCGAAATAAAGGAAATTTTATAAATGTTATCCATTGTGTGGTTTATATCTAACCTACCTGAGCTACTTGGCGAACATGTGTAATTTCCCGAATCGTTCGATGTTGCTTTTGATATCAGCAGCTTGCTAGTGCGTGTTGTACGTTCCGTTATCACATTAATGCCGCCACGTTGAGAATAATTCATTAAACGTTTACCTTTATACCAGTAAATAAATGAAGGCGGTATAGGGGATTGCATTGCCAAACAAGTTAAATTAATGTCGCTTCCACTTTTTATAAACAATTCCGGATTACCAAGAATTTTCGCTCGTGATACTGAAAAGAATACCGGAATCATGCAAATTTATTTATAAATCTTTCTATCATATCCAAAATACGAACCGACTACGTTTAAACGAAAGCCTTGACTGATTTTTGGCTCGGTTGACACTTGACATTCGTATGTGCCCGAATCGCGAGGTTGTGGTGACGATATTCTTAAAGTCCATTCGTCTGAGCCTTCTGTGTGCAATGATTGAAATCGTTGATCGTTTGTATAGGTCAGTATGCCCACAGTCAATATGTGTAAGTCTCTTTTACGTATCCAGGAAACCTAAATTAAAATGAAAATCTCATGATTTTCTTTTTCATATACAATGATTAGGACTTTTTTTTTGTTAACAAAGACGTGGTTACAATCCGTTTCATGATTACAGATACTGTACTTTATTGTACAGTGACATGAACATTACAATAATTCCATGGGATGTTCAGTGGGATAACCAATAAACGAAATGATTTTTAAGTATGTTTACATAATGTCGCTTTGATTAGGGTTTACGCGAATGTACGTTTGTTGAAAACGAAACAAAGAGAAAGGATTTTTCCTTTCTATAATTAGATAAATATAGCGGGAGCAACGAACATTCAAGGTGTTAGAAAAGCCTCGCCTTATCCAGATTAAAAAAAAAAGTTATCATCTAAAAGAAGTTTTCTCGCTAAACCGATTAGCCGTGAAGACCACCTGTGCTAAATAAATCCCGGGTAAGCAGTCACAATCTGCTGTCTCTTGCTTGTTGATTTCTCACACCAGTAATCGCATTAAGACGCGCTTTCAGAAATGGTTTATATTCACCATCGAGTGGATATGGGTTTGGAAACTATTCGAACGCATTCAATGTCAAATGTAAAGATTGTATTGTTAATTATGGGTTCAGCTATCAAATTATAGATTTTCTTGTCGGTCTCTCTGTCCTTTATATGTACTTAAAGTGTGGAACGCTAAAGTCTGTTGTTAACAGAGACAGCACAAGCGGCAATTTCTAGTAAAAATTTTTCGAAGAAGAAGAATGTCGAGAAATATTAGCTCATATCTTTCTTACACCAAGAAATAATTTCAGCCCTACGCCAAGAAATGATTTCAATCAACCTACACCAAGAAATAATTTCAATCAACCTACACCAAGAAATAATTTCAATCAGCCTACACTGAGAAATAATTCAAGCCTACACCAGAAATCAATATGGGAAGATGGTGAAGAACAAAAGAACAAACACCGAGCAATCAGCCAGAAGGACTTTATACTCCAAAAACGGCTCAAAAACATTTTTTATCGCTATCTAAGAAGCCTAGCGAAGAAATTAACCCAACGTCGCGAGATCATTCGACATTTCAAAGACAAGAATCTGTATATATTCCTAATAATTTTAGGTCACCCAATGAACTCTATGAGACACCCAATAGAAATTTATTACAAACCGAGAGTACGACACCCGAATTAGGGGAGTTTCTTAAAAATGCTGTTGAAACAAGTACACCATGCATCAATAGGAAAATGCTCCTTCAGGAAATGGAAAAAGATCCCGATATAACTTTATTGGATTAACAGGAGCAATTCTTTAAAAAATAACTGGTGGCTATCGGGCTTTAGACGTACTCGTACTACTTCAAAGAAATAACGTTGACAATTAAGAGAATTAATTTTACTTCTATCGTATTAGTTGTACATAACATTTATGTCTAAAATGCTAATATATACGATTATTGTGATGTATGTACGAATTTTTTGCACTACGTTTCCCGATTCGAAAATGGACCATGTCGCTGATCAGCCCTTTTTTTGTTTACCTTAGGTGGTGTTTCAAACGCTTGTAACGCTTGGTGTAGGCTTGAATTATTTCTTGGTGTAGGCTGGAAATTATTTCTTGGTGTAGAGGTTTTTATGGTCCTGCAAAATTTATTATAATAAAAAGCATGTCTATAGCAAGTTCCAAAGCTTTAAACGCGTTTTTGTCGAAACACAATTTTTCACATCGCCCTATAATATAAGTTCTCTAATTTTCATTCTTTTCTCATTTGAATTTTTTTTTTTGTGTGGCTTGAATTAAATTGGCAAGCATTCGTATCCTTTTTAAATGTTCGCATGTTTTGTAATGTGGTGTTTTCGGTAGGTTAATTTACATAAAATAGACTGCTTTTTCGGTTGTCGAAAATTGACAAAAACCTTTTCATTCAGATTTTCGCACAAATCGTACCAATCGCACAAAAATGAATACTTTTTCGTGTTTCTCTAACTAGGCATGAAGATTAAGTGATTTGAACGGCAGGAAGTGCCTAAATTGAAGATGCCTCGCCAGAATGGCTGCGGCGTGCTGCTATTTTTATGTTATAACACTTGTGGTACGTGATATGCTAGGTTTGTGCTTACGTATGCAACACAAAGAAGAGCTTAAGATAGACCCAACTTTTATTATATCGAACGATTAAGTCTCATTTGGTAAATCGATCTAAGTCTGTCTGTCCTTCTGATGACTGTTCATGTAAATTTGTGTTCAAGCTACAGGTCACCATTTTAGAGATATTTTGATGAAATTTGATGCACTGACGTTCTATAACGCCCTATTTTGAAAAATCGTTATATAGAAAAAAATTTGCAATTTTGTCTCGACGACAAAATTTCACTTTGTAATAGTATTTGGGCATTATAAATTGGTATGAAAAATTTGGTCCGACTGGGGCAATTTTTTGAAACCTCCCCCTTGTAACCATTCCTACGAAAAGTGAATCTTTAAAAATTGAAATGAAAATGAATTCATATAAGTAAGTTGACATAGAAATCAACCTTGCCGAATTTGGACCAGGTGTGTATATTTTTTGGATAGCATCTCATATAAGAATAGCTTCACTATGCTGGCTTTCGTGAAAAGTATGCCTTTGCATGAAAATAATGCGTAACTTTTGGTGTGTAGGCGAAGTGTATTAGGCGAAGTGTATTAACTCAGGAAAGAGACCAAATCATTGGTTGTTTAATATCTATAAAAGCAACCACCGATTCTCTGATTTTTAAACTTATTCTGGCCGGAACAACAAAAAGAAAAAAGCATATAAAGACGTTGTAATTCCATGATCTACATTTTTGAATCTGCTCGGAAGCGAATCTAACGACATTACCAGTGAATATTTCAAAATAGTTTGGTCTTAATTGAGACCGTGCTGGTTGATCGATTAGAACCACTAACGGCTGCGGCACAGATTTGTAGTAAATTTTGCTATAAATTTGAATCTGCTCGGTTTTTTCAACATTATCGTGTGCCAAATTTAACGCAGACTTTTGTTCATTTTCATAGTTGATCTGTGGCAGATCTGCTTATAGATGAAACACAAACAAGTGGATCCTTTGATTTAATAGGCCCTCTAATGCCCTCATAGTTTATATTAATATTGCAGACGAAATGACGGACGATAGTATACCTCCTTACTGGTATGATAACGAAAGTTTTTTGCAGCAAAATACAAATGTTGGGAGAACATGTGCGTGTGTATATGCATATTATGCACGTAAATTATGCACTTTTTGCCATTACTTACAGCTCTATCTCCTAAATTTCTAACTCGGCACTGTAGGAGAGCAGCTTGACCTACAATTGCGGTAACCTCCCTGCGTGAGGAATTGTCAAAGTACGGTTGCGAATACGGACTTTCCCAGTAATGAGAGGAAACATCTCCATATATAGTGCGCATTTCTGCGTAAAAATGAAACAAAAACAAAAGTGTCAGCAAGATTGAAATATATATAAATATATATATATTGGATTGTATATATGGCGACTTACCTAACAGTATTAAGAGTAAAAGCTGCATATTAATGTGGCATCCTAAGCGATGTTGTTGATGGTAAATTGTTAAAATCATATTGCTGCGGTATTCAACTGTTGCCCGTTACCAAATGACGACAAGAGATAGGACAACACCACATAAATTGACACTCATAATTGATTGGCTTCATTCATATTACAATTCTCTGGATATTCTTCATATACGTAAAACATAATTGTTGAACATTTGATCTTTGCACGTACATCGTGTCTGTCCTTATTTTAATTTTTTATATGTGCATATACGTATGTATATACATATGTGCATATGTACGTACGAAAATCCGATTATTAGTGTAGATGTTTGTGTCTGTGTGTATACGCGCACTCTTTAGAATGTGCTTACTCTGCTGATGTATGATATATGATGTGTGTACTTTGAATGACCCTAAATCATATTAATGGCACCTATTGCTCATACACGAAACCTTTTTTTACTGCGCCATCACTGCGCTCCACCCTTCATATTTTCTGAAATAATAAGTAAAATACATATAAAATAACGAGATTCATATAAACGATAACAAACAAAACAAACGGAGAAATATAGTTGTTTGTAACTCTAAAATAACGACAGCAACAACAACAACAGCAACAATAACAATATATTCCACACGCAATATTTGCAAAACATTTTGTTAAGATTTTATCTTTGTAAATAGTTTAGGTATTTCATGCAGATATGGTACATATATGCAATTACGACTGTGCACATAAATGTGATAAGAAAATGTAGAGAAAAATTTGCGACAGAAACTATTTAAATGATATAATGAAACGATTGCAGTGCATGTCTGCGTACTTCAACCATATCAGAGGATCGCACACGCCACACTTAAATAGATGCTATGTCTAAGAGATTCGTTCGACCGAATCGGGATAATCCATCAATTCTGATGATGTACTTATAGGCAGGCGTAGGGAAGTAAGCTCAAGTACAACTTGAATTTAAAAGAAGGACAGGTTTTTCGTTAGAAATTTTTTAAAAGATTCATCTGAAAATCTACGTCAACTGCTTATGTGTTTCAAATGTTGTCAATGATGAATAACACTTCAAAAATGAAGGTGCCATGTGAAGCATACTTTGAATTGGTAAGAAAAAAGCCCTTTTACAATTTTTGTTTCCTTGTTTTAAGCATGACGTCGTGACATGCGCTCTAATTTCTTTGGACAACTTAACTTGTCAAACTTTGCATTTAACCATAGGTTAGCATATGCTTTAAGAACTACCCAAATTTTTGAATATTACCTAAATTTCATTTATGACGATTTTATTGTGGGCTACTCCCGACAATTTTAATTCTCTCGATAAGCACATCAGAGAACGTTTAATGAAAAAACCAAATGTATTGCATTATGTTCTCGTATTAATAAAATGGAGATGTGCATGGGCACGAGCTCTGGGTTGGTCACTTGGGTCAAGACGCTAGGCCTTAAATGCTTCTTCGCTGGACGTGCAAACTCCGAATCTGCAAATCTGATTGTGCCAGCAATTATCGATGAGCTAAACCGAAATATTTAAATGAATTTGCGCAGCGGCGTTAACGTTGTTGTTGCTTATAACACAGACTTACCAGTTTTTTTTTTTTAAATATGACTAATCGCTTAGACGATGCCCCTATTAGTGCGACATGCTAAGAAAGAAGTATGGAAAAAGAAAGAGACGGGGAGGTGGTGACCGCAGCCTAGTGAATGTATGCGCCATCGAGAAGTGTGCTCATCAACTGAGCACTCACTAAGCTACGGCCAGAATTAACTTTACCGCACCTGAGATTTTAACCCACGAACACTGATTCTTATTTGCTCAGTTACCCAGGCGAACATGAACATATTACGAGCTTATCTCGCTTATTTGAAAATTTCTCATTCCTTGGTTGTGGAAGGAGCGCAAGGAAAATTAATATCTAAGAAGAATGCGGATATGGTATAATAATCCTTTTTGTCGATCAGTGCTTGAAATTTTACCTGCGCGCAAAGTAAGCGAAAGATTTAGCCTGTTTTCGTGGTACTATGATCTATATGTATATCTCGTCAAATACCCTACCTAAGCAAGTAGTCGCCTTTGAAAGATTCCCTTGAATTCGAACCTAATTTTTTTGTCGTGTTCCTTATCTCCGTTTGATATGAAATTCCCACACTATTTAATTGGGGCCTAGTTTGTTCTTCTGAACAAAAATTTACGATCGCAATCGTGATTTCGTCCAACGTTCAGACAGAAATCAAAATAATTTTTTTTAATGTATCCACTTTGTGGAGCCTAGACTGCCTACGTCTACGTTAGTCTTTTAAACGTCATAGCGTTTTTTACTTTAGCGTTTTTTTTTTTTTTTTATTAATAACCGTTCTATTCTGGAATAAGCTAATTTTTGAATAAAAGCGGAAATTGTCCATTTGAAATGAAAAGAGTAGTATATGCTCTGCGATAGGCATAAGTGTGGACCGCAGTAGCTTTCTTATCCGCCCACAGTATTCTGATCAAGGATAGTCTGCTTTTGAGTTGGACGTACTTTTCTCTCATACTCGCACTGCATAAGGTATCATATCATCTTTAAAATGTTTCCTATGATTTTTAGTGCGTATATCTAAGAACTGCATATGATGTGATAAAATTAATTTAAACTCCAGAAGGATATAAAAACTATTGTGCCTTTATGACATACTTTTCTACATATAGTTGATTGAATATTTACTTAAGCTATCAAGTAAAACCGATTATCGAGACAATTGCAAAGTTTAAACGAATAACTTTTCATAGTTGTTCCCGAACTTATGTCCAAGATTTTAAGTAAATGCATGCACGCTTGTGCGTGTTTAGCTCTTCATATTTTGAATATGTTTTTTTCATTATTTTTAGGTATTCACTTCCATAATTCTTGTAGTTTTTTTCTCCTTTTTTATACGAGCGCACTTTCTTTCTAATGGTATTGATTTTTATTTACTTTTCCTTATTCCTCATGTTCTACGCTGTAAAAGTTTGTTTTGCGAAAATTTTGTTTGCCTCACACAAAATATAATTAAACTGCAGACACAATATCGTATTTATACATACTTACGTATGCGAACATTCGCACACATATCATAAATGTACATTAAAAAAAAAAAGAAGAAGAAGAAAACATGCCTACATACATTAATACATACATGAATTTACACATTAATACATACATAACGTTATGACAGGAACAAGTCATATATTTACCGCATACAAAGACTGTGTGTGTCATTGTTTCATTAATTTATGATAGATGCACACAAAACTTGTATGTTTGTAATGCATTCAAACATGCATTACATGAGCGTATATATGTTATTATTATTATGTGTTTATGTATTTGCTACGTAAGTGCGTTTATGTAGAAATCCTTAAAACATTAAATGGGATCGCTTCAGGTTGTTGTATTAACGTTATGGCATCACGAGCCTTTACAAATTTACGCATACACACTAATGCACTTGCTCATATATTTTTGTATATTTGCATATACACACATATGCACATAACATGGTACGAATATGAATTATTGCAGTTGCAGTAATTTTTGAAGTAGAAGAGATATTAATAACAATAATAAAAACGTATTACAAAATGTTGCAAGAGTTCAAAATATAAGAGAGAGCTTCCGTCGAATCAATTAAATAAACACACGCGCACATACATGTACGTACACACGCTCAGAACAAATTAAAGAAAATTTTATTTATAATTTGAAAATTTCCATGAAACAAAGTTTTCCAATTATTTAATAACACTTTTGCGACAACTACATGCACTCGGTATAAGTACGAGAGAATGCTTCAATTCTAAGAAAAGATGTGAGCTGAGAATGAATTATGCGCTGTGAGGCATATAAGAGATTATTATGTATATATGTATGTACATATGTATATATATATATATATATATATATATATACATGCATACATATATATGTACATATTACTATATATATATATATGTATATATTACTATATATATATTACTATATACATATATATATACATATATGTATATATATATATATGTATATATATACACATAATTTTGATGAAAGTCACGGAACAGTTGTAGTTGAATTCACACGAAGTTTTGGGACAAGTTTTAATGTGTTTTTAATATCCTCATATCGAAGGCCTAATTGGAAAGTAAATTTCGAACCTTTTCGGTAAATATTGTACAGGACCATATGTGCGTTGCTTTTGACGAATCTACTTTCTCTATCGAAAGCTTCGGAGAAAAATGGCTTGGTCCTTTTATTTATTGAAACATGCAGGGATATTCATCCGTCCGCATATATAACTCTTCAAGGCCGCAATAAGAGAACAAATCAACTTTTAATCTAAAACTTGATAAAGCAAGAAAAACTTGGCGACAAAGTGAGTAAACAAAAAACCGTGATTTAACGAATCGGTAGCAAATATCGATTTAAAACTCAAAAACAATTGGTGGAAGGTGAATGTGATACCTACCGGCTACCTGACACAATTGAGGAAACATTATTAGGGCTAGAGCTGTGGGGCTCGTGTCGAGCATAACAACCTTAATGCAACTATTCTATGCAGAGCATCGCTATTTTATTTTTTTATTTTAGATATTATTTTAGATCTATGAGAAAGATACAATGTGAACACTAGCCTATGATATGGCGAATTTACATGCATACCAGCAATGATGGCGTTTTTTGAAACATATTTTTAATTCGATTTTATATATCAGAGTATTATAAAAACACCCGTGGTATGTGTACGTAGTTAGGCAGATATCATGAGTTCGGATAATGAGTTTTCTTCTTTTATTTTGCTCTATTTAATGAATTGCATGTGCACGCCTTATGGACACGGAAAGTCATTAATACGTCTCCATCAGTTGAGGCTGTCTTTTCGATAATCTGTGTTCATCCATTTTTCTAAACGTACGTTTCTCCATTTGCCTGTTCCTTTAGTTTATAGCTTGTGCTTTATTTGTCTCTCCGCTTGAATACTTGCCCGTCCGTCCTTCCGTTATTTACTCTCCTCAGTTCATAGATCTCGTATGTCTCTTTCGTTATCAGCATTTCCGTTAGATTATCCAGATTCGTTTATTAATTCATCTCCCCATCTACCCGTTTATTTTCACGTTTATCTATTTCTCTGTTCGACAATCTTTCGATCGGTCCGTCGTTTTATCTCCTCATGTTCGTAAAGTCGTTGTCTTTTACCTAAGTAAAAGTACCACGCAAGTAAGACTACTTTGCTGGTAATCTGCAAAACTTCAGTCATTGAAATTTTTGAAATATGACGGTAACAATATGAAATTCACGTAGCAGAATATTATGAAAATAAACATAACTTAGATATTGGAAAATTAATTTTTGATAAGATTATGAAGAAAAGGGATAATTGCTTTACTGCCGACGACGAATGCAGCGATTCGCTTATTGGACTTTATGTTAAGTCTTTTATTACACAAAAATTCGAAATGCTTGGTGTAGGGTGTTTGAAAAACGTTTGAATTTCTATGTTTACAAAAAACATCTTTTGTATATAATCAAGAAAGAAAATTTTAACTTCAAACAATTGTGTATTGGAAATAAAATATGAACAAATAGCTACAATTGGTGAGCCTGCCTACGAACGAATCAGTGGAGGAACAGCAAATATGTGTGTGTTTGTCTTCGAAAATAATTGACTGAGATATTTCTAAAGTATCGCTGAAAGGAAATCATAAAAAATCAAATTTAAAAATCATCAGAACAATATTTACATTTATTTCTATATAATGAACTAAATCTGATAATAAAATAAATAAAAGCAATGATAAATATAAAGCACAAGGTTGCATTGGTTGATAAAGAAGGAGAAAAAGTCTTGGGCAGCATCAATTTATTGATACAAGCTTCAACATCTGACAAGGTTTCAATTATCAATATCGACAATTACGTCCTTGCTGGAAAGAACGAATTGTGAAGGGGAATAGACCAACCGCTATTACATTTTAATGTAACAACAACAACAACAGCACGAACTCCAACAGTAACCTCAATAACAAGGGTAAGCTGTACTAACTTATATAAGAAGAGAGAAGAAAAGTTCAAAATTTTCAAAATATTTTCAATGTTTTGTTAAACAAAACGTGAACTATTTATATTTAATTTTAATTTAATTTAAATGAATTTAATTAAATTATCATTTAATTAATTTGTATTTCGACCTCGTACCTCAAGATAGAAATAAGTTACAGATAATAATACATCACCAAGTTACACAAGCTAGGATTAAAGACTAGTTCTTAATATTTCATTCATTTATTACATTGTTCCACAATTAACATGAATAGACGTCGTATCGAATTACTCATGTATGATATCGAAAATTGGATAATATATGCCAAGTATATATGTGCAAGCAAACAAAATTAAAAAATAATAGGCGCTTGCATGTAATTTGATCCCTTTCACCTATTGGTGAAAGTGATATAGTTATGCGAACTATCAATGTATGATTTTGGCCTTTTTCTACATAAAATAACAATTTTCCATTTAGCATTTTTGAGTTATTCAGTGTGTACAGACGGTTATCATCGAACGCCCAAAATTGATTTTTCGACATTCATTATTTTTCTTGTTTGATTTGAAGAAGTCTGCTGCCGAAGCTTATGGTCATGCTGCTGAACTTCGGTTTCAAATGTTTAAAAGTGAAGATTTTGGCCTCAAGGTCAAAGAACGGCCTGGAGGACTAAACAAATTAAAAGGTAATGAATAGAAAGACTTATTGAACGAAAACCTAACTCAAAGTCTTAAAAAACTATCGAACGGCTTAGCAATTGATGAATCAACTGCTTCTGCGATGGGAAATATCCAAAAGTAGGGAAAAGCTGTTATCACACGATTTGACTGCAAATGCCATTTCGAATCCGTCCAATATCGCGATTTCCAGGAGAATCAACTACGCCAACATCGAAGCAGAACATTCATGGCATTAAAGTTTGCTACGCATATGATGGCATCAGCAAGGTGTAACGCACTACAAACTGCTAAAACCGAATGGAGTTGTTACCGCAAATATCTACCGAATCAATTGAGCAAATCGACCGATGTCTTGGGTCAAAAAGGGTCAGTAATAACCGTTAACAAACGCAAAGTCTACATTCGGCCACAGGTTGCAAGAGTCTTCAAGGGTACGCTTTTGTAGCTCGAATGAGAAGTTTTGCCGCACCCAGCGTACTCACTAGACATAGGGCCTTCTGATTACCGCTAGTTCAGATCGAGGCAGCTTGCCTTGGCTGGCATGCAGTTTCGAAATGCTCAGAAAGTGCATATCAATGATTGGATCGCTGCCAAACCAATATCGCTCGATGGCAATAAGTTGTGGAAAATGGTGGAAAATATCTTGATTAGCATATAATGCCTTCTTCACGTGAAAAAATGATCAAAATAAATGCAAGGCACCTAATATGTAAATAATAAGTAAATTATTTTCCTACAACGTACCTCTTTTTAATAATAAAAAATTTCTTCATATCTTTCGATAAGAAAATTTCCATTGAAATTTATTGAAGTATTTTGTGAAGATTAAAAATTTAGAATTCTTCAATGTGAAATAACGAATGAAAAGAAGATAAATTATATTTGCTATGTACATATATACTGGTTGGTTTTTTCGTAGATACACACATGTATATCATAGCGCATATTCACTTAAAAACGCAGAACTGTGTATGCTTATGCTTTGCAAAAGTTTGAGAGAATGTGACGTCATACCAAGAAACTAATACCAGAATCTTTGCTTCTTCAGATAGTGAGAATGAGAATGAAAGAGCAAGCTGCCGAATGGCTGCTAAACAGTAGCGCTACTACTGTTATTTCTAACAGAAACACCAAAAGTCCTTAATAATCTCCTAATTTGAATTTTGAACAGACTATGGGACTATATATATATATATATATATGTCGTTGTTTCTGATTGTATCCTACCCAAAAATATGCAGCTATATGCAAACATGGATAATAAAAAAAATCAAACTTGATATAGTGCGTTCGAAGAGCTTATATGACAACATCATGGAAATAATATTAAAGAAACAATAATGGATTGGAAGAAACTACTACATGTTGGTATTGATTGAGAATATGTGGTTATTCTTTCGCACTTACTGCAAGGAAAGTAAGTAAATGAGAAAAATGCATGGGTATACACCTATAAGTTAATATATATATATATATATATTCTTCACATAAATATATTCTTCGGTTTGAAGTTTTGAAGAAAACTTTAAAAGCATTCTAATGTCAAATTTTAGGGATAATTCTTTGTATGCACATAGATTCAAGATTGCTATAAGGATGTCTGCAGACAAATCGACAGAAATGTCTATGAGTTAATTACATTTTATCCGGTGTTTTATACTCGCTATTAAAAGATGCTTTTGCGTAGTACACAAACTTTGTCTTTGTGTTTGCAATATTGAGAAATGCTCATCGAAGCATCCAGCACCCAGCAAGTGCACAAATATTCTTTATGAACGAAACAAATATTGAATAGATTTGCACATGTACGGTCTCTTCAGCTGCATGTTCGTTCGGTCGTTTGTTATCTATTCTTGAGACAGAAATTTGCAGTTCCATATTTATGCTTTTAATTGGTGGCCAAAGGATGACTTGATCCACCCTAACCAAAGATCACAAGGACATCAAAGCGTAACTATATACAATTCAAACAAATGCAAACATCTACAAGGACCATCTATAAGTCTGTACCGAAGAAATAGCTGTGCAACTGCAAACATGACCCCAATGGGCAAAAAAATATCACGTACAATACTAAATAGACACTAAATCAATTGCACTAAATATATGGCACGGTTCTATTTAATGAATTATTTTGCAATTATAATCCATTAGTCAAGGATTCGCTTTGAAGCGAATATTTCCATTTTTGCTTGTTTTTATATAAACGAAAGCATGAATTCTTTATTACGCTAAATTTCCACAGACGGGTATCCATAACTTTTGTAGTGTTCTCGGTTTCCTATTTAACCTATATTTTCAGCCGTTGCGGTGTGTGTGGCAGCCGATACACGGATTTGGCGGAAATAAATGGAATGACTCGAATTCTGAAACCATTGAAACACACACACACCGTATTTTTTTTAGAGGATTTCCTGTATATATTTTTGCACATTACATATGGAATGACAAACGGATATAAAAACATATGTATGTTAAAGAATATAGCTTTGTGTGCATACATGCATATTAAGTTGCTCTTTACATTTCTAATGTTTTAGAAAATGTATTGAAAATACTGAAAAGGATATCAAATACATTCGAAATCATTGCATAGGTATCAAATATATGACGTGATATCAAGGCACAAACGCATAACCGTGAAACTCGTAAATTTTTTTTAAATTTTTTACATTTTTCCTTAGAAATCGTTATCACTGAAAGAAATGTTCCCAAGAGGAAAACGCGCAACTGATTTACTGAATTATGTCAACATTAACATATTCTCTCTGTGGTAATTAAATGGGCCCTAATTAAATTTAAGTTGTGTGTGGGTATTTCGGAGAATTTCATTGGCGTTAAAATCTCTTAGCTGGTAACTAAGTCTTAAAGCAAAATAACCATTATCTCCACGGGCGTTTATTATCTAATCTGGATTTGCTTATAAATAGTGTTGCAAATTTCTAAAGTGAAAAGCAAACAGAGGAAGGTGAACAATGGCGCAACATATGTAATTCGCTCACTGCAATACATAGCCAATTGCAGGTTAATGGTGCTTTCGAAGATGTTAATAAACCTCTAGGCCTTGCTAAGTAGGAAACTTCTCAGATAATTCTGTTGTGTTGGAAGGAGCGATATGCGTTAAAGCGGAAATATTACGGACTTCAATCCATAGGAAAAAAGAGTCTCCAAAAAAGATCCAGTCCCTCATAAAAAGGGGCTAAGTGCACGAAAACTTTCTACTTCATACATAGTTAAGTACACGCAACTCTTTTTTTATAGCGTTTTTTTTACACGATTTTGAAATAATACGGTTCACTAATGAGAACATGTGCACTTTTTTTACACGAATATTTTGTTCTAGCAGGAGTTCGAAGAAAAAGAATTTGTTAAATTTTCATTTTGTTAGCGTCTCACAGAAACTCATGGAAATACTGTGGCCAGAAGTCAATCAACTTATGCCCACACATGTGTTAGTCGTTTGGCCTACTGCTACTTGACTGTGAGTAGCCGAACGCAATCCTTCATTTGAATCAAACCCGACAGGAATGCTAATTTAATTGTATTGCCATTTGGTGAATTTTTAAGAAATATAAAGTTGCTTTTTGGGGAACGTTTCGCTTTGAAGTTTTGGGTTTCGCTTCACCTATGCATAATCATAAGCTCGTAAACATATTTTCTTCATAAAGCTAAACTTCATAATGCGACAAGAAAATCACAAAGTAAGCGAAAGATCTAATCGTACCCGGCATATCCACATTATTACTTTTTTTGCACGATTTTTTGAAAAAATATTTGTAGTGTTTTCATCTTCATATCGTCAAACTTGCCATATGTCGCATTTATTTTTTTGCATGTCTTTTATTTTGCGCGGATTTCCAAGGAACCCATCCAACGCATAAGGAAAAGTTGGGTGTATAAGTTACGTTGGAAGAAGCAGATTGCGAAGAAATACATTAAAATGCAATAAAAACATAAAAGCAATGATAATCGAATTTTAAATCGACGACTTTTATGCATTCCAGTATAAGCTGAGTATAAGCTGCTGAATTCTATATAGTAAAGTGAACTATTTTCAATTGCCCACGAGGAAAATATGCAAAATGTAATTAGATAACAATGCTAAGATATTGATGAAAACATAATAATTATTATCAATATTTTCTCAATGGTAGGCATATGAAAACTATTTATTTTCCAATCTTCATATGATATACAATTTTAAACTCAATAATTTCCGAAATAAATAAACACAATTAAGCTGTGTTGTATCCTTCGGCCACAAAACTTTACTTAAACATCAAAGGCATAAATTGTTAATAAAAATAACCCAATATGTCCACCTATGCACTTATAAATAAACATATAAATCTCATATGAAACTTAATGCTATTCATGTGCAAGCACTACCCGAGATGAGATTATATTAGCTTTCTCATCTCGTTGATAATGCAAAGAAGAAGAACATAATCATCATGATTCTTTTTCTACTCATTCTAGTTTTTTCTCTTTTCTAACTCTCCTTAATAAGCTTGAGTCGTCATTGCTCGGTGATATGAAACGACAATGCCTTTCAAAACATAAAGTCCTGTTGACCTTATACCCTACAAAATGCTTTTATTGACAGGCCCCAAATAAGAATTTTAGAAAAGAAGCGATTTACTCTATAAATATTGAGAAGATGCGCATAAAATAGATTGTTTGCTTAACGCCTTTTCGAAAACCTTTTAAACGAAAAAACGAATTTATCTAATAAATAAGATGACGATAGTTCGATTCAAGCCGCTTAGACTGTCTTTTGCGTTATCATCGACCTTAGCTGCGTAAAGTTCGCAGAACATTTAAAACCGAACCACAAAAACCGCGGCTTTATGTATTCGAGCTGAACGAAAAGCCACTAAAAAACGGCGAGGCTTTCATAAATACTGGATGTTTTTGTAGGGTTTTTTCTAATATTCATTGCTGGTAATTTCTTTCCCTTAAGCAGATAATATTTCATTTTATATATTTTGGAGGTAAATGTTTTTCTGTCAAAACCGCCAATAGTCAAAAGCTAAAATTTTTGTTTTTTTATAGTCACCAACAAAAAAGGGAAGTAGATTGAATTCATTATTTCGATTGTAAAGCTCGAGCAAAATTTTTATGATGATACCGTCGCAGGTTGCATATTCTAAATTCTTGAAATAATGTCATCGGTTAGTGGAAATTTATTCATATTCAAATTTATGATGGCTTGCAGCTATAAGTTCGATTTGTTAAAGAAATACCAAATTGCATGTGTCATCCGATGATTAATTGAAGCTTTTATATCAAGTACTGAAGAATAGACATAGCCCGCGTTTATTCTTTTATTTATAGCACACAGACACTCTCTCAAGTGTATACACGAGTACTGCGATGAAAAAACCGGGTGAGTTTTTCATTAAGTCTATGAAACCGTTAATTATTTTTTTCGTGGGTTGATAGCACCATCTACGTGGAATTTCATGTCGATGCATCCAATTGCGGTAGAGTTACACGTATTTTGAGAAACGTGCAAAAGTCACTTTTTCGATTTTTACTCTGTCTGCTCTCGTGGACTAAAGAATTTGCATTGAGTATGTTGGGGATGTTACAGAATGCCTTTGGTGATGAACGTATATCGAAAGAAAATATTTACAAGTCGTACAAAGGGCTTAAAAAGTGTGGAGAACGAGTTCGAAGCAAACAGCGCCCGAAATGCCCATCGTCATCTATTGAGGAAAACCAGATCAGGTAAATAAAATACTTGGTTCTTGAAAATCGTCGATTTGTTGATGCTATAGGAGCTTCATTTGGATTAACCAAAACTTTGTTTTAAGGATGCTTTGTGGTTCAAGCGCATCTAATCTCCATTGGTTCTGAAAACACTCACATTACATCACTATATTTAAATCGTGAGTAAATAAAAATTTATATAGCAATTACTCGGTCGGCATTGTTTTTATGCTGATCTTTTCGCCATCGACTATTAACTATAAACTTTTTTTATATCAAGATCCCGAGTTGTCTAATATTCTTTGTTAACAGCTTTGTCTGACGGAAGAAATTTATAATGCACAGCACAAGATAAATCTAACCTCGATTTATGCACGACTTTGACGTTCGCTCTTCGCTGTTGGCGTAACTTTTCCGCAATATTCGTTTGAATGATAATTTGTTTCCGGGTATACGTACATCCAAGTCTCATCTCTTGTAATGATGCTCTTCATAAAATCGTGGCCGCCAGAAGTCATTGCTTCATAGACAGCAAGAAATTGACTTTTTAATGACCATTCGGGATTAGGCCTATAAGGATCACAAAATAGCTTTGAAAAGTTTAGGTTGGTCCAAAGGCATCAGAAATAGTGTAAAATATTTTTTGAGCCTATGGCTGTCCCTTCAACTTAATTAACACTTTTTGTTCGAAAGCTCACTCGTTTTGCAATTTTTGGTTCTTTAAATTGTCTTCAATTTTGGTAATCGGTGCAACATGAATTTTTGCTTATTAAAAATTAAAATACAGCGTCATTCCGTCGTTATGTAACAACACTCTGTTAAAAAACGAGCAATTTGTTCAAAACTTATACGCAATCAGTATTTGTACTTTAAGTCGTTAATGTATTTTTCAATTCAAGATATCTATGGAAACGATTTTCGGAACAGATTAAGTTGTATGTTTCGAAGGAACATGTTGACATCGGAAAATGGAAAAATGGATAATAATGAGAGCAGGAGAATGTTATAGAAAAGATGCTCTTTAAAATCTTTGAAATGGAATAACTGAGGGCTCTTCTGACCGTTCATCAATGTCATCCAGTAGTGGAAATGTCTAGAAAATCAACAATTTCTTTAAGATTTATGGAGTAGCTTAGGACGTCAGCTTATGTTATGAAACCGTTGTGGCACTTTGGTTAAAGCGGAATTAGAGTTTTCGAAGGAATTTTGAATCCTCTTACAAACGTGTGTGGGAAGTAAGGCACGTGTGCGACTCTTTCGTCCTGCCAAAATCTAATCTAAAGAAGACTATTTCGATGATTATCGATATAAAATTTCCTGTCAAGAATACTTAGTTAGTACAAGAAGTAAAAACTTTATACTTCACGCCGTCCTACAGATATTCGCATAACGACTTTTCAAAATTAACCTTTATATCGGAAGTGGTCGAAAAAGTCATTCATGCAATAGCGTTCGTCCTTGGACGAATATATATCTCAAAAATATTTCAAAACCTCAAAAATTGCAGCCTGTAGGTCGAACACAAGCACGTACGACGGACAGACAAGCGTACCTTGACTCAGAAAGCGATTCTGAATCGACCGGTGTAATAAAAGGTGCGTTTGTCTCAAGTCCTTTTGGCTGCTGCATATATCCGTACAAGCCTCACATACCCTCATACTGCAAATTGTAAGGTGTCAAAAAAAGTTTCTGCTTGTTACCGACAGAATAACAAAATTAAGTTGCGGCCTCCTATGATGAATATTGGAGAACACCACAATTGCTGCCGTTAGCTACGATTTTTTTATTGTCCTCTCAAATTTCTTACATTTTCTATAGTCGAAAAATTGGGTCAACTGAGTTCGGCATCTTTTTCTAAATGTCTCATTTAGCGGCAATCCATTCTTTAATTAAAAGGCATATTAGGTCATCTCGTAAATAAAACGATTTTTTTCAATTGGCTAAAGTGAAACTCGGAGAAAAGTTGAAAAAGTATTTGCAAAATTTTACTGCAAAAGCAGTTAGTTTTTGCTGTGAAATTAGTTCACACTCTTGGTAGTAGTTTTAAAGCATCTCGAAGGTTAACGAAATTATAAGATTAATTTTGCTCAATAAAGGCAACCACAAAATGAGAAAATTTTAAAATTTTGAAAAAATAATACACATAGATGTGTAAACATGTCGTTACGGGGTTTCCTTTTGTCTTTGAACACTTGTTACACAATGAACTCTTGCTTCAAGTTTCTTACAACAAATCTCCGGATTAATACAAAATCGTCTTTGTGAATTTTAAATAAGTTGAGCTCCAATTTGGAAGATTAGAAAACAACCATTGCCAACAGCAACTGCAATCGAATTGATGAATGGGTATAGTATGCGAATTGATCTTGTTGGTTTTCAGCTAAATACTTGGAGAGGTGCCGGCGAAAATGGGAAATATTGCAGGCACTAGTTCAAGACAAGCCTTTTAAGCGTAAACCAGTGGTTTCCAACCTGGGGGGCGCGATACTGTTGCAAGGGGGGCATGTAGCTGTTTTCAAAATATCATTTTCAAATACAAACCAAAAAAGTCAAATAGGTGTCAAAAAAATGAATCAGCAGTATACGTAATCCACAATCCTCGCCGCGGATTTTTGGTGTACAAATGCTAAAACATCCAATTCATACTCTTCTTCGAATCGAAATATCTCGCTTTCTACAATTTGTTTTTTAAAGGGGGGCGCATTAACTTTTTTTTAAAAAGGGGGGCGCCGGTACAAAAAGGTTGGAAACCACTGGCGTAAGCAAATCGTATGTGACGTTAACAAAGTCTGACTATCGTTCAACCGTTCGAAATTGAGATGCTTTGCCTGAGAAGTTTCAGCTCCATCCACCCCATTGCACAGACAGACGATTATTTTTAGCTTGAAAGACCCAATTCACTTAGGCCAGCATAATTCCTTTATAAAATCTTTTTTTATTGGAAGATAATTACAAGCACCGTGAGGTAACAATGACTGCGGCCGTTTTTACAACCTACACCATTTGTGGCACGGGATATATTAAGTTTGTACGGACGCATGTAACATGATGACATCGATTAAGACTCGTTTCCCGAATCGTGCTTACCCTGAAGTCCTGAAGACCAGCAAGCAAGGCCTTATCCAGGGGCCTTTGTGGTTTTGCTGCTAAGACAGAGCGGAAATAGCGAATGTGTGCAGACAACCACGTCTCATGCTGGTGCTGGCAAGCGCTATATAAATTTAATTATGGTAACGAAAATATACGTGAGGTTTATCGCAAAGATGGCGCTTACATGACTTCTTATTTTTATTTCTTAACTCAAAAAGGAAAAAAGTTTCAGTCAATTTCTGGTAAAACGTAAGCAGAAATCATTGTTTATTTAGACAATGCAATGGCCACGTTGATCAGTTTATATACACTACTATCGGAGCTTCCTTCCTATTCACCAATTCTAGTTATATTTGATTTTGATTTTGCCTTAAAAAATTATTAACGAGTAGGTTAAGCACTTAGACGTATTTCATTAATTATCTTCGTTTCGCTTTACCTTTCCGTTTGTTCCCCAATGCTTTCATGTTAAAATGCATAAAAAAAAAAAATTTGCTTTTTGCCTGGACCTTCATCAGGTTTGGACTTGATGTATATTGACAGAAACCGTAACCTTGAAAAAGGCTTCGAATTGTTTAAATTTTTATAACATCTTTACTAAATAATGAAGACTTGACCCAATAGGTTATTCATATACGTTATCGTGCGCATTGTGTATATTATATATTTGCACGATTTGGCAGGATCTTGTTCAAACTAAACAATGTCTATACATACTGCGTTTTATGTACGCGTTATTTTTTGTAGTTGTGGACGAACTCTAGGTTGGCTTTAATGACTTACTAAAGAGAAATTTAAGACACAATTGAAAGCTCTAAGCTAAAGGCTCTACTATGTCGAAGCCACAACTTAGGAAAACGGAAACTATTGTAAGTGTAACTCTGACCAACGGACCGATTATGATGGTTGTTGGATTTAACTGTTGGACTGACAAAGTCTAGAGGCCAGAATTCTGTCTTCAACAGACGTATTAGCGCACAAGCACTGCTGAGTTTATTCTGCTGTTTATGCTTCTTAGGAATGTGGATAATATCTTTGGTGATTATTTCAGCAGGTTACACATTGCGTACTGATTATGTATCGCGTTAGTTAGGTTTCACTTTCGATTTTCAATCTTTTTTGCTATGTGTATGCACAAAAGGTGCTCTCTCAAATTTGTCAAGTCAAGCGTAAGCAACTTGTGGTTTGCGTTAGTATTGGTAATAGAATAGCATCTATATTGGCCTGACGAATAGAATGCGAAAGGCTAAGTGTGTTGATTCTAAATAGATTATGGTGGATGTCCCCACATGGTAAATTAATTATATCCTTCATCGAAGGATCAGGCCTATATTCATTTTGTCAAAACATTTGCAGCGCTCAGAAGAAATGATTGGAGACCCCACAAAGTATATATTTTTTTGGTCAGCATCGAATTCTAAATCGATTTAAGCATGTCCGTCTGACCGTCTGTGTAATGTCTGTTGTAAACCTTCTCTTGGCCGCGAAAATTAAGCTATCGACATCAAATTTGGCAGAGACACTGGAAGTTTACGCCCACGCCCACAGCATAACATAAACTGAGAGCACCTTCGTTTTTCAAAGGTAATTAAAAATTGTGGTTTTGCTCATTACTCATAAACTACAACAAATAAATGTACAAAAATTTTAATGCATGTTTTATGGGCGATGCTGTAGAATTTGTGCGTCTACCCAATATTATTGTGTATGAAAATTGAATTACTTTTTCAATACCTTTATAACCCGCAGAAACAAGCTTCAAAAACCTCATAAAGTATACAAATTCTTGGCCAGTTACAACTCTTGAATGCACCTAAACATGTCCACCTGTTCATCTGTCCATCTGTTTTTTTGCGCAACTTTGTAATATTCGTGGTAAACATTCTCCCGTTAGCGAAAACCGTCTAGAAATTTGTAAAAGAATAATTAATTGATCTAACTTGTCAAAGGACACGCCTACAACGCCCACATGTCTATACGACAAAGACTTTTATTTTGAAAATAGAAAAAATCTACTGCGCCCACACCACATTAAACAGCATGAGAATTTTGTTGTTCTACATCTTTTGTCTTTTTTTGGGTTAAATGTTGATGGGCATAAAAGATTCGGTCCCGATAGAAGTTAATTTTCTTACTTGTTATATAATCAAGTAATCTTGCGGAATATATATAGATCAGGCGGAATGCCTACTTTGCTCAGAGTACTTGGGAGAGTTGCTTGGCAGTAGAGGAACTTCGAAATTGACGGAAGGAAAATCTTGTAAGACGTTACGTTACTGAAAATGAGCAAATATCTGATTTTATCAATTTGTCGATAACGTAAATTGAAATACACATATCGTTATATGTAGATTTTTGCAAAAGTTTCGCATGTCGAAATAGGTTTTCGAATACATTTTAGGAAAAATTGTTGCGAGTAATTCCTTCTTGTGTTTTTCATGTCCTTGTGACGCGTTCCTGTACAACGAACGATGATTGAAATATTCATAATATTTATTGAAGTGATTGGATGCGTAGACGGACCCCAGATTTATTTTCGTAAGCAGGAACCTAATGAACATCGTTTCGCAGAGAGAAAAGGAAAGCGTACCTTTAATGCAGTGGTGGTGAGTTAATCGACTTAAATACATATCTTCGCGTATACACATATAAGTATTTTATTCATAAGGTTTGCGACTCCATGCAAGTTATGGCAGTAAACTGCTGGTTTTCTGCGTCAAGGCAACTTATTTTGAGACCGATGCCGACATTTCGCTAGAGATCTCCCGATTGAGACGGAGAAGTGCAGAAATAAGAATCGGCCAGTGTTCTGCACTTTCAAATTGATTTGTATTGAAATAAAAGATATAAAGAATAAAGGATTGATTTACAATTAATTTTAAAAAGTTACACATTCTTTATAAATAAATCCACGTTCATATTGACATCTTTGCCCCTTATCTTCTCATTCCAATTTCGTATGATGAAAGCCATACCTAACTCACAATCAAAGAGCTTTCAAGATACGTCGTCCAAATGAGATGCAGTTAACTAAAAGATACACAATCAGTGTCCTGATTAACTAACTTTATCTACTGTCTTTGGTGTGTGCATGAAATGATAGAAACAAATTCAAGCAATTAACGAAATTATTACGAAGACGATTTAAATAATACACGATTTGGAATATGATTTAAATAAATGTATAAATTTATTAAGCTTAAGTGAACACACATTCATCATATTGTTTCATAATTTCTCAAAAAACTTTTAGAGTAGAGAGCTTGAACGCGAGTTATTAGTAATAGCGGATAGAGATAAAAGTTGAAAATGGAAAACTATTAAATATTTAAAAGTTCGAAAATTTTCCATGAATCATAATTTTAATCAAAAAATAAGAAAACTTTTTTTTTTTTGTAACTTTTTCTAACTTTTGGGAATATGAGCATTTTATACTGTAATTAACTCAAAACGTTACGCTACCAGATTATGTTAAGTTAAGCAAAGACTAACTTGTTATAATAGAGTTTATGCCCCCAGAGAATATAGAGGGAATATGTCCTTCGGCGTTAATTAAAAAAAGGCA
>KK499860.1:393512-432242 GCA_000688715.1 Glossina pallidipes | reverse complement strand
AATTTCAAGTACGATGGACCTGCAGAGAAAAGATGTAAGTATACATGAATATTATTTGATTTCTGTAAATAATGCGAAGGCACACAAACGTAGCATAGATACGCAATGCTATATACACATATATATATAGATTTATATATATATATGCATATTTATATACATTTATATATATATATATATATATACACATATATATATATATACGCACGTATACGATTATATGCTATTAATAAATTTTTGACATTTACTTTTCATGCATTGTCATGGAGAGACACTACTGAGGAGCGTTAAAACGAATCAGAAAACTGTTGATTTTTTCCCATTTCATATAAATCTTCGCAAGAGTACATTTACTTTGTACATATATATATATATATATATATATATATACATCTGTGTATGCTTTATAACTGTAAAGAGTAAGAACGGAATTTCGCCTTCCAGTCATGTGTTGAAGTATGCGGACTAAGAAGAATGTTAAAAACGGCAACAGTAGTTTTGTATCATTTTTCTTTTTCTTCCTCTTCTTCTTTCTTTTCTTATTTCTTTTTTATTTTCTTTTTTCAATTTTAATTTCATGCCCAGCTACGTTGATGAATTTCACAGATTTCAAAATTAATCCATAAATGTTAATGCGACACATATTTATTTAATGAAGTTATTAAAATAAAAAGTAATCAACAAAGAAAAAAAGAAGCAAAAGACAGAAAAAAGTTCATTCCAACTCACAGCACGGTTTTAATTCATATACAATATTAAAAGGATTAACATAATGAGCACACACACGCTAATTATAAATACATATGAATGTATTTAATGTTTAATTTCGAGATGTGTGTGAATATGCCACACATATGTGAATGTGTATGTATATGCATGTATATATATATATAAATTTGTGTGCTGCATTGCATATATAATAAGCGTGCATGCATATATACATACATAAATACATACACACATATGGCTGTGATTATGCATATACACACACATAAATATGTGTGAGAAATACTTTTTATTTTTTTATGTTTTTTGTACTAATGTTGAGGTTTCCTGGTTTTCTTTTTTTTATCGATTTATATTTGTACCAAAACACACGCTCACTTACACATGCATACCAGCAGGATACATTCATTTACACAATTAATCTACATATAATTAATGCATTGCGTACATTGTATGAAATCCATACAATTTACTTTCATTTGTTTTTGTCTTTTTGAACTTTAATCACTTTTTTATGGTTGTTTCTTCTTTTTGTTTTTTTTTCAACTTTTTTCTCCTCTTCTTATTAGTTTTATTTTTTTTATTTTTTTTTTTTTTTTTTTTATATAGAAAACCAATTCTGTCAATATGATAATTCAAATTGCATTCAGTTGTGTGTGCACACACACGTACACATATGCACGCTTATATAAACACTACCACATATAATGCACAGGCACATACATACACTAATACATGTATGATTGTTTTGTGACTGGTATGAGTACGTGTGCGTCTCACGCGTTCATTACTATCTTCAGTGATTTCTTGAATATAACTGAATACGTATTGGACGTATTTGAGAATTATCCTGAATTCTCAGATTTTTAAATAGTGAATAACTCTTATACCATAAGAGTGTCGTGCAGTCATTACTGGAAGAGAATGTGAAAACACAAATTATTGTAAACATATGTGAATCTCTTACGAAAGAGATACGGAATTATTTTTTTTTTTTTGTGTTTAAAACGATGTATAAAAATGCTGTTTTACCTCCATAAATCCAAAACATGTCGATAAGTTACGTGGTATCCCGTTTGGAACAATAGTAAAGAAAAACTGTACCATATAGGAATCTATACATCCGACCCTTAATCAGTATTCCTTCGTCCAGTGGTTTGCTGTGCGATATATCTGCCTTCTTTAATACGGTATATATTGTCTCTGTAGAAATCATTTTAATTGTGTCCATATAACGATTTTCCCCTCTGCGAATGTAATAATTTCCCTAAATGTTGTGGCTACCAAAGTCGCATGGCTTGTTTTGACCCTACACGTACTACAAATTGAATTTGAAGTAGAATAAGTATATTTTACTTACCAGTCATTTTTTTTTGCAGAAAGCAGTTTGTTATTCTCTTGTGAGTATCATAGGGACGCTGGAATAAGCAAGAACTGTATAAGTAAGAACGGAATGGAATGGGAATATCACATTCGAAATAAGTTACCTGATAGACTTCGAATGTGATCAACTAACCGATTGGTAGCGCCAGTTCGTTTTCGAGCAGACGTATTATCGAGAAGAAGATTGCACATGCTCTTCCTTCTGGATCGAACCGCCGACTAGGTAACATAACTCCGCCCGTCGAAATAAAATCCGTTATCACTCGTTGGGATTGCGCGCTATAGGCGCCGAATGAGGATTATTTTGAAAGAAGACCGTCCGTTCCGTCCGATGACCACTGATGGTGGGTCATTTAAGTGAAGTATAGGCATTTAAATTTTAATTTTAGCTGCTAGGTCCTTTATGGGCAACTGCACCCATTTCTTTATTATTCGAACTGTGTATTTTAGTTAGTGACATAAGTTAATTATTATAATAAAAGGAGATTCAATTATCACGTCAAGACCTATTAGGATTTTTATTCAAGTGAGGGATATAAGTATCGAAGGTAAGGACGCCTTAAATAGCCGCTGAAACTTACCCCGGCATTGTTTTATTGAAAGCTAAATTTTTCCAGCGGAGGAAAAATTCCGCTCCTTCCCATTTTTATATGAAATTTTCTAAAACTATAAACTATTCTTGCGAATGTAACGCAATAAACTTTCAAAGGCCGTCGTTGCAGATGTTTCTATTTTTAAGTCGAGCATACCAATTATTACTCCCGCTTTCTCGCCATCACCGTATATATATATACATACATATATATATATATAAACAAAAAAAAGAATAAAAATTTTCTTTACAAAGTCAAAGCTTTGAATGTAAAAGTATTTGACTTTTTGCTTCGGTAAGTTAACGGTACAAATTAGAGATTTTTTATACTCTCTTCATACTCTCGCTTTCGTTCACTCTTCCATATGCACTCTTCCATTAGCTCTCTCTTATATGCTCAATGAACATATGATTAAAGCAGACATGCGTGTACGTATGGTGTGTACACAAGTAAGAATACAAAATTGTAAATGCTTGTGATTATAACATTGAAGCAAATGTATTCCTTCGTGCATACGCTTGTGTTTGTGCACAATGCAAAATGTATATTTACATGTATATATTACCAATAATCATATCGGTATTTTGCTATAATAAAATTGAAAACATATCTTATGTAAATATAAGACAAAAACAAAAGCCATTCAGGAAGAAATCAAATACGATCCGATTACGTCGCTCATCTCAAGCATAACATTTATCAGCAATTACAAGTTTCCTTGTCATCTACATTTTCATAATAATAAGCCTGAGAACTTGCCAAAAGTTATGTTTACACTAAATACAATTTAAGGGGACAAGGGCTTACTATTGCGGAGATTAAGTACAAATATTTTATTTAGAATAATGCTCTGATAAAAAAACCTTCTAGAATAGTTGTAAGTCTCCAAATTTCTGATATTATGCCAAATCGTAAATGCCTGCCTCCCCTCGATAAAAGTTTAGATTAAAAGATTGCCTAGTTATTGTATTTTAAAGGAACGAACTTTCTCATTCTTCTGCCGTGGATATCATCTACTATCTAGAATTTTTAAAAGTTTAAGTAAAAGAATCATCTAATGGAATGATGGATGGCCAATCGAGACGCCCCGTCCAAAAGAAGAAAAACTTGATCCCACTTTTTTAATTCGGCAAATAAATATTCTGGCATATTATACAGCCTACCGGGAACCTTTGGACGGCCCTGATCAACAGTTTTGCATTTATATAGTGCAGGATATATGTCGCTGATATCAATAGTTTAAAACTTTTCTTATTTTGAATTTTCTCAGGTTCACATTTTTTATTTCTTAAGCTGAAGGATACATGTACGTTAACTTCCAGCTTTCTTCTGTCACAAAGGCTCTAAGATCAGACTCATGGCTATTAAGAACTTACATGTCTTGTGGATTTTTTGAAAAAATTAATAATAATATGTACAAACCTTTGGTTATGAACACAAATTTATGAAGTATGTATATAAATATTTTCCCAACTTAACCTGAAGGATAAATGTACGTTAACTTCCAGCGTTCTTCTGTCGCAAAAACTCTATATAAACATTTTTAAAATATTTATTTATATAAATGGTTCACCATATAGCTATGTACTAATATTAAACACTATTCAAAGTAAATATTGAACATTCTATTCAAAAAATTCGGGTTTATGTTACAGTTATAAACAGTAGTTATTCACCATATTAAGGGAAGTATCATTCAATCGATTTATTGTGTTTACCGAATCATATTTTATCAATCGTATATACACTCACCGCCTTTCTTAGACGGTATACGCATTCCTTAGCAATTCGTGTAAAAAAAAAAAAAAAATCGTGTAACGCCATACATGCGACATATAGTAAATTTGGTGGTGTGTTCCACAACTTTAAAAAATCATGTAAGACGAAAACGAAATTCGGGCATAAAAATAATAATGAAATCCCTATTACATACTTTTGCAACAAAAATAATTCGTTCATTGAATACAAAAAGAAAGTTAAAATTAGTTTACAGTGAAATTAAGTCCATAAATACAACACATGCACAAATTAAAATTAAAATTAGAATTAGAAAAAAATCAAATTCCCAAATGCAACTAACACATGTCGCTAACAAATGTATGGGCATAAGCCGACTTACTTCTGATCACAGTATTCCTTTATCAGTATTTTATTGTTGTATATATAAGTTCCTGTGAGACACTATCAAGATTAGAATAAAATAAGTTTTTTTTTTTTTCATTCCTACTAGAAAAAAAAAATCGTGTCGAAAAATATATTTCCTATAATTTGTGAAAGTGTTATTTCACAATCGTATGAAAAAGGAATCATGTAAAAACAGACTTGGGTGTATTTGAAATTAGAGCTTTATACTGATTGGCAGCACTTTATATGTAATTCTATATGTATACTCTGCCGCATGTAAATAATTTGGTAATTTTGGTGGAGGCATCGGTTTTTGATTTACTTGGCTTACAAGCAGTGGTGTTGTGCTAATTTTTTTTTTACCGGAACCCTAATTTTTTTTATTTTTTTTTTTACCGGAACGCTTATATATAATTATATAGACAGGGCCGATCCTGGGTAGGCGGCCACTCTGTGCGGTCTCATGTCCTAAATTTGACGACGGGGAGAGATTTCCCACAATTTTCACCCGTCTTCTAATGTTTATTATAAAGTCTTGTCATGAGAAATCATTTTTAGTTCCTGTCCAAAAAGGAAGTACCGGAACGACGTTCCGGAGCGTTCCGGCTCGACAACACCACTGCTTACAAGACTTAATAGGGAGATTTTACTATGACGAGATTTAAGGCAATTTAGACCTCCAAACTGGAAACTCTATAATCTCCATAGCCTATGCGCTCAGATTTAACTTATTTTCAAATTGAATGGAGCAACACTATAGTGTTGCCTATTGACATTTCTATGTGTAATAAAAATTTAGTAAAACTGATCAACATCTTCTGGTGGGTAAAACAATATGTTCGAAATGCCCGCCACGTCTCTTCTTAGATGATGACAACCAAAATTTGTAAGAATATTTGATCCTTAGCCTCAATCTCATTTCAAATATAATTTTAAACATCTGTCCTGTTTAGATAGTTCTTAAAGATATGTCGAACAGAGTAGTCTCAGGTCACATGACAACAAGCCGTTTTATTAAGGATTAGTTTTGGGTAAGGAATCCTTAAATATTCCATGTGCCGAGTCTACGGGGCGGTAAGTAGACCACAAGACTGAAACGAAACGCGCATAATTCATTCTAAGCAGAAGCCAGAAATGTTTAATTTTCTGAGCGACCACTACTCGATTCTTTGAAGAGGTTATTTCGTTCTCATAAAACACAAGCATGCCGGGCATATTGAAATGTTGTTGGATTTGCCCTCCAATCAGTCTTCCCTTTCATAACAAATTCTTAGTTCGGTATATTTGCCGGTATTTAGATGCCTATCAACAGAGCCAAAAATTAAACCATGGTTTAGTTAAGTTTTTTGCGTTGTAATAAGACACAGGAATATAAGCAAATTTTTGCATTAGACACCATTTAGACGATTGACTTGCCTGTATCTTTGCTAACTTTTAACAAAAGGATTTGAATTTTTGTTTAGCTTAGATGTCTTCTATAGAGTGTAAATCTGTTGAGACTTTTACAGTCAGATGGAGTTAATTAATTCAGACAATCTCTGGCTTAGGCAAAGTAACAATCAACTGTGAAGTAAGTTCTCCATTTTCAAAATCGTAACTTGTGGATCGCATGTATATATATTCCACAAGTCGTCACTTTTTCCTTACAAATATCCTTTTGTTCTTCTATTCTTTTGTCCTAGCTTGTCTTTTCTCGTCAGTCCTTTTCTGCGTGCATACTTTCGTCCGTGCATATGCTTGTCCGTGCAAACGTTTATCGATATCGTTCGTTTGTTGTTGCGCCCGACCTTCCTTCCGTTCCGTCTTGTTAACAGTCTACTTTTCGTGCGTTCAACCTTGCTTCTATTCGCCAGTACTTCCTGTCATATGCAATTAGCTAAGAAAACCGTAACAGCAGATCTGCAATCTGCCGGAGTGGTTATGATGTGAACTAAAGTCAGTATAAATATCCGAAGAAATGGATTTATTTATAAGCATTTATATGTATTTATGCCATTTTCAAACTTCAACTTTGATTAACTAAACGAACTGAACGGTTTACTTTACCCAATATGAACATACTTCAATTAGTAAATTTTACTGCACGTTATAAAAGTCAACATGTTTACTTGCTCACACAACAGACCAACAATTGTTGGTGCACCCACATCTACATAGACGTATATTAACTGATTATTTGCCCAAGAGTATGCTGCACACGAGTGCAACAAGCCCGTTACATAACGTGTATATAAGGACGGATGAAATTTTGAATTTATGAATTAATTTCGTTATCAAGGGAGTTTCAGTTTCATTCACTAGTGAAATTTATAACAATAACGCTGCACCTGGAGAGTGGATGCATCATGCATACATCTCTATATAAAATATATATATATATCCATAGGTATCCCTCTATATATATATATATATATATATATATATATGTGGATAGACATACGTATATATAAAATCGTTAATTCAAATATTTCACTGTCAAAACTTCTGTAATTGAATTTTCTGCATACACAAGAATTTGCAGCAACAATATACTTACTACTACAACTACCAGTATACTGTTACTACTACTGCTATTGCTACGGTTTTTTTTTTTTTTTTTGTTTTCTTTGTAGGAAACTTTTGGGTTTATTCTTTTTCTTAAACATTTTAACTTTCAAGTCGTAAAAATTCTTATAGCACACAAGAGTTTTCCTTTATCCCTGCGTCTTTTTTTTTTGTTTAAATTTTGTGTTTTTGTTTTTGCTTCTGTTTTTCTTTGCTCTTCATTCTGCTGTACAATATCAAACGCTAATCCTAGCCTAACGTGGTTTATATGGCGTACCTTGGTGCATGAAGCACTTTTATGAATGTATACCGTTTTTGCGCATGCAGGCGAGTGTGTGTGTGTGTGTGTGTGCGCGCGCGAGAATATGTCTGTGTGTATGTGTATGCATTAGTGTTTTTTTGTTATCGGTGCATTTCCTTTTTTCTACAATTTTAACAGCCTCTGATATGCTAAAAAGCAAAAAGTCTTATAATACATTTAAATATATGATGTAATGAATGCATTTATACACATACGTATAAGCCCCAGCGTGCGTGTGTTGAAAAGGATGAAGATTTGTGTGCACATACCCTTTTGACATACATAATTCCTATGTATGTCGGCAGACAAAAAAAGCCTTTAGCTTTCACGAATTATTATTTGCTTCGTTACACACAATTCGGCTGCGGCAAAAGACCCATCAATTAAATCCGTTATTGCTTCCGAATCGATCTCTCACTCTCTTCCTCTTCTTATGCATGTATGTAGTGAATACGTATATGTATGGACATGTTGCACATAGACCCCTGAAGAAGAGATGATTGGAGAAGACACAACTGCATAGGCTTTTGTACATCTCCCTCAACTCTTTGCCTACTACTAACCGTTACATGTAGGCGGGCATATCAATGAGAAAATTAATTCAAGTAATTAAATTAGAACTGAATTCCTAAAGCCGCTATATCCCCCCACGCATACACATAAACGTTTATATATAAAATACATATAGACATACCCTTGTACCTATATTGCTTTTATGCTTGCGTACATAACGATACATGCAGTGATCTCAATATGAATGACTTTGTATGGCAGCCGCAACGGAATGTTAAGTCTTTGTTCTAACAACAATAAACGTGCGGTAAATTTTGAACATTTTATAAACCGCGTAAATAGAATATTTGTGTTGTGTTATACTCTACTCCTGTGCCGTATGTACATGCTATGTATGTTACATGCTATTGCATTGTGGCTATGTGTGTTTGTACATATTCTTGGATATATGGATTTTAGTGCAAGATTAAAAGTTTATAGAACACTTTTAAGAAAGCAATAGCAATCCTTTCAGTTCAATCTATATATATGTAACCGCATACATTCATAAAAGCATCATACATATATATACAGATATGTATATAAATACTTAAGTACACATACGGGAGTACATGTGCTTGTTATGAATGGTTACGTATCCACATTATATAGAATAAAAAGTAGATTCTTCTTTTTTTGTTTTCATTTAGAATACACATTCACACCCACGCACATACAGTGAAAACCCACACCGCTTAATATTCACAGATATAACAAAATTTTTGTTCAAATTATACGCTCAACTTAATAAGTAAAACCCATTGCTATCTGCATAGATTTTGAACAGGACGTTGACTAATAAGCGTAGTATAAAATTCTTAAGTATCTTTGAAATTTCGGTGATGTTTATCACCGGATTTAGGAATATTCTTTAACTTGCCCGATCCACTCTAATGGACTTAAATGAACTGTGTCTTATATAATCCTTGACCGACCTATGTTGATAGCTTAAAATTCAAGCTATTCACGCATTTCGCTGACGTTTATCATCAAGTTCAAGGAAATTTATTGCTGCAATGTCTTTCGAAACGATTCTAGCAAATGGTTTCCGCATAAGTCTTGGTCAAAAAAAAATAAGTAAGAAAATTAAATGCGGTCGAGATCGAACCTTTTATATCCATCATCGTTATGCTAAAAAAGACAAAAGAAGTAAAAGAACAATTGATTTTTTCTATTTTCAAAGTAAAAGTCTTTGTCGTATAGGCATGTGGGCGTTGTAGGCGTGTCCTTTGAAAAGTTTAGCTCAATTCCAAATTCTTTTGAAAATTGCTAGACGACCCCTTCATTTTCGTTAACGGGGGAAAGACAGACAGATGGGCAGACGAACGGGCGGGCATGTTTAGGTGCATTCCAAATTTGAAGCGGGCCAAGAATTTGTATTCTTTATGGGAAGTTTGAAGGTTGGCTCTACGCGTTATAAAGGAATTGAAAATACAATAAAATTTTGATACACTATAATATTGGGTAGGCGTTGTCATTTTTTTCCATTTTTATGCACAAATGCTACTGCATCGCCCATAGAATATGCCTTCAAAATTTTTGTACATTTATCTGCTCTAGTTTATGAGTATTGAGCAAAACCACAATTTTTCATTCTCTTTGAAAAACGGAGCGATCTTCATCTTCAACATACCTACTACTGTAAGCGCGGAAGCATGTGCTCTGCGAATGCTCGCTCTATTCCGACATAAGGGACTTAGTTACTATGGGAATTAAAACGGACGAGGACGACTTTATTTTTAACGAAGCTCTCTCTGAAGAGGTTTAGGTGCGAAACTTAAACCGGTTTGCAACTGGTGCCTTTGAGAGACGGACTGCGGTGCGCCTCCGTAGTGGCAACTGAGTCTCTGAGTGGATTCCCCAACTTGCTTCTTTTTTTTATTCTTCTTTTTTCTCAACCTTAACCAGTCTCACCTTCCCATCCTTAGGTCACCAGTCTGAGAGGTATGGATCTAACTGGTATGTAGCCATATGCTGCCCAAAATCTGATCTTAGACTTTTAAAACAATGAAGGTACCAAGGGGGTCAGGTGGCCCAGAGGAGCCCTTCTGCGAGGAATTGCTGGCTGCAGTTTTTGCTGCAGCAGAATCCTCGTAGTTGTGGATCCTCTACCTGGCTGCTGGGAACGGCCCTTCGGGGAGTTTCGTGGTGGCTGTGGTTACCCCCAAAAACGCGGGAACGTTAAATATTTGAGGTGTTAGATAGGCCTCGCCCCCGTCAGAGGGAAGTGCATGCCATACACATGTCCTTGATCTGGAACTGCTTGGTAGCCTTCCTGCTCCCAGCGGGGCGTGAGTGACGCTTTCTCACTCCGTGTACCATCGGACACCGTAGGGTTAAGCCTCCACGGCAGGAATCTACGTAAACCCCCTGTCGCATCTGCAAGCGCGTTCTTCGATCAACTTGGCCTATTTTCAGTGTCAACCTGCGTGCAGGAACTTGCAATGTTTTTGTCAAATTTGAAGCGGAAAGCTGCATTGTTGCGGTCAGAAGAGTATTTATAACAGACACTACGCAAACGGACAGACGGACAAGCGGACATTCTTAAATCGATGTAGAATTTGATGGTGATGTACTTTGTGGGGTTTCTGATGCTTCCATTTGGGCGTTGAAAACGTTTTAACAAAATGAATATACCGCTCATCTCTCGATAATGAGTATAACAACATGAAAAACTAAATCAATTAAATTTTAGATTTGATAATAACTGAGTCGGCACGCCCATTTTTTTCCATTTAAAGAAAATATATCGTCATGTTTAGAATGTCGAGAATTATTTTCAACGCATCCGTCTTGCTTACCCTATTAGCAATAAATGTCGTCCTTCAAAAAATTAAATTAATTAATTGGGCGTGGAAGGTTTTTCCAATTTTGAGCATGGATGATTGAATCCTTCGTACAATAAATTCAGAAAATTCCAACCTTCATTTAATTCCATCCAGTAGTTTTCATCACTTCTGGATAAGCAGCGAAAGTCTTAGAGAAAGAGAAATGTTTTTAGTTTGCGTTGCACTGCAGGTTTGTCCTTTGAGCGATTTGACCCACTTTTAGTACTTACTGCTTTTTGCAATTAGGATAGCATCAACAACACACATACACATATACGGATAGTCAGGGCTAGATAGATTCACAATTTGACGGCCATCACGAGTATAGATACTTTATAGTATTTCTGAAGCTTCCTTCTGGATGTTAGAAAATTTATAACAAAATGAGCATATCTCTACCCACCTGTGCTGGGTTTAAAGAAGGAACCCTGTCCGGGCTTTTACACATTCTGGTAAGTTTTGAAAATTTTGAGGGAAACTTGTCACTCGCTAAGTGCTTAATAACAATGCACAACAAATGTTTGTCGAAAGAAGATACATAGGGTATGCGCATATTTTTTTCAACGTTTGCGTCTTTGCTAAAAAAAAACACAATTTCTGTCTTCGCTAAATTGGATTTTACCGCGAACTAAAGAAGAGACAACAAACTGAACAAAAGAATCAAATAAAATGAAAGAAGACATAAATACGAAACAAAGTAAATTTCATACTATGCTCAGAAAATTAAGAAATAAATTTGGTACTTCCGATTATCATGCAGTACATAGCTGTATATAGTTGTTAAAAGAACGTAGAGACTTCTGGTATTTCCCAAAGAACACTAAAAATTGATGTCGTTGGTCCAAAGGTCCATAATCACCAAGAATCATGCCACACCCGTAAAATATTATCTTACTAATAAAACATTTCGAAGGAATATCTTCACTTTAGATTTTTTTAATAACTTAGTTTAGTGCAATTTCTACCTTTACGTATTTGAAAAATGATGTATATGCGTACTTTTGCGTAGAATGAGCCTTTGGCATCCAAGTAAAATTTGGCTTTCTTGATAGCTTTTAATCGGCTCTAAGGCATTGTTACGAAAAATGCTTTTCCTGATACGGTTCGTATCACTAGTTGGTGGTTTTATTATTACAATCTAACTTTCTTTCCGACTTAAATTTTCTCATCCTGCACAATATTCTGCTTATATAAGCAAGTTACGTATGACGCGCCATGAATTTGCATTTGAAAATTTATTTTCTGAAAAAGTCACTTAGTTGGAATGAAAGTAGATATGGAATTTCTGTAACAATGCCCTACACTTAATCTTGTTCGTCCCCAAATAAGGTCATTCCCAAAGGCTATCAGTTCGCTTATGTGTGCTACTTTACCTATAGCTTCGCCTTTGGATGTTTCTGGTTGCGATAGACTCTATCAGTTATCCTCGTGATAAGCGTGCATGGTCCTTCCCGGTTAGTTTGCGTGTTTGCTGACAATCTGTCACTGTGCAATGGCGTATACAGTTAGTTGCACTAGACCTCCGGCAACAAAGCTCGCTTTCCGATCATTCCGGCCTTTCAGGGTATTTTTCGCTTTTTTTGATTTATCACTTTCCTCGCAGCTACGAATCCATGCTGTTACTGACTTCCGGCATCCTACCAAGCAGAATCTCTGTTTAATCTCCTTAACAGTTTGCATAACGTAAAAGTGCTTTCTGTTTGGCCCTCTGTAGTGTTTTGCTATGATTTCTTTGGACTTGGCTCTTGGCTCCAACAAGTTTCTTGTACGTGAACCGTTTTTACTGTACCATATCTCCTATAGACATCCGTCTTCGAAAACTACGCCCTCCCACTAAGCCCAATACGCTTGTGCTCATTGTTAACACGTTTACCCTTCTTAGCAGCAATTATTACCTTAAGATCGTTATCGACCAACTGCGCGTTTCGTCCGCCTTCCTTCGAGAACTTTGCGTTTGTTTCTAACTTGATCCGATGGACAACGATATTTTTTTTAGCATTCTGTTCGTCGGATATGCGTACTTCACGATCTTTTCTGCATTCTGGAGTCATTACAGTCTTTTCTGCATGTTTCTGCTTACTAGAGGCATCCGGAAGTTTTCTTGATTTATCTCCTTTAACGTGGCGTTTATGCTGTATGCCTGCTTTACTGTTGATGGGCAATATCAAGTGTGACTCCTTCCTCGAAAATTTACATTTACGACCACGGTGCCCAACTTTGTCGCAATTGTATCATTTGGGCGCGGTTGCGTTTGGTCTCTTATCGTGATACTGCCTCTTCGAGCGTTCTTCACATAGCCCGTTGGAGGCGTCATCAATGATGGGGGCTTCAACTTCAGAAGAGCCTTCTCCAACATCGAGTTACTGTGTAGCCGCTGTTTCTTTTGAAGGCATCGACGTCATACCGTAAAGTTACAAACTAACTCATCGTTCCATCGATTGTTTCTTCTAAGCGTTCCACCTTCGCCTCAAAGTAAGTTATCACTTGGGTAACTTTTTCTTCCAGGGCATTCAATCTGGTACCGCCTTCAATCTACTGGTATACTCCGTCTATGCATGTTTTCAGAACGCCTTGGTTTTCCTGAATTTTGTCGATCTTTTCCGCCGTCCCGTCAATTTTTGATTTTATTTCGTGTTATCCTGATTGTATTTGCTGTTGCACTTGCTGCATTTGCTGCTGCATTTGCATTATTCGTACCATTGGATATACTTGTACCATCCTTCACTTTTTCTTCGCCGCGTTTTTCCTCTGCTGCAGCTGTATTTTCTGTGTCTTCAAAGTTGTCGGTTGTCGGCTCCCTTCGATATTATACTCCCCTCGATATTATACTCCCCTCGATATTATACTCCCCTCGATATTATATTCGAATTCAAATATGGACAGGTCCCCTCCGTTCCTTTCTAGATTCTCGACCAGTCTTTGTTTTAATTCAGTTTTGCTATTGGCTGTACGGAGCTTTCTTTTTCCCCGCTCCTGTTTGATGCATTTTGAATTCTGCCAATTTCACCATTCCTCTTGGATTCCACGATCTCACTTCTGACACCAGTTGTTACGAAGTTTCTATTCTTGACATGGTTCGTATCAGGTAGGATTATTTACAGTTTACTTAGTTTGACAACATTCTTAACTGAAACTTTGTTTTCGACTCGACTTTTCTTTTCCGCTTACCCCATTCTGCTCAATATTCTGCTTATATAAGCAAGCTACCTTAACTGATGTGTTTTCCGCTTAGTTGAAATGAAACTAAATTTGGGATGTCCGTAACAATATGTTAAGAATTTTGAACGAGCTTATGTCTCTGAAAATTTTCCTATTTACACACTGCATGATAAATTCTAGTAAGAAGTTTTTGATTCAGTTTTTTACGCCCATTTGTATTTTTAATTCTTGACTAACTTTTATTGTCACTTTGTGGATATTTCGCTGCCGACCATTCAAGCAACGAGTAATTCATGCTTCCAGCTGCTATTATGCCTGCTTTCTTTTTTATTGTTTACTCTATAGTCTTTCATTTCTTCTTTGGTCGGTAAACAAATATGCGAACGTTTAACATTTATGTACCGAAACGGATAGAATAGCTCACGCACGTCTGAATTGAAGATATTTTGTAATTACATTTGCTTTCAGCTGAAATTGCCCAAACTGTCCGAAACCATTGAAACCGGCACCAATGTAAACGCACTTGAAAAGACTTGAATTGGTGCAAAGATAACCAACTGTTTAGCGAAATGCAATCTACGCAATAACATATATAATGCCATGTTTACTTTGAGATTGTAGTCTTGACATACGGACAGACAACATATACAAAAGCTAGAATCCAGATGGAGATGCGGGCAAATGGATAAGCCTACCTCGGTCGACTTCACTTCACTATATAGATAATCTGGGGCTAATCGCAATTAATCCTTTGCGAATCAGAATTTGCTGACATGACTGAGAATTATTTCTTCAGACACTTTGCAAATTTCACAAATTGTTAATAATAATTAATAACATATATGGAGAAGAATATTTAATTCCTTTATGACTGTAAACTTATTCGTGTTTCGCTTCTTTCACTGTATTCGCATATCTGCTAACGAATGAATGTTTGAATCTATGTTCATTTATAGTGTGTTTGGGTATTTGTGGTTGTCGATGTATTGTTTAATACAATATACGAATGTCATCCGCACTATGGAGGATAATACGATACCCGTTCGCACACTCGCACACAGTCACACGTAGCCACACACACGCACACAAACGCATATATATTCAGTAAAATTTTGAACGTTGGCGTTATATGCCATCCAAACCCTAGCTATGTACCAAGATGTGTAAATGAATACGTATTTACTTATATGTAGATATACATACATATATGTATATCACTGCGTAAGGACTTGTTTGTGACTGTAATTGGTGCCGCGTGTTCAAACGGGAAAGTTTCTTATAAAGAAAACACAACAGTGAACATTTTATGAAAGTGCATAACAACAACAGTTGAAAAACACCTACATCAATACATACTTATATATATATATATATATATGCTTGAATGTATGTACGTTTGTATTTCGAAGTTAGTGTATGTGTGCATTGTGTAAGCTTAGTCAGTTTCAGGTGTCAGTATAGTGCAGTATAATATACTAAATAACATCTGTGGAATCTCAGGCGAACCCATCGTTTACTCCCATTTCTATCACTATTTCAACTCTGTAGCGACCGTCGTCGTCGAGGAGGGAAAAACTTTATAAATTGCGCTTATCACTGGTGAAAGTTTGTGCTTTAACACATCATCATTCTTTTGTACAGTCCATTAAGCGACTAACGTGCATACACATACATCTCCATCCTATACATAAACGCGAAAGCTCTTTACTTTCATCATTTTGTTACGTGTGTATTCGCGTACATATCATATAAAAACATCTTCTATGCGTGCAAGTGAGAGGTAAATAGTTGCCCGGCGTGTTGTTGGTGGTTTAGAGTGCAAGTGTTATGTTGCTCCTTGTGCCACTTATTTTGTCGGAATTTTCCACGATTTATTGTCTGCAATTAATTTGTTAAAATTTCACGTAAAAGAGAAAGGAAACAACCAACGTTCGTCTGCCAGCTTTTCTATGCAATTGAATGATTTCATGGATAAACCGCACTGGCTTCACGTGAACACAAACGCATTGTTGTGCCTTTAAGAAACGTTTATTACGGCCATGATGCATTGCATTGTGTTAGCATAAGGTAGATTAACCAATAAATTGTTCTGCATTTATAAATCAGTAAGAAAAAGGAAAAAAATAAACAAAAGAAAAGAAAAGAAACTAAGCAAGAAAATAACCTTAAGAAAATGCAATAAAAAAATAACAGAAAAGACAGAAAAAAGCAAAAGGAAGTAGAAAAAGTAAAAGAAAAAGAAATCTACTTGTGCCCCGAGTCCTTAATAGTCACCTCGATGTACAGCAATTAAAAGGTTTTGTTTGGCTTTAAAATAGATCTGTCTTTTAACTTTGTTCTCTTGCTTAATAAAGTTTTCTTAAAAATTGTTTCAACTCTGTATACAACGAGATAATGAAAGCTTTGCGATTATTCTTGCTTGTGTGCTACAATAACAAAACTGTTATGCCTTTAATAAGATGCTTGATTAAGCGACTGGCAATTGGTAACATTTTTAGAATAACTTTTCTTTCTTAAATTCCTGCCTTTGACATTCAAGCACGTACAACATAAGAATTTGCATACGTAAATAGAAGTAAGACTAGTTTTCACATCAGCATTTACTTGAAAATCATTTATCGATTGAAGCAATTTTTGTTTGCCTGAAGTCGTGCTTTTTCACAGGGTGTTGCTTACTTTACAATATTTTTCTATTGTTCATGTTATGTGATTTTATGTTTTTATACAAATCTTTCGGAAATGAAGTTTGTACCACTGAACCGTGATTTTTAGATTAAAGTAGTTTTTACTCACAAGTCCTAGAAGATCTATTTACAAATAAATTATTTGCGGAAACTTTTATGCATACCATATATAACGTTTTAATGCGTCTGCTGGGAATGTCCGTTCGAATATTACGATTCAACATTTACGAGTAATACCTAATTTGATTATGACGTTTTCCCGTTTTGTACGATTTGTTGTTAATCTTTTTGGCATTCGTCATGAACCAGTAGTGGATTTTTCGGTTTTTCGGTTGTTTTCTTGTATGTCCACCATTTATTTCTTTAGAATCGTTTCTATATTTGGAATAATATGAAAATATATATATATACCCTACACAACTTGTGGTATATATGGGGGTATATGTGAAGATATGTAACACGCAGAAGAGCTTAAGATAGATCCATCGATTCAAAATCATTTTCTGAAGCTTAGCCTCTTTGCCCGTTTGTCTGGCTATCTGTCCTTTTGATGTCTGTCCACGTAATTTTGTGTTCAACGTACAGGTAGCATTTTTTGATATATTTTGATCAAATTTGGTGCACTGACTTGCTTTAATTAAAGCACAAACGCTATTTAAAATGGCCTGGATTGGTTCGCATATAACGACTTTTTGAGATAAGTCGAAAAATTACAATTCATCATCAAAATATTTCGACAAGACTCTCTTTGTAATAGTATTTGGACTTTCTAAATTGGTCTATTTTTTAGATCCCGAAATATAAAAGGGTTATCATGAAAAGTAAGCTCTTGTGAGGAGAAAAGGTATAGTTTCTGGTTTTCTGCGACGGAAACTGAAAAATAATAATATCTTTATGAAGTAAATTAAGTTTGCTAAATTTGGAGTACGTCATACGATCTTTTGAGCATCGTCCAATACGCGTGCTTTCATGAAAAATATGTCTTTGCATGAAAATAAATGTGTTGTTCTTGGTGTTTTATTACCAAAACGAGCGAATAACTGTACTGGCTGAAGTGACATAGGGCATCTAATAGTCGGCCTTGCCCGACTATAATGTTCTTACTTGTTTTGTCTTGGATTACTTTCAAAGCATGCGCTAATTACTCTGAATTCGCCCCTTTCATCTTTTATCTGGATTATATATCGTAGATATCTACGATGCCATCTCGTACAAATATTTATCATTAAAATATAAAAGTTACGAATCTGCTGAGCTCCATTTTGCTATGTCCGTCTGCTCTTAGCATTAATTGTTTGGAAAGTGCTTTAATTCAATCCAAATTACTTTTCCGTTACATCCAAACATCGGTCCTACGATTTCTGATCGTTCGGATGGTTTACGCAGACAACAAATTCAATCCCACTTTCTCGCTCTATTTATTGCTTTTTGAAAATCTGCATAACGAACTGAGATATATAAGAAGTTATTTCTTCCTTTCTTTTAAGTTAAGTGAAAAACGACTAATAGTTTTCTTGGATGGACTTTTTATGCCAAATCTTAAACTGATTATCTGAATGCCTAGGATATGCTTTAACGTAAATTATTCATTACTTTAAGAATTTATTAAAGAGAATTCATAGTTGTTTCGTAGCTGCCTAACGCCGAAACGAACTCGGACGAGAACTCTGCAAATGTAACTTTGCAACTTTGTGGTAACTTTAGTACTTTATACTAGCAATTTTTTCATCTTTGGTTTCAATTGGTAGATATAAAGGGTTTTTTACTACTTAAAATTCTTGCCATATATTCAGCAAAATATCCATATTTAAGCTTCGCACTGTTGATTTATGGGATTTTGCATTTTGTATTACATTTCTTTTGTAAAACTTCAAAGTGATTATTTTTGCAACAACAATTTTCAGATTTAATGTTGCTACAAGTAGTACTACACCTATTCCCTGAGCAAATTTGACGATTTTCAACTTTTAAACTTTAAAGGATGTGATTGAAGTTTATGTAAGTTTTCCGTGAACTTTATTTGTATGAAATATCAATTTTTTGTCACCTGGTCTAGCTAACCGAGATGCCAATGACATAAACCGATTTCTACCAAAATGGATCAATTTTAACCATAATCTTTGTAGAATCATGAAATGAAGCTGAAATTTGGCACAAACTTTTCTTGATCGGTTAAAACACCAAATTTAAATATTGATTGGGATCTGCGCACGTACACGCTAATAGTAGGTTAGCATCTGAAACAACCTCGCAGAAACAAGCAGCTTGCAATTCTGTGTAAAGATATTTCCGAAGACCTGGGCCTGTTAGCCAAATATTCATCAATCAAATCACCTGCATATTCCGTGTAACCATGGTCCCGTTCGGCTTACAAATACTATCGTGTCTAAAAAGCAAGACCTTTTCCCTTTTATTTACTTCTAATGGTCTAACTCTATTTCGTCCCCTTCAAAGTACAACTCAAAGTCAAATAATATCCCTTATTAACAGGTTATCCCGACAAAAGAAATGCATAATGCATGACACCACGATAGTCGAAGAAAGCTGTTAACATCACCTTAATTTTTGAGCGACTTTAGCACGGCTTTTTCAGTATAGATTGACTTTTTGCATGTCATTCACTCGATTGACGGGTTGTTCCCCGCCAAGTGCCACCTCTAGTAATTATGCACTTAATGATGGTCAGGAATCATCTCTTCACACTTATTGTAAAAATCGGGAAAAACACTTTTGTATCACGAACAACCCAGCGCAGCTAAAACACTAATGACATTTATGATGTCAAGTTTGACACAGATGTTTGTCACAGTGCTACCAATTTAGAACAATATACTACTGATATTCTATATGCCCGCGCAATTTAACTTGAATTTTAATCGTACATTTTGGTCATAGTATTAGGTCTACAATTAAGAAGAAGAGTTTAATTCCAATTTATTTCCAATTTATTCTAAGGCCCACTAGCTCATTGCTGATACAATTACGAATAATAAGGCAACAAGTTGTGTCCTGAGAAACTGTACTGTGAAGTTGTCTACACCATTCACCATTTAATTAGTCGATAATACCCGATCACTTTCTAGTTATTATAAATAGGAAAAGTCATTTCTTACTTTGCTGTTTAAAAATAGGCATAAATTACAGATTTCTACTTGACTGACATGTCGTTGCCATAAATTTTATTAACTATTTCAAGCTGCCAGCATAGATTTATAAAAGCAAGGTCAACTTATTCGTTACATTAATTAATGAAGCACTTAGTAATCGAAAATGAGCAGATGTAACTTACATTCATAATAGCAAGGCTTTAAATTTTTCTGAAATGGATTTACTCTTGTCTTTATCAAAGCACTCAAAGGGTACGGTTTAATAATGCAACCTATGATGAAATCATAGTGCATTCTGGAGGGGCTTAGGGGCTAAGATAATCATCTCCGTCCTTTTATATTTGTCTTGTTTACACATACATACATAAATTACAAAACGTCGTAAAACATTGCAGCACATTAATGTATGCCGATGACATCAAACTTGCCTACAGTGCGAACTGTAGTCAATCCTGTGTTCACCAGCAATACTAAACCGAAAACTTTTACAGATGGTGCTATAATAACACATGGTTTGTTATCGGATCCATGCGTTCAATACCACCATCATTTTGCAAAATAAATAATGCACGAATAGGAAAACCTGCTTCAATTACCGATGTCGCAGTAATAGTTGATTGAAAATTGTCCTTCAATGCAAATATAGGCGTTATAAAGCAAAGAGCAGTTTGGGATTTATTAAGCACTGGTCGAGAATATTTCGTGCTGCGTACACCACTACATCGCTAGTGAGGCCTATTCTTGAATGTGGCTCTATTATCTGAGATCCACAATATGACGTCCATCGTAAGCAAACAGAATCTCCGAAAACAATTTCTTGTGCGTGCATGGTCTGCCCTGGGGTCCAGAAGTCCACGTTTCAACATGTAGAAATCGGTTAGCGCTAATAAAGTTACCCGCCTTAGAAAGCAAGCGAATAGTGCTAAAAGTATCTTTCGTTCATAAACTTCTTGATGGCTTATGGCTCGTTGTAGAAGCGATTAGGATTTATTAAGCACTGGTCGAGAATATTTCGTGCTGCGCACACCACTACATCGCTAGTGAGGTCTATTCTTGAATGTGGCTTTATTATCTGAGATCCACAATATGACGTCCATCGTAAGCAAACAGAATCTCCGAAAACTATTTGTTGTGCGTGCATGGTCTGCCCTGGGGTCCAACATGTAGAAATCGGTTAGCGCTAATAAAGTTACCCGCCTTAGAAAGCAAGCGAATAGTACTAAAAGTATCTTTCGTTCAGAAACATCTTTATGGCTTATGGCTCGTTGTAGAAGCGATTATCAAAACATTTGCGAATATTTAATATAAACTACAAACTACAGAAATTACGGCAACGGTGCTCCTATCCAGAGATTGTGGAGGCAAACTACAATTGCATTGACTTCGGTGTGAATACTTCTTTTCTAACACACGAAATACATACACACTTGATTATTCTGTTTCGTCATTCTCTACATTGTTGGTGGTCGGCTCATTTATGTTGTGTAGCTCATAATGCTATGAAAATGAAGTCCCATCTCGCGCTCTGCAGCTTAAGCAGAGTAGGCCTGCCCCAGGAAGGGAGTGTGAACCGGATGAAAAAAAGTTTTCTCCCTCCTGTTCTTCTCAAAATATTTGCCTTTAAGTTACATTACTGCGAGCGGAAATGGTGCAGCTGATGCCGATCAATTCCTTCCGCAAATAGTCAAGTTCCCGAAGGTGTTACTATGTGCTTATATATTCCACATATTACATATGCATGTTTTCGAAAGTCACTCTAAAGATTGACTATCGTGAGTATACGTCCTTGAATGTGACTTAAGCAGGCTTGTTTATGTTGACCCCTTTTTGACAAGCAATCAAGTTCGTGAGCTAATTAAAGTTATTTTAAAGACATCTGCCTACCCATTAGGAAACATTTGCTTTTCACGATTCCAAATTATTACCCAGGTTAGGAGATAATTTTACAACTATTCACCTGCGGGAGTAGGCATTTTTTTTCCTTCCCTTTTTTCTTAAATTAAACGACTTTAAAAAATTATCGTCGAGTTTATATTATTTTTTTGTTTTCTAACATAACTAAATTTAGTCATTGACTGAGATCGAATTAATTACGTTCACCTATCCATCCAGGTGTCAAAACAACTTGTTAAGTATTCTAAGAGTAGATAAATACAAATTACTTTGAAACCCCTTTTAAGGTTAGAAAAAGGAAAAACTTAGATAAAGTAATCGATGTTGAATAATGTTTTGCTTTCTTCATAGCCAATTTGAGGAACAGCCTGCAATACGTTTTGTCCGCTTTTTGAAAACGTTTTTTATTTTATCATTCATTACGCTAATCCCACGTCACTTGTTTCTTCCTTAAGCGATCAAGTTCAAGAACTAATTAAAATTGGTTCGTCTATGTGTAGCTGTCGGATTCTGTTTTAAAGATGGATTCTTGTCAGTGCGTGCACTATTTCTTCTTTTCTAATACCCACACATGAGATATTTTTAAACCAACCCAGTCCGCCATACGAAGCAGTAACAAAGCTACATTAGGTGACTCTACTTGACGGACATACATAATGTTCAATGAGAGTCCCACACATTAGAGTCCCACAAGTAATCCACCCCAAAAGAAGAATGAAAATTTCATTAAATTAATATTTATAAAAATATCAACATATCTGTATCGATTGTCAATACCATTGACACATTTATAAGCGTCCCATGACAAATGCTTTGCTTGCATTTATAAAAAAAAAAAACGCAATGCTATGCGACACTTTATTTAAGTGTGTCATCCGTGTTTAAATCTCAATTTGCCCTCGACGACTTTAATTAAATGAGCAATAGTTTTAAACAGAAATTATTTATTTCAGAAATAGGTTAGGAGTTTGAGTGGGTAATTGAAAGGCAGATGCTTCGACGCTAAGCAAAAAGAAACAAATATAAAGTTTATCTGGCCTTCCTCTCCCCCCTTTCTCGGCATCGTTTTTATCAATTTAAAACGAAAATTTTCTTAGCTCGCTTCTCTTACCTCGCTCTCTAATCTTGGTAAACTTTATTGTAGCAGTCATCCCATGAATATTCAGTTAGTTTTCCAAAGGCAGGGAATACCGAACAAATGATGGGATGAGGACGAAAAGACATGCGGGAATGAAGACAAACAAAGAAGGGAAAATAAGTAGTATCGTGATTAATCAATGCTAAACCAGATCAGTCGTATGAAGATAAGGTCGAAAGTTAAATCGCTCAGTAAAACTGGTATGTGAAAGACCAGTCCTTTTATCTAACTTTTATCGCAAAACGGTCCTGCACAGCCGGGGCGATACGACTCGCGATTGTCAAGCCGATGCTCGCGGAATCGAATCCCACTACGATTGGGCATAGCCAGTTATACCAGTTACTTGGATTTATATCCGCTTTAAGCTCAAAAAGAACTTTGCTGGGCTTTTTAATCCATTGTCTTCTCTTTAACGTTATAATCCAAGTCTTTAATCTCACTAATGTTGCTAAAGTCGGCTGAATGTATATTCGAGCCAGAAATGGATACATAAATGAATGAATAAAAAATTGCTGTACACACATAAAAGAGCTTACTTACGATGAATGTAAATACATAACTTTCTTTATATGACTTTGCATCATCACTACACTTTTGAGGATGAATTTGAAAGAAACATTTCCAAAATTCGGAAAAATACTAAAAAAGAAGGTAAACGTAAAATAAATACCTAAACTGAAAGTTATTACTAAAAGTTAACTTCAGTCTACTACAGGGACACACACTCACAACGAATATGTAAAATTTATTTAAGATTAAAGCGATGTGTGATTCAATTTCTAGCCCTGTAGAGAGCTCCCTAATCCCCACTACCTCTCGTTTGTGTACATGTATGCAAAAATGCGCATACGTACGCTTGCATGTGTGCATATATTACGGTTAGTAGTAGTTTGTTCACAGGAAGCTCTTCAATTACACGTGCAATCATTTGTACGTATCTAAAGTCCCGTTAGTTACCATTTATAATCGCTACACACAACATGCTCACACGCCTTTTCTGACCATTCAATGCGATGGAAAAAGATTTCGATAAAATTAATTTCAAATTGAAATTCAAATAAATAAGTTACTCTTGACGGAATGCCTACAGAATTATTCGCTTTTTGGCAAAAGTTTATACGATAAGAGAACTACACACACACACACACACACACACACACAGGCACGCATTCGTAGGGCACAAGGCTTGAGTGTAGCAGTTAGAAGATAACTAACTACATTCAAGTCTATGTAAATAATTGCTTGAGGAAAAAGTATCAAAGCTGGTAAAATCATTAATAAAACGAAAACTTATAGTTGAACCAATCAACCACCTATATATACGTATCGTATACATGCACTCGCACATATACATTAAACAGAATATTTTTGCATTATTATTTTATTTTCGTTTTTCGTTTGCTTTTCCTTTTTCGTTACACGAAAATAAACCGTGTAATTGAAAACAATTAAAACATTTTTTTTCATTATTTTCATTTCTTTTGCGTTTCCGTCGGGAACGATGATTGTCTGTTAGGGTATAGAAAACATTCAACGTGCACCAGTCATTGTTTATGGGTTAACTCACCGCATTTCTGATGCACAAAGGTGAATTTCACCTTTTTTCCATCCATTGCCCAAAAATTGCTGGTATATTGATTTTATTATAACGTTTGCTCTCGTCAATTCCATGGGTTAGTTACTTATATTATTTGTGGCTGACAAATATTGACCGTTGAAAAAAAAGTTAAAAGTTTGTAAAGTAAGGAGACGTACCGTTCAATATATTTTAAGTAGATGATGCCAAATGTTCCATCGCAATGCATTTATAGCTCTCGTTCAGTTACGCTTCTATGGACTGACAATTGGCACCCTCTATTAGTACACTAGCCATATCCATCTCTACGCTCCCCATTGCCTGAATTAATTAAATTTGCAAATTAGCCATTAGCTGCCTCTCCGCCCCTCTGTTGCCCCCAATGTTCTTAAGTTGCCTCAATTTGGATATAAATCTTTTCAAAAATGGGTGCGACCGGCCTAAAACAAATTTCAAATTACTTGAAAACTTTTGAACTTAAAGTCCACTTAAAGTCCATTCAAAAATATTTAGGACGATATTGAAGAGTATTGTTTCATACGCTTGGAAGATGCTAGAGATAAGCTCGAAAATATTAAGTTTTTTAAATTACATAAATCCTATGTTCAGTAATCAAAGACATCAAAAGTAATAACTTCATCTCATCCATTCATTCATTCATTCATTCATTTTCACATCAACTGACATAAAATTAAGGCCATTACTCTCTTCCCGTCTTCCGTCTATTGCTTGCACAGCTCAAAGCTGCGCAAACTGAGAAAGAGCGTAGAAGCTTGCTTCATACACTTGCTTCACTTAAAACTGTGAACTCAATTTGAAAATGGACCGTTGCCTAACATCTCTTGAAAGAGTAACGAGTAACGAGTAACTCAGTTTCTTTTTCCCGACACCAGTCATTTACATTTCTCTTAAACAGTCAGAAGTTCGAAAATAAATGCAGCATTTACTTATGTCTCTTTATTTGCCCATCTTTCTGATTTTTATTCAAAATTACTTACATCTCAGTCAAGTCGAAAACTGCTGGAGATCAACAAAGCTCTTTCCGTCTCTGTGCACACGTTTTGATATTTTTTCCTGAAGTAACGGTTTCAAAATATGAATGAACTTAAAAATTGTTTGGAATGTGTGGCCTTTGACTAATAATGAATTTTATTCACACACAAGATCAGCCCATTAACAAGGTTTTTATTTTCGAATTTGCCCGCATAAGTAACAGACTAGACAATGGATCGCGACTAATAACACACTGGTCGCGGGTTCAAATCTCGAGTGTGCTAGTGTTTTCAATAAAGGCGAGCATAGGATCTAGGTTGTCTAGCAACCGCAGAATCCTTACTAAATAAATAAATGTATTTGTTGTGGCTCTGATAGGGTGCGCAAAATTCGTTTCGTATTTTTACATTTTATTTTTAAGTTAGTTGTTTACTGGGTACACACAGAAGTAAACAGAGGGAGAGCACGAGGTGGGTGTTAAGGCAAAGTACACGATATACATAATATAAAAAAAAACCCGGCCGTAAACGCGTTGAACACCCTAATGGATGCCTATTACAGTCAAAAACGGAAGTAAAACGTAAAGCAACGTCAACAACAAGAAATTAAATCACTTGGTTGGTTGTGCCATTGTTTTCGACTGTTAATTAGAAAAACTCACGCAAACAAATGGAGGATTTTGTGCTTCATTTAACTCGACACCAGAACAATAATGTGAGTAATGTTCCCGACCAACAAACGTACAACGTTTCTTGCAATGCATTGCAAGCGACCTTTAAAGTATTATGAGCAATTTAATTGTACTTAAATGCACACGAATACATCAACTATATCGTCTATGTATATATACAACGATCCTGTGCTTGTATTTATACACACATGCACATTCGAAAACGACGAGCATAAACATCATGTATTAACAAATTATCGGCAATTAACGCACTGCCTGGCGAATGATTAATACAAAGTAATAATAAACTTTGCATGTACGTGCACGTATGTATTTAAAGCTAGGCCAAGATTCGAAAACATATATTGATTTATTTGCGACGCAACAGAACGTATACGAGCTTTTATACAGAAATTTTTATTCAAACCATTATCCAAATTACATTTCAAAGTCCATTGTGAGCATATCGAGAGAAAAAAAAGGAAATCCGTTGCTATTTTTGGAAAATTCTGTTTTCTACAGAATGTCGCAGTTTCGATGCGCTCTTATTTTATCAGATATGTGACAGTAGTCTGTTCATATGTATATATGTATATAGTTCGGTAAAATCTTTTGAAATGGATCTCGTAATACTTATGCACCATAAACCATGAATAAAATTTAGTTTCTCAAAGTAAAATTTACTTTGTTTTCTTTTCTGTACATTTCTTATGGATGCCCCGCAAAAATGCTGAGAATAAAACTTCTATTTCTCAGAGACAATATATACCACTGAAAAGTTTGCATTTTTTCTCTAACAGTTCAATGTTATTTAACATAGAAAAAAAAGCCATGGTATACTTTCCAATCTCACTAAGCCACTTGCAGGGAGGTATGTGCAAATATCACATGAGCAAATACAACAACCTTTGTGCAGTGTTGTAATATTAAAAAACATTGGCAGTGATTATGTATAACTTAGTTAACTAGCTTTCATTTGGACGGCGTACCTTGAAGGCCACTTGGTTATAGGTCTCTGGTGACAGCTTTCGTCATACCTTCGTCATTTTTATTATTAATTTTTCATTTATTTATTTAATCGATTTTAATCTCAATTTTTTTTTTATCGGAGGACGAAGATATCGCATTATTTATCGCAGAGTTGCTTGTAATAAATATGAAAAAAAAGTGGCAACGCAAAACTTATGACTTACTTACTGTTACGGGTTACTGTTACAGGTTACTGTTAAGTTGCAATGCCGTCGGTAAAATGACTTATGCACATAGCCAGGGAAATGAGAGAGTCGAATGAAATTCTAGAGTATGTTTATGTACTAAACATTAATTATTTCATTTGAAATTTCCATCTTAACTCAACATCTAAAAAAAAAACAGATTTGAAATTAATAAGTCGGATGGGGAAGGAAGTTGCTTAATCTATTCTATTTTAATATCCTAAAATGGACAAAACACATTTGATAGTAGGGCGAAAAGAATTATGGCGCTTCAGTTTCATCCAAAAATTTCCGACATTTGCTTTTTAGCAACTTTACGGCCTCAATGACGATAACATGTGGTTTTAGAACTGATTCAACAGTAAATATGTAATGGTCACGTATACGGGCCATATCCACAACATCTGGCTGCACATTGGCAAATAAACAATTACTAGACCATGAAAACTAACGAAGAGATTTTCACAAACAACGCTAGTGTTACATTTTTTAAACGTTCTTACAAAAAAGTACTTGAGAAACCATTATATAAGTTTCGAGAAGGTATAGTAGGCAGGAAGGGCTTATACGAGAGACGTGCTATGTACGAACGATATAAGTATTCTATAAATTCTATAAAGTAATGGCAAATGGCAAATGAGTTCTGGCAGATTATTTAGAAAGGATTTGAGTCACTAAAGCGGGTCCCAATGCGTCCACAGTGTCATTTGGGCAAAAATAACAAGAAAATAATGCTAAAATTTAGCGTTTGTTTGCTCACAATGATACAATCAACAATAAAATCATACAAACGTAAATAAAAACAAAATTACACATAAGAGTGTTGTGTAGTGACAAACACAATTAAAGGTTCCTTTTAATTCTCTCTTTATTGAACTTATTAATTTTACATTTGCTTTACTTCTGACTCGCCTGAAGTGTGGTCAGTAGCTTATATAATAAATTATTATATGCTAACTTAAGCAATTAATATAATTAAATAGGTTATTACAATAATGATAGCCTAAGCAATTAATACGATTAAACTATGTTATTACTAGAATTACGACTATGTGGGTTACAACTAAATTAGGCTATCTTAACTAAGTTAGGTGTCATATTATGTTAAAATGTAAACTTAGCGTAAATTGTAAATCACGGTAGAGCGCGACAGATCGATAATGCTACAGTTGATAAAATGATATGAAGTAATATGCCAAACACTTTTAACAAAAAAAAAGGAAGCAAATTAAGGGCACGAATATTTACACGTATTATGCAGCATGGAATTACCTGACATTCCAGTAAGTTTTGAGTGTAGGCAATTTTGATTATTAGTAAACTATGTTTCTGGATTTTTTTGTCAGTTAGCGCCCCAAGGAAAACTGAGTGTGAACAAGGTGTACCTACGAGAAACCCGAGAATGGCCAAGCGACCAAGTGACACTGACTACGGAGCAAGCGAAAATTTTTGAATTGCCACTATTTAGAGGAGGCCATCGATGGCGATAAACTAAAACTTTTGCAGACGAGGCGTTGTAGTCTACAAGTGGGACGCAGCCCTAAGCACAATTTAGTGTAAAATGTTTGGTTTGTTTTATAATTGTTTTTTGTCTATGTTTGTAAGCCGAGGCTAACATTCCAAATACAAAACGAAAGTAAGTGCATGTACGATGAAAGCACAAAAAAGTTTCGAAAGGCTTGGAGCTCTCACATCTTGAATTTGCTTAGATAATAAGTTGAGAGCGATCAACGATACAACGAGAAAAAAATTGCAAAATCAAGAGCAAATAGTGCAGGTGTAAACAGAACTTAAAGATTATTAAGTCGCTCCATGGCAGCAAGTTACAGCCAGCCAAGGAAAGAACGATTTAATTCGACCGCGCGAATTCGAAGGTGAAGATTCAGATTAGCTCAATTATCCTTTTTGTTTTCATTCTTCATTTCCGTTGTGCACTTGAAATTTGAATTTTTTTTTATTTTGTTTATTTAAAAATTAACATACGATTTTCTTTTTATTTAAATTTTGCACCTGCTTTCTCTTTTACCTGCAATTTTGAACTACCAATATTAACTCAAAGCGTAAGCTATTTTACTTACGCCTGATTTGACAGTTTTGAGAGAGCGTGTCTCGCACCTCTTTTGTATACGTATAGCAAAAACGGACGAAATTCAAAAATTTGTGCCGTTATTTATGCCAAAAGTATTACATATTTTATGGCGCCTGATAAAAAAAAAAAAAAAAAATTGAACTATATTCGTTTCGTTTTTGGTTGTTTGTATAAATTCGGTCGGAATTAAAGAGTTCTATTATTAATAATTATGTTTTGATCCTTTTTAACATAAATAAAAGAAATTAAAAATTGATCGTATATTTTCTGTCCTTCCGCTACATTACAGTTTCAATACCTAAACTTAAAACAACACAACACGAATGGTTATAACGTACAATAGAACTGACAATCACGTAAACAAAGTAATTAATTTATGTAGAGTTGCATTTAGAAAAATAATTAGTTACTTAATAACAGTTGGCATAATTACACTACTCAAAATCAAAAAATAAGTTGAATTTGTTTATAAAATGAAAGACGTAACAAAGACGTGAAACGAAATGTTTCATGTTATTATGTAAATCCAAATCGTTATATATTATAAGATGAACATTTCTTGGAACAACTTGAAACTACTTAGTGATTCCTGTTTTTTGTGTGCAACTTAGCAAGAAGTTAAAGTTTTATAGCATTAAGAAGCTGTCTATCCTTCAGTTGACAATACATTGTTTATTCCGAATCGAGAATTTTCAGAAATTTTCTAAAAAATATGCAGTTCTTTCGCCATACATTGCTTCATGTTTCATTGTTGGTCTAAAGAGATTTGTGACCCATATATTATGAAACGTTTATATACATCGTTAGTGAGACCTACATTAGAGTATTGTTGTATTGTTTGGTCACCATTTGTGCCACATTGATCTGATTGAATTCGTCCAACGTAACTTTTTATCGTTTGCTTTACGAGGCCTTGGCTGGTATTCTCACCTCCCCCTACCTCCTTATGTAAATAGATTGAAGCTTATTGATTTACCTACTTTAGTGAAAAGACGTGAGCTGCTAGGTACACTATTTATGGTTAAATTAATAAGAGTTAATAGTTAAATAAAATAAAATAAATGAAAATAAATGATGAATTTATGTATTTATGTATTATTAGCGTATATATTGTATATATATATATGCATATACATACACACATATATATATATATATATTTTCATTGAAAATGTCATTTATTGAAGCACACATTTGGCGAGCATAAAATAAACTTCACGTTTTCAATATGAAATGAACGATGAAGCGAAAACAAGTTGTATTTGCTACCTAGTATATGATATTTTTCCTAGATACTCGCTTAAATGCATACCACTACGTGTATTCATTTAAGACGAGGGTCGGTATACGGTGTCGATATCGAAGGCGTATTCGATTCGACGGCCATTCTCGGTAGCATCGTTTTGTAAGTTTACACAACTCGACTACTAACGAATCGAGAAACGTCTTTCAATCGAGTTGTAAACGAGGGAATCTCTCCGATGTCATTAGCGTGTGAATAATGATTAAAATGCGAGTGAATGAAAAAAAGAGGAGGAAAGTAAACAATGAAATGAACAAATCAATAATCCAAAAAAATTATTTTAATATATCTAATTATAAATTAAAGCAAGTAATTTAAAAGTTGAACTTAACTATGCAAAATTGGAGGGAGTAGGCATTTTAAGAGGAGAATGAGAAATTTTATGTAATGGAAAATGAAGCCGTTTCGTCCTTGGTAAAATGGGGTATTTCGTAAAATATGTTATTCGCCAGCAACCTTATGACCGAGAAATTTTTCATTCGCTACCAAAAACAACTAAAAATACTATAGTGGATCACAACACATCATTAAATGCTCTACGCGCGTCAGTTTAATACAGTTACTTATACAAGGACTTTTCAAGGTAACGTGTTAATTGAAACGTCCTTTCTGAACCATTTTCAATCGCGTTCGTCCTTGAGCTAGAATCCGTCAATCCACCAAACACAAGAAACAAAGCGGACAAATGAATAAATATGCTGAGAAAAAAAAGTGGACCTATCTCAAAGCCTTCTGTGTTTTGCATACAACCGTACAAACTTAATATGCCACAAGCTGTGTGGTTAAATTTGTAATAACTAATATGTAACTTACTTTTGGTGAACATATTTTACAAACACAGCAAAACAAAGCAAAAGGCAAATCAAAACAATTGAAAATAAAATCTGGCTCTCAAAATAAAGTGTTCATGATTTATATATGATCGATGTGGAGCCTTCAGCTAAAGATATACTCATAAATCGTCAATTGCGATATGCCAACAAGGTAAAAAAACTCATAAATAAAATAATGTTAATATATTTATTATCGGGTAGTTCGGGCCCATTTCATGTCGAAATTCTTGTGCAAACGCCTTCGTGCCGTACATTTGAGAAAACATCAAAAATGTCGAAATGTGCCGCCGGGGTGGATGGATATGGAGTTGCTAGAAGAAATTAAGGAAGCAGAGAATCTAGTTTTTTTTTTCTTATGAACTAGGTAACATTCACGTAACGTCATGCTTCGCGTTGTTGCAACATGGGCACTAATTCTTTAATTCCTTCTCACCGAATTTCAAACGACACAACTTGGCCGATGCGTTGGCACGTTGGTATAAACTTAACAAACTAGAAAACAACAGTCTTTTCTTACATATCCTTCCTGAATGCCAATGTAATCGAAGATTACTTTTCGGAGCATGTAACCTGTGGGCATCTTGAATTCTCTTTATTCTTTGCTCTAAATACGTTATAATACTAGTTTGGTTTGTAATTTCTATAGATGCTCGTTCTTGTTTGTAGATTGCTCCTTCTTGCTGTTTTTTCATCAAAATACCCCAAAAATTTCAGCCTGTAGATTGAACACAAAAAAACGAACAGCAAAGCTCGGCATGATAAAAGGAGGGTTTTCTTTCTCTGGAGTGCATCCGTACAAGTTTAATATGCGCTAGTGCCATAAGTGTGAGTATCGCATATTATTGACCAATACATTGACTCGTTAGTCGATAGCTATAAACCCAAAGGCAAAAATTTTTGTCAATACAAGAAAGAGAACGAAAGACGAGCAATTAAGTGGTTGCTAATTAACAGAACTACTACTGCTATTGATAGCAGAACCAGCAAAAGTGCCTGAGATTTTACTGAAAAATTTCTTGGTGTCTCTATATAATTAGTACAGCAGAGCCATCTATCAGAATATCTATTAATAAATGCATAAGCATTTCTGGGCATACAAAGCTTGCTTCAGTTGTCAGACATATTGTTCGTAAAATATTCTTATAATAGAAAATCGGTTTGTACATTAACATTTACGTTATTTTTGAAGAGAAATCGTAATTGCAGCCAAACCTTTCTGTTTGGATGGCACCGGAAACCAAAATGTTTATTTCAGTTTTAATCGTTCATTTTATTGTAGAATTAGGAAAAAAGTAACATTTGAAATCTCAACATTTGTACCGTTTCCGTTTGTGTTGCAAATTGCAATTTTTGTTTACATTTGGCCTGCATGTGGTATCATGTACATTGCAAAACCAGTAAGAGAGAGCGAGAGACGGTTGCGTTTAATAAATACGAAATTCTGTATTGTTATCTCGTTTCCGGGCTTGTTTCATTCCAATGTCTTATATATTTTTTTGTCTTTCTTTCGTGGTGTTGCATGCATTCAATTGCAGCTGGCAATGATGTAATTTTTCAATTATCCAAAACCAAATTAAGCTTAACATTGTCTTTATTTTCGTCTGATTATTTTGAACGGAGATTGTCTTTACTTTTGTCTGGTTTTTCTAAAAGCGCCATTAAAACTATCTCTAGTGAAAATGTTTCCACAGAAATTTAGTTTTGTTTTCCTTTGATTTTGTGCTCTACATATACTACAAATGGAAAAAGAAATGTGAAAAGTAGAACTTAACTTTGTATGTGTATGTAGGGCAGGTTGAATTACATAGATGGGTTTAAAAAAACACTTAGGTTACAAAAAATTGGTTAATTCGAGGCTACCTTTATAAAAGTTAGAAAAATCTAAATAGAGCTGCGTTTATGTCCATTTGAGGCTAAGCGTATCGGGAAAATGTTAAATTTGAAAAACAATATATGTTTGAAACGTAATAAGTAAACCTTGGTATTATCAAAGTCATGTATAAAAGTTCTATATACAGTTGCATTCCCAAGGCCAAGGAAGAAAATTGACGAAAGTTCAACAATAAAATCATCGATAAGCGAAAAACAACAAGACAAAATAAATAAAATTCTTGAAATTTGTGCTACAACATAAACAAAAGAATTGATATCAATTAGAAAAAGATGTCGGAAAACTGGATGAAGAAAACTTGGGAGGAACCGGTTCTCCATAGTACCGCTACCAAGGTTGCCAGCAATTCGGGTAGGACGCGGCAACGTCGCGGTAGCTTTTCTCAAAGACCGCCGAGAAATTCTTCCGAACTGGCATGTCAGGAAACTGATGTGACTCCGGTCACTCCAGATGATGATAATTTTTCTTTGGTTAAGTTGTTAAAATTGTACTAAAACGCATTTACGTATTCACATAACATTTTCTAGCAGATTGCGATACTTAACGAAAAAAACAAATTTAAACGACAAGTAAAAGCATTTAAATATAGCTTTTAATGACAAGAAGCTTCTGAGTGACACGAAACATATTAGCAAATATAATATATAGGCCTCCGTTGGGTTTGAAATACAAAAAGCAACGCATCTGAAACCATATATGCTACCGGTTAAATTACAGGTTTAATAAACGAAATGAATTTACCGACATTCGCGTCGCTGGCGGCTTTGTGGAATTTTTACCCATCTTAGCTTCCACAGACTAGAGAAATTGAATTAGCTATTGTCCCAAACTTTATATAATTTTCATAAAACTTTTTTCTTTCATATTTTCTTTCGATATTTTTAAATTTTTTTAATTTTTTTTTCCCAATTATTCACTTTGTACAACTTCTTTGTGCACTTGTGAAATGGTTTTGTTTTTTCGCTAACATCCGTTAGCTGCTTTTTTCCTTTAATCGTTTATAAACAAAAATTACCATGTGTTGAGAATGAAGAGAGCACAGAGTTGCTTTCAAAAAATTGCAATGCCTCTAATGCTGTTAAAGTAGTCGAAATCAGTGCCGTAAATCTGTTAAAGCAGAAACCCAATTGCGCAAAATTAATCAAAAATTTCAAAATACAATGTAACTCTTCAAAAATTTTATTATATATGTATATAAGAAACACATATGCCTGAAGTTAAAAATGTGAATTCGATAGCTTTTTTTTTTTCTAAATAAAAGTCTAAAGTATTTTTACGAAAGTTGAGTCTAAAAAGATACATTTTACATAGGTTCTTGTAATCTATGTAAATATACTTTTTAGAAATTTGAAATACTGAGTTTGTTTGAATGCAATTTGTAAACACATTTCGGAAATAGCTCTCCTAGGGTTACGGTACGGAGATACCGGTTGACAACCTAAAGGACCTAGAAAGCCGCCACCATCTTCCAAATAAGAATCTTCGATGGATAAATGCAAAAAGTGCAATATACATTCATCCTAAAAGTAAAAAGAGACCTGAGAAGTGTTTATCGTGTACGCTGATACTTGGATAGTTTACAAGGTGAATAGCTTCATTTAATTTATGAACAAGGTATTCTTGTACATTCTACACATACTTTAACAATTTGCATTGTTAATATTTGTTTTATTGTTGTTGTCAGTGAATAGACGATGATAGAAAACTGTTTTAAAATTTGCGCTTACTACGCGTTAGCGGTTATTTTGCTTGCTTGCTTTTGATTGATGGTTTCTTGTATTTACAGAGTCACCCATGCAAATGTTTTATAAAGATAAAGGCATCTTCCTAACCGGCGGTACGGGTTTCTTCGGTAAAAGTAAGCGATTTCCTTTTAATAAAAGTGCACCGATGCATTTACGTCTGAGCTTATTTTATTTTTTAAAGAACAAAGTTTATTAACTAAAAAAACATTTTTATCGAAATCACTAATTGTTTAAAAACAATATTTTTTACATTAAATAGTTAATTAATATTATTAAATTTTATAGTACATAAATTATTTTCAATATTAATAATCTTAAAAATTAAAATTGCATATATTAAAAAAAAGTTTTCATTATAATGAAAATAATAAATCAAATATTGTAGCTGCGAGTAAGTTAAAAACTTAAAGTTAATTAAGTTAGTTAAGTTCCTAAGTGCGAGTGCCAACATGTTCGCAGACTTTATTCTTCTAACAGTAGGAGAGTTTCCTGATCAGTCCATTCACGTGACATGCTTTAACGCATTAATCTTACTCTTTCCTGAATAGTTTTTAAAAAACTTTGAAATTTTTATCATAGTTCAATGAAACTTCTTTTATAGAAAAGAAATGGCAATGCGTCCGGATTTATTATATAACTATGTTGCTCTTCTTCTGTTTTGGTGAGATATTTTTTCTCCGCTTTCTCATTTAATAGAGTGAGTTGGATTTTTTTTAACAGATTGTGTTGATGCTTGTTGCGGAACGACTTTTCTTCGCAGCAGGTTTCTTTACGTATTAATATAACTTTAAGCCAAACTGGTTTGAAGTATTTGTCCCATTTCCCACAGATTCTGCCTTTAGAGTGATCAGAGCTCTATCTAGCGAGTCTTGTTTGCATTATTTTATAAGTGTAATTATAGGCTTTTTATCGAGATCGAGCAAAGTTTTGGCGGCTAAGGGTTGTTGAGTTTTTTCGGGATTCAGAGATTGCAAACCAGGTGCAGTATCCGATAGAATATGAAAATGTGATATGGGCGGCAGAAGGAAAGCATGAACTCGTAGTATAGCACATACATCACCAGCGAGGTTTCGGCGGCAGGCAGTACAGGCTAAATATTCAGTAGGATTGATTCGATAGGCATCAATCATGAAATTGCGATAGACCATATAAATCTCCGGTATTTTACTTTTAGTTTTCGAATTAAAAAATCTCAATCGTATAAATACTCAAACCAGGCGGAGTATGATGGGACAATTATATGATACGTCTGCTCAGTAACATTGTCTTCCCAATCTTCTTTAGCAGACAAAGAGAACTCTTGTATATTGCTGTTATCGCTAGTCTTTCCAGTTTGTGAATTTTCGCCATTGTCTGACTTTACAGTCAAACAGAAAGCAGAGCAAAGTAAAGGTAATTTCAATTTTATATTAATGTAATTTAAAAATTACTAATTTCTTTCTTCTATTTCAGAATACAAAAGGTCCGCCCACCATACGAAAAAGGAAAAATCGTGTATTAAAAACAGAAAAGTGAAGGTATATTATTATATGTATACTTTTAAAATACTTGTTTACTTTCTTCTTTTTTAGTTTCGATTAAAAAGGAACGATGCGCCACCGCTCACCGCTCATGATAACGCAAGATTCGCCGTATGCCAAGGTAAGTTTGTATGCATTCTTAGTTATTATAATTTATAATTAATATTTTGCATTTCTTTTTATTTCATTTTAGATTACAAAAGCCATTGTCTTAGACCTAAAGGGGACCCCGCCATTCAAAGCAATTGGCTACGCGCCCATACGGTACCTCAAGGGTGGTGTGGAAAACCGTGATTGATGGAATGTTCAATAATTGGCCCAAGTCAATAATGCTTAATAATGTTTAATAATCGGCCCACATGAGTAATGTTTCTTTTTTAAAGGCATATATATAAATATGTATGTATTCCTTTGCACATATATGCAAATTCTTTTACATTAGTGAACTTTCTGTCTTTAGTGGAGATATGAAAGCGTCGTTTATGGATTTTTATAAATATCGTGTTTATTGAAGATCCAGGAAACTTTTTCAGACTCCAAGCGTGTAACACTACGACTAGTACACACATAAAGAGTGCACCATCATCAAACATAAAACTATAACAATAGCTGGAATTAAAAGCCAGCAATTGGCAATAGCTACTGTGATTAGAACACCGGTTACGTCAATGAAAAACTGAGAAGAAGAAAACATAATAAAATAAATTCGAATGCGAAATTTTCGCCGCGTATTCCATATTTACCGTATTTCATATTTACCATCTAGACAAAAAGTAATCCACGCCGGTCAGCATAGCACTGGCGAATATGAAGAGCGCGACAATAAGAAAAAGAACGAACAAATTTCCCAAAGCATGAAAGTAAGATAAATATACAGGCTACATATACAGGATACAGGATATATACAGAAGGCTAGGTATAGAAAGAATATATGAGAAAATGTTTAAACTGCGTTAGATCTAAGCTAAATTTATATCTTGATCTTAATCACTCGACCTTGATTTACCTGAAAATGAAATATCACTCATAAAAAATCATTTGCATAATAATAGTAATATTAATACATTTAAATATATTCTAATTATATAATCACGAGACATTGTGGACCACTTCGTCCCGCCAATTCTTCCCGCTAATTGGATGAGGTATCCGAACATATTCCCCCTGTGCTCTGTCCCTTTTGTACGGAAGAACTCATTCGATTCCATAATGGTCGCCTGTGCGTGCTTCCCAATTTTTGGATCGGGCATATGCAGCAATATATTTGGCGTCGTACGCGAAATAAAAGACTTCCTGCACTTCTTCCTTAGGAAGCTCTGCCTGCAGATACTCACTAGTGAGGATGTCGTTGTTTTCCTTAATCAGGGCGACAATGTCACCGTGCACCTCCTTGCACTCATCCCCTTTCTTTATCGTGAGATCGTGTAGACATTGTTGGCATTTATTATGAAATTATTTATCATTAGACGGATGTCGACCGACAACATATCTGCCTTAACTCGATCCTTAAAAAAGTGTACCGCTGTGGTTAAAGTCACCTTCTGCTGCTCCCAGCTGGCGATGTTTATCTGCATAAAATGGAAAATATTTAGCCAGTTGGACATACTCCACGCTTTTGTTCCATGCACATGCTTCTTATTCAATGCTGCCTTTAGGACCGCTGGCGTCTTGTTATTGTAGCATCGTACAATATCTGTCGGCATTAGCGATCCGACAGTTGACGCTATGGCACCTCTTTTTTCCAATATTTGCATTCTAGGCGTTTCTTGTTTTTTATCTTCTGGGCTTGTATCCTTTGTAGCGATCGTAGCCTTCGCCCCTGGATACCAACGGGTGAATATAATCGTATATGACGGTGATTTTG
>KK499860.1:356697-392781 GCA_000688715.1 Glossina pallidipes | reverse complement strand
ATAATTCGAATTACTATAAATATTGAATTTGATTACAAGAAATCGTAAAAGTGGTAAAAAATCTGTTCGTTTGAGCCATTTATGTGTGGTTTTTATTTAGCGATATATTTTATAATTAAACAGATATTTATCAATCAATCAATTATGGTAGAGAAGAGATAACAGTTTTGATTAGTATTTAGTTTAATGTGTAAAGAAAAAATTCAATATTTATGTTTACAGAATTTTTTTGATAGATTATTAAACTACAGAGAATAAATTCTAAGACTAAAGTCTTAAAGCACTAGCATCTAAGGCTTTCGACTTTTATTTTTATTAATATTATTATTATTATTATTATTATTATTATTAAAAACTCTACCGCACTTGAGGTTTGAACCCACGCCCATTGAAACTGTTTTAATATTTTGTATGAACAGCAAATTCTTCAAAAACTCTAAAAGTGTATCAAAACAACTCCACTAATGCGTAAATATAGTAAATCGTGATGATTAGGATTTCATAATTAGTTTGGTAATATCTACCAAATCCACAACAACAATTTCCTTCTTTTATATATTTTAATGCTTTTTTTTTTTACTTTTCTAACAAATCGTTCAAAGAATATAGGAGGTAATTAAAATATTTGGGCATGTTTTACATAAATATTGTCTTGTATTCGTTTATGTAATATTTAAATGAACGCAAGCACATGTAATACAATTATAGAAAAGCAGTTAACAGACGTACGTACAATACAAAAATCAACTTTATTTTCTGTTTGGATTTTGATTTTGACAAAAATGGCTTTTGTTTAATTAAGTAAACAGTGGAGTTTTGCTTGAATTGGCTTTTGTCACTGCTTTTCTCAAAAAATTTTCTGTTTAAATCCTCACGCATAGAATTGCACTTATGTGTTTTTGGCTAGTCATCTATTTATGTATGTATTTATGCAGCAATGGTACAAATAAATTCCTCCCGGTTTTCCATAAATTTACAAGCACTTTGCTTTAAAAGAACCTTTACAGGTTGATGAAAGCTATACAAAACAGTTCACTGTGTTGCTTGCGCAGCGGTATCCCCTGTCTTTCATCATCCGAATCGGCGATTGTACCGCCTTCAATGGTTACAAAAGTCAGTACTTTGATGTAATGGATGTAATGGAATAATGTGATGTACCACATGTCTTACCTTTTGTTGGCATCATATCGGTATTACCTCTCCATATTTATTACCAAGTGCAGGACAAGCGGTAGATTGTGAGGATGACGTTTTAATAACTTCCTGCAAATTAGTTTCTGAAGGCGGATCGTCCATAACATGTGTTAGATCTTCCTCATCATCGTTCTCTTTTGATCACTACGAAAACGAAACATATAAGTCTCGGCAACTTTTTTAGAATTCAGTATTGGCGAGACGCTTTGGCGGGCCTCCTCTAAAAAAAAAATTGTAGAATATGTTCACCAAAAGTAAGTTACATATTAGTTATTACAAACTTTTTATTACACCTTAACCACTTATGATACAAGGGCATATTAAGTTTGTACGGATGCAACCCAGAGAAAGAAAACCCTCCTTTTATCATGCCTCCTCAAGCTTCCTCGTTCGTTTTGTTTTCTTGTGTTCAACCTACAGGATGCAATTTTAGGGGTATTGTAATGAAATTTGGTAAATCGACGTGTTTTGGCAGAACGACGAAAGCTATCGAAAACGTTTTGGATCGCACCAATTTTCGACTACTTCCCGTGTAGCACTTTATTTTGAAAAGGCTTAATACGAATAACAATATCAAGCGATATAGTTGGTGGGGATGAACTGAATCCTACCATAGCGTTTTTACTCGTTTTCGATTATAATGATCATCAAAACATTCCCTTTGGTCGTTTAATTTTTTATTTGATTTTTAATAACTCGACAAGTCTTGAAAGGGTAGACAAAATCAATTACTGTTACGAAACAAAGTTAGGTTATTTATTTGCATTTTTCACATTTATCAATTAAATCTTTAAATGTATTTACGTGCTTTAGCTTATAGTTTGATATATTAAATATTATTTCTTTAGTTCCCTTTTTTACCCACTACATAATCAAGCTTCAGAGACCTTATAGAATGTAAACATTTTTGAACTGTACGAAATTTGAATCGATTAAACCATGTCTGTCCGGTTGCGCGATATGTGTTGTTGACATTCGCCTGGAGGCAAAAATGAAGAATTCAACTTCACATTTTGCAGAAACATTGAAAGTTTTTGCTTGCAGGTTAGTTTTAAAAATGGACAAATTGATCAGAGCACAAGCCCGCAGTGAAGCGTAAACTGAACACTACTCCGTTCTTCTAAAGAACAATTTGTGGTTTTTTGCACAGTAGTCACAAATCGTAAAAGATAGGAGGCTGAAATTTTCCACATATACATTTTACGAAAAATTCTGCAATTTACGAAAATAAATGGAATAAATCGGCCATGCCCATACGAAGTCACAAGTGAATAAATTCTCCTTTTTGATATTTTTTACTTATTAAACGTAAGGTAAACAAGGAAGAATTTCTAAACCTATTTTGTACATTCCCCAAAGGAAGATATATTATATGCCTAAAAATGCTTTAATTCTGAAGTAAACGAGCTGGTGCATTAATTTTTTCTTAATAATACCAGCGACGTGGGTATCAAATGAAAAAACTTGGAGTGTAGAATGCGACCAGGTAGATGTGTTGATTCTAAATTACCAAAACCAATGCTAACGCAAGCAAGACTGCTCACGCTTGATTTAATTGAGTTTGAAGGGAGCGTTTCCCGCGCCTCTTATGCATATTTATAGCAAAGAAAGTCGAAACTCGAAAACTCAACCTAGTTAACACCATACATAATTAGTGCTCAGCTTTTTGTCTAATTTGAGAAACATGACAAAATCTGTATAAGAGTTGTTGTGCACACGTGAAGCAAAAAAAAGCCAAGGTCATCGACCCGCGCTGCTGGTCATCTCATACATGAAGCAGACAGCTGAAAAACGAAAGCGAAATTTTTCACGGATACGTGATCACATACGTTCTTACTCTCTAGTGAATTTTTGTTAATTCTTTTTATTTCATATCAATTCAATAGTAGCGTCGAGAGCGATACGAAAAGTCTCACATAAAAAAATTAAAAAAAAAAATGTATTAACCTTTTTCAGGTAAAGAAAAAAAATTATTAAACTTATTACATACAATACTTTGTTTTTATCATATGAAATTTAACGATTTTTTTATAAAGCTATTTATTGAAAAAAAGTTAACAACACTAACAAGCGAGTGAGAACAATTTCCGCCATTTTGTCTGGGAGAGGAAAAGAAGGTAGAAGAGTTCGGTATAGTGTTGTCAACATTTAAAGTGCTGAGTTTAAAACAAGGGCATATATTACGTATAGCCTGTCGTACCTTCTGCATAAATATTTATGCATGCATTTTTCTGAACATTACACTGAAAATTAATAATCCATTTTTTCGGTTGTTTTTTTCTTTGCAACAAATTTGTGTTTATTCTTTATATGTGTATACATATAAATCCCATCCAAACATGCAAGTTGGATTTGCCTGATTCCAATCGAACCACTTTTTCGACCACTCTTTATATAACGCCTTATTTTTAAAATTTACAATTTTCAGAATTTCGAAGAAAATATTGCTGAGTAAAAGTGTTTCCGCATTCTGAATTCATTTTGCAATTGCATTGGAGAGAAAAAGCGCTGAAACGATGGCAGACGCAACAAGTACAAATTCAGACTCGCACATTTAATTTTCTTATTGCTTCCAAATTCAATGTAGCCATTGTAATGCAACAAGTGCAAATTCAGACTCGCCATTTAATTGCTTCCAAATTCAGTGTAGCCATTGTAATGCAAAAAGCGCTAATTTTCGTACATCATCTTAGATATTCTCTTCTTTTATCTCTCTCTCTCTCTCCCTCTGTCCCCGCTCTCGCTCTCTTTATTTACATACCATACTTGAAAACATTAAAAACAAATTTGCATCCTTAAGCGAACCTATGACTTGTTTTCATTCCCTTGTTCTCACAATGTTAGTTTATATTCAAAAATCAGTCGTTTTCTGAGAGGTGATTTTTTTGATTATTTGGCATCACTTGGGGATTGCTAGCCTTGTTATTGTAAAATTCTGTTTGCTAGGAGACGTTTTTGTTGATTACTTGGCACCATTAGGGGCAATATTGGATCCCGTGCTATTTTGTTATTGTAAAATTTTGTCGCTCTGAGAGCAACTTCTTAGATTACTTGGCAGTATTGGATCCCCTAGAATTTTGTTATTGTAACATTTTGTTTGCTCTGAGAGGAGCATTTCTTTCACTGTAACCATTTCCATATCGTTTTTTATATTAGTTTTTTTCTGAATTTTGAATGATAAAGATGTGTAAGTGTCGGTCGGTGCCGCGTTCGTATTTCTTTACTCCAAAAACAACACACGGTTAATGTCGCTATATTGTCATATTTGTCTATATTATGTCGCTTTTTTCTCTTCGAGAAAGTTAGTAAATTTACTAATGATTTGCTCATGTTAAATGTTAAAACGTCTAAAATAAAGTAGCGTTTTTTTTTTTTGGAAAAAAGCAATAACATTTAAAGGAATACAAAATATTTACTTAACATGCATGTGTAAATATGTAAGCGTGCGTGTATACTGTGCTGAAATAAACATATAAAAGAAGCTTAGACTCCTAAAAAAAAGCAACAATAACGCATTTATTTTCATGACATCAAAAGAAGTGTATTTTTAATGTTTTTGATCGCCTCTTTTACTGAATTACAGAAAAAAAATCTGAATTTGAAAAGGAAAGTGAATGATATATCTTGCATCTATGTGCCTATGTATATATGTTTCTATCACTGCCGTGGTTAACGCGGTTTAACCTATCATACACGTATGTAGATACCCATATGGACGTGGACAGATATAGGTGTAGTTACGTAGTAAAGCAAAGTAATAGTGTTCAAGTTTTATAAAAATTTGTTATCGTCTTATTGCCGCCATGAATAGATAGAGAAAAAGGTTCTTAAAAAAAAGGTTTACCCAGTTAAAAAGAACTTCTTTGTTAATGGAAGCCGCTTTTCTTATTATTGAAATGATAAAAAGGAGAGAAAATTGAAATGATGTGAATTTCGAAGAATTCTGCTAACCGTGCTGACTGATCACTCAACCGGATATATTAAATAAATTCTTTACAATAAGCAAATTCCTATGCAAAGTATGTAATTTTTGCTTACAACAACACTACGTGATTGTAGCAACGTATTAAATAAATAAAAAAGAAAAAATATGCTTCTGTGTGCGCGCGTTGTATGGACAAATAAATAAAATAACAAAGCCAAAAAAAGAATCCAAACATTTGGTTAAAGCGAATAGAAATCTGTTGTTTACTGCACATTCCTCACTATGTATGCGTGTTTACGACAACAACAACAACAATAACGACAACGTCGCCAACATTGAAAATCTATTTTTCTATTAAGAAAAGCAAAGATACGCACACAGCACCACAAACTTCTGATGAAATTAAATTCTTATTTACATATGCGTAATAATAATAATAATACATGTATAATATATGCATAGTACACTTATTGTTGTTGTTTTTCGTTCGGTCTCTTTATAATTATTTGTAAAGTACTTCTTCGACCAATGTGAAAGATATCTGTTTAAAAATTATTTACAAAATGAATAAATAAATATGTAATTAAGTGAAGAAAAAAAATACTACGCAGCAAATTATGCGAACTATCTATGTATGTATACATTTATACATGTTTACATACATAATAAGGAATCCGAAATGGAAACAGAAAGCGTGAGAGCGCAACAGCAAGAATTTTATTCAAAACAAAAGTGATATCAAAGCAGAAATGAAAATAACAAATATGCGCCTTCTTTACGTTCTTTATACACTAAGTAAAATATGGGACGTCTACACCCTACCAAGCAAGCATAAATCAAAGAGAATAAATAATTTAAGAATAGACTCTAAACGATTAATTTGCTCTGGGACTTTTAAGAATACCTGAACATACGATCGTTTTTTTGATGTTTAACAAATCGTTGCACGCGCTATACTTTAAATTGCACTTTTTTTATGCAAATCATGCTTAATCACACCTGCTAGGAGTAGTGTAGCGTTGTGTTCGTATTAAAATTGTTTATTTTTTTTATGTTGTTTTGTTGTTAATACGATTAAAATAAGAGAAAGAGAGAGGGATTGTGTGTGTGTGTGTGTGTGTGTGTTTTACTTTAAGTTACAAAATGTGTATGTGTATGTATTTGCCTAAACAATCTAAAGAGGTATAGAGAGAGAGTGAGTCTATAAGTTACTGCTGCGCAACAGAGAATAATAATAACAACAACAACGATAACGATGAAGGGAGGCATAAATAGATAAGGAGAGAAAAAATATGTTAAAAACGAATAAAAAGATATGTTAAAAAGCACCAATAAAAACGCAGCCAAAATAGACGGTTGTAATACATTATTAAAAATTCACAAGAGCGGTTTTGCGGCATTAGATATCGCATGCAAGAATAAATAGTAAAAAAAAAGAAAGGAAAAATCATTTAATACATATATATAATTTATTTTAAGCTGCAATAAGAAAAGTTTACGATTGTTAGCTGCCTTTTTTTTTATATTACTATTTTCTACGGCTAGCCAGCCAGCCAGCCAAAGCAGACGTTTTGCTTCTGCCTTCATGTTATTATACGACACGCAGCAGACGTCAAAAAGGGATTGAATTGCATGCATGAAAACATTTGCTTCATGTAAAGCAATATTAAAGAAAAAAAATTAAAATTAAATAAACAGTTTTCTTTTTAAAGAAATTTAAGCAGCTTAAGCAGTGAATTGTGAAACGAATTTAATATAACTGTGCTGTCAAAAAAAAAAAGGGAAAAAAATGATAAAATAACTAAAACGTATTGAAGTTTAGATCGAAGTGCGTACTCAAGTTTGTATACATTGTATATAGTGAGCAGAAAAATTTTTTCAAAAACGTAGTGCGTAGATAATAAAATTTTTTGTATATTTGTAGTAAATAAAGCAAATAACACATTAAACGCGTATACGTGCAACGTTTTGGGTAAATCGATGAATGAATGAATGAATATGACTACGAGTAAAATATTGTGAAATGGTGTCGCATAGAGCGACCTGCCCTTTTTTTTAGAGCAAAAAAAAGAATGTGTTTATTGGTATCTATATAAAATTCGTATATATGTAAAATTTTTAGATCATCTTTTCAAAGAATATAGAATTTATATATATATATTTATATATATATATATATAGACAAAGTGTAGGAGTTAAAAACTATTCTATACGGTAGTGGGTTGAACATCTAACGGATTAAAATCTGTTTTCATTTAGATTCATTGGAAAATGTATAAGAAACAAACACAAATTTATTTAAAAATGCGTCATTCATTTTTTTTATACGCACTGAAGCAATCACACAGTTAACAAGCAGTTATACATTTGTTTTGTTGTTTTTCTACAAAAAGCGAGCGCCAGTGATAAATATTTATATATATATATACTTCTATATATACATACTTATACGCTTCTGTTGTGTATGAAGGTCCAGTCATTTAATGTGTATTTCTCCATTCTGTTCTTAATAATAATTTCCATTCCTCCCTCCTTTTGCTTACGCCTGAGTTTGTAGTCAGTCATACTACACAATTATCTACTTTTTGTTATTTTTATTCTTGCATAGTGTTTTTGGTTTTCTTCTTCACATCGTCATTTGTTTTTTTCATTTCAGTTAGTTTTGCTTTGACTCTGCCGTTCGTACTTGAGCATTCAAGCAAATATTATATATATATAAATATGTATGTATATATATTCGGGTTGTGTGTAGACAAGTTTAGAGACAACAAAAATTCTTTTCGCATGCTAGCTGGTTTTGTATGTCTCTTTAATTTAAATGTTGACCACACACATACATTGATAACATTTTTGTTGTTTATTTTGATATTCATTTATTTATTCTTGTTTTGAATTCAAAGAAAAACGATCACAACACATTTCTCGTCGTCGTAATCATTAAATACCAAACTAAAGAACAGTATAGCGTTGCAATAATTTGTTCTCTCTCTCTCTCCTTTTCCCTCTCTACGAATTTCGGCTTTTCATAGTTAATAGTATAAAATGCCACCAATACCATTAAGCTTGCCTCTTCAATAGTTTAATGCAAGCATATTTCATACGTACGTTACGTATGTATATTAAAAACAAACAAAAAAAACCTGCCGAATACCGAATGATTTTCATTCATGGGGCAAAGCGGTAGGTTTACATAAGTGTGTACGCGCATAAAATACCGTCTGTCTGAACGTATTTTGCAAAAGCTATTCATAGTAAGTGATACGCTATTTATATACACGCACTAGTGTATATATATATATGAAAATGCTTGAGTGTAAGTGTATATAGTTAGCTTCCGCCCTTAATAGCGAGTTAGAAAATACTACTGTTTCTACACATTTATCTACTACAGATATTCATTTGTGCCGTCCTGAATACATTTACACATACTGTGTATGCATACACACATATAAGAGAGTACACGCGGCCAACCGAACAAATGTGATACGTCTCGCACATGCGCTTTTTTATAAATAATAATTTCGGATTTTGCTTTATAAAAGAAATGAGTTTTTCCCATCCACGTTTCGTTGTTGTGTTCTCTTTACGTTTGTTATTGTTGCCGCTGTTGGGTATTTGTTGTCTGAGTATTATTGGTTTATGTTTCTTTTGCACATATTTTCGGGGTCAACGGTCATCTGGAGGGTTGTTTTTAGTGTATTTTTCTATACAATTGACTGACTGGCTACAGATTGCTGCTGTTGCTGCTGCTTAGGAAGACAAAGCTCCGTCAACGTTGTCGTCATCGTAAGTCAGTGCCGTTTTCGTTGTTTGTTTTGATTTTGTGCTTTTAATTGTGAATTTTTTTTTTCTGTGTTTTCATATGTTTCTTTATTTTTCGTCATGTCCGCACTAGTAAAGTTATTTCCCTTCTCCCAGTATATCATACGTATACAAGTAAAATTAAGCACACACTGTATATACCAACACATTTACAACGATTATACAGCCCAACACGTATACGCAGTTTAGAGTGATTTGTAATGTAACCTGTGACAAGTGCAATGTAAAATTCGTAAATACTAATGGCTTTTATACCCATATACTTTGTAAAGGCTCTACATTTCCATTCGCCAGCAAAGGAAAATTTTGATTTGATTAGTGCTCTCTTTCTAATTAAATTCTCGAAATTAACGTCGTAGGTGAAAAGTGAGTTCTAACTGTCAAGGATATAAATTAATATCGAAATGTCTCAAAATGAAAGGAAGACAATTGGAATTTGTGTTTGTTTTTTAAGTCACACATTTCATACCTTGCTCACTGTTAGTAATAAATCGTGTAAGTTTTTCTTTAAAACCGCTGCTTATCTCTGATCCGGCCAGTAATTGTCAACTTACACCATCTGTCAAGCAGATATTAGCTTTTGAAAATTTAGGGAAGATATCTTCCTTGAGTAGATAAGATCTTCAGCTTTTCTGTGAATATGTAAAAGACGAGATTATTTGATTATCCTTTAGGTTTATACCACTTTACGTTATATAGACTTCTTCGCGTCGTGACATATTTAATGTTTCTGATCTAACAATTTGAATTTCTTTCGGGCCGCAGAACGGGTCTGGCATCTCTTACCGTTTTTTCTTTCCAGTTTTCGATTCCATATTTTGATTCTTTGCATTTTGCAACATTTTTTGAATAACAGTATTTCCAAATTTGCCAAAAATTCGTCATTTGAAATTAAGCTTTTCCAACCCATCATTCACAAAAGTGGCAAGCGTTCTTCTGTCCATTATAGCCGAACTACGTTGATATTCGACTTTGCCATACTATTGATAACTAAGGACATAGTATTACGCTGGTCTGCATTTGTCTATCTAAACTTTCCCTGACATTGCGAGTATTCTATCAACAAACGAACAGAGGAGGCGTGATCTGTAGAGATTAACGAATTTCTATCCTAATGTTTGTAACTGTCATTTCACACATTTTTCTTATTTATTTTTTAACTATGTAACAGATACTCCTAACATGGAACATTGCGGAAAAGAAATTTTACATCGCTTACTTTCCAGTATTTGGAACAAAATGTTGAGAAAAATTGTGTTGAAACTCTAAACTCCTAACGAGATCTATTAACTAGCCCGTCAAAACATGTTTAACCTTGTGATTTAAAGGGGCTAATAAAAAGGCACCCCCAGACATGTGTATAAAGAAAGAAGCAAGTAAGAAAATTATATTCGGTCGTAACCGAATCTTTCACATACATCAGCGTTATCCTAAAAAAGACAGAAAAGTAAAAAGATTCAATTTTCATGTTCTATAATATGGAGTGGGCGCGGTTGAGTTTTTCTACTTTCAAAGTAAAAGTTTTTGTCGCACACGCGTGTCCTTTGAAAAATTTTCGTCACTTCCAAATTCTTTTGCAAATTTGTAAGTGATATCTTTATTTTGGCTAACGGGAGAATGTTTACCGCAGCTACAGCACAGTTGGGCAGACGGACATGCTCGGGTGCACGCCAAATTTGAAACTGACCAAGAATTTATGTATTTTACGGGGTTTTTCAATCTTGTTTCTTCACGGTCCAAAAGTACTAAAAAAACAAAACAAATTTTGGTACACTGTAATACCGGGCAGTCTTGGTCATTTTTTCCATTTTTGTACAGATACTACAGCATCGCCCATTCTGCTGTAGTTATGAGTAATGATTAAAAAGAAAACAATTTTTTACTCGTTCACTTTTCATAGTACTATAGGCGTGTCCTTCGACCTTTCACTACCGTCGACATTTACAATACCAACATGCGTGCAAAAATTTTCCATATTTCCTGCCAAATTTGATGTCGATTGCTTATATACTTTAATATATACACTGTGGTGTTTCTGAAGCTTCCTTCTGGCCATTGCAAACGCTTTGACAAAAAGATTATACCCGACACCGAAGGATGAAAATGTAAGAAGTAATAAAAAGTCTTAGCCTTCCATAGCTTTTGTGAGGGGCCGGAAAGATTTCCTTTTTACCGTAAAAGCTTTTCGCCGTCCTTCCTTCCTTATACGCCAAAGAATGTTAATTTTAGGTTGGCAGATGTCAAAGTTGCTCAAAACAAGTTCACCAAATAATTTAGCTTTAAAGTCCGCTTCTTCACCGTATAAAAAGGATAATAAGCAATGAATGCAAGAAGTGAGATTAAAAATTATAAATTTTCTCCAGTAACGAGTGAAGTGTGGTCGTAAGCCGCACTAAGATTTGAGCCCGCGATGCGGCTATGCGGCAGCCTAAACTGTAATAAGATTATGGAATGAAGTAAGCAGGGAAATTTACACCTTTTTTTTGTAAAAGCACAAATCGAATAAATCTCACTTACAACGCAACTTCAAACGACTGTTAGCTAATTGGGATGCATTTGCAAAGCCACCCACCATAAATAATAGAAGCAACATTGAAAAACTCCGTTCATAGAAAATATCTCGTCAACATTGAGCGTGTAAATTAGCCTCGAACCCAATACGAGGTATTTGCATCAAGTACTAGGCCAATATCTGCCAAACATTTGGTGCACTTTCGAAGGGAAGCATCTCGTCGCCTCATATGCGTTCATTTACTGTGTTGTGGGTGCTGATGTACGAACTTCTCCATAAGCTTACTATGATATCAATTATCCGCATTTATGATAAGTTCTTGACCGAGATTGTTTTCTTTTTTTTTCTTAAATATTGTGCATAACATACCGAATAAATGTTAAAATACACGCTACAACTGTTTTAAAGGATTGAACGAATTAAATCGAATGTGTGTAGATTTTATTTGCTAATCACATGTGATCGTGTGAATGTGTGGAAGCGAATGAATAAATTATTTTTAGTGATATTTTCGATCGCTTTTCTAAATTTAGCAGCTTAGTGCGAATATTTTTAATATATATCTAAATACAAACATTCATTTAAATATATATGTGTGGTTATGTATAATATATATTTATTTTTTATTTATTTTTATTTTGATGACATGCTATTTTTAATTTTTACTTGTCTAGTGGAAACGTGAAAACGCGGAAAATTATATGAGAATAAATCTTCACACTTCTCTGAACTCATGTATATGAAAATAAGAAAGCAAAAAACGGATGTAGGTATTTTTTTGAAATTATTTAAAAAAATCTACTTTTAACACGTGTTTATGTATGTACTGTGTGTGCGCATATACAAAAAGAGAGGTAAACAATTCTGCACACATATAAAAAATTCCCTGCTTTTATTATTAAGTGAGAGTCTCGTATAAAATATTTCTCTATTTCTTTAAATATTGTTTTTGTCTGCTTGTGCGATTGTGTGTATGTACAAGATTTTAGCCGGTCCGGATTTTCTTTTCTACTTTTTCTTTACTTGACTCCATTAGAGAGAAAATGCCCGCAATTTTTAGAAATTCTGCGAGAGAATGTTTATATGAGAAGAAATCATTTGTATTTTTTGACGTCGTCGTAGCGAAAATCTTAAATAGGAATTTCGTGAGTAACAAAATCTAAAAAGTGAGAGAAGCCTCAAAAAACGGAATTTCGTGAGTAACAAAATCTAAAGATTCGTTACAAACAGTATATGGTATTTCGTGAGAGCTCTAGCTCAACGGAAAGAGAGCGACAGAGTCAGATGGAGAAGAAAGGAAAGAGAACAATCAAGAGGAGAGAAATAGATAGAAAACAGAACAATTTATACATATAAGTTGCTTGTGTGTTGCGAAGGGAAGAGTGACGGGTGAAGTTGATTGGAATGTTGCCGTTTACCGTTTAGAGTTAGCATGACTGAGAGACAGATTGACTCACAATTGAATGTATCATTATGTTTTATTTGTGCTAAAAGCATGTATTTTTTGTGTATACATACATATATACTTATACATATACATATACATATACATATATATAGACGTGTGTATAGACTTTTCTTCATCTTTCACTTGAATGTTTTTTCTCGAGTGCGATGTATTTAGATGTTTTGAGTTTCTTACTTACACACACTGCTCACATAACATGAATTGACATGACACAACATAACAATGTGGTGATCGAAAGAAAATAGTGGCTACAAGCGATAGCGAAGTAAATCAGTATACATCACTTCTAATGTCCGGTTATGATTAATTTAGCTAATGCTTATAAATAACTAATAAATAAAATATAAATTATTTGGTTAATTAATATAAAGTGAGTTTCTTTCTTCCTCTTTGACTGACGGTGTCTAAGAAGCAATATAACATTTTTTTTAATTAAAAAAGAATGCAGCTGATGATGTGCTCCAATACGTCTGGCGCCTTCGTATTGTATTGAAATCAACAAGTGTTCATATAGTTAATAATGACATTAGATAGAAAATTAGTGCATAATTAAAATTATGGAATTTATATATTTCGTGAATCAAAATAACCGAACTTTTGTATACCGTTATTAGTGCATAATATGCATGAACTTGTTAAAGGAGAATCATAATTCGTGGCCCACGCTGTTGATATTTTTCCTTAGTTTACTATGGCGGAAAAAATGTTTTTTTTTTTTTTTTTTTTTTTAATAACAGTTAAATTTCTTCAAAAATCAAAATTTTCGACGAATTCTTTTCTAAAAATATAAAATTTAATTACCGTAGTATATTTTTTCTCATTCGAAAGTTTTAGGCAATTATTTAAACCAAGAACCTTTTTTACATACTTGCACTTTAAATACGATCGTTTTAGCATTTGCACAGCGATCATTAGGATTGATTGAGCTGAATTTCCAACTTGACGCGAACATTTTATTTAGAAAGAATTTCAGAAAAAGCCATTATTTAGAGAAAATTTAAAAGTTTACAGTTTTTCGACCATTGCGTATAAGATCACGGAATTATTTTGCCTATTTTTGTACTTAAGCTGACGACGGTAACAAGAAACAAGCAAAAACACTATAATGGGACATGGTCCACCATTAAACAATCTACTCTTCGCTAATGCGGTTGTTCTCGAAACGACTTTCCAAAATAAAGGTATTATAGTGTTCAGACGAATGGTTCAAAAGAGTGCGAACCATTTTCAATATCTCAAGCATTGCGATCTATAACTTGAACAATAACGTATCTGAAGTCCTACTGGGCTTTGCATAGTATAAAAAGTTAGGACCATGTCTTTTCTCGTCAAAATTTTGCTGTAATTTAAAAGGACGGACGGTGGTACAAGAATATCGCGCAACTAATACGCACTGGTCGTTTGAAAAAAATCTCATCATTTGATGAGAAATTTGGCCACGTATCTCGTGAACCCATTTAGTCAAACATCTTATCGTGTGATAAATGTATTTTCAGGGATATCATTACTTGCTTTCTTCGGTTCTTGAGAAAGCACAGCTCAATGAAGTGAGTCGCGAGCTTGTTCATTAAACTCTTACTGAGTTGGAAGTCGATTAAAAAACGCGTGGATTTCTTAAGAATCCAATTGATGGCCGCATTTGTTCAACTACAAGAGTCTGAAAGAAGAACTAACGCGCCTAAGAACTGTATTGGGAAGTGGAGTTATTGCTCATAACCGATTTGTTAATTGCTCGGTTTTCGTGTACTACAATTGCGAATGAGGTCACTGAGGTGAAAATGTATTTCGCAGTGGTGAAAATATTTTGGGCAGTGACTTTTACGAAAGAAAAATGTTTTTTGATTTAATTGAAAAACGCTTAACTACATTATCGCATACGTATGAAAAGTAAAAGAAAACACTCATGGTGCCTGCGGTTTAGTTAAAATATCATTTATTAGACATAAAATGCGATATATCCTCGATATGTCCGCCTTTTAAATGTTATGCGGGATAGAATTAAGTGTATGACTATGTTTTAGAAAAGCTTAGGAATAATAAACCAATCTTTTCTTCAATACGATTTACAGATTATAACGGCGTAAATTATTGCGAAATGTTAAAACAATGGCTTTCATTGCCAATGTGTGTAATTGCATGGACATTGATATTGGACCAATAGTTAATAACTTAATGGTAAAGAAACGTAAATTATATTTATATAAACGTTTTAAAATGAATAAACCCGACGAGACGATCAATACCGGAGCAAATAATGAATACGAAACCAGCGCCACGAATCAAACATCAATCATAACTTTTCCATCACAAATAAAATCCGAATTAACTGTTGTTGATAAGCAAACAGAGAGTAACGATACATCACTATACTGTAAGCGGACCGTTAATCCTTGTAATATGTGCGGATCAATAACCTGTAAATATCCTAAACAGCAGCAACAGCAACAACACCATGGTATTTTTACTGCTAAGAACACGCATACATATTGCAACACGTCCAAAGCAAAACAAATCAATTGCTCATGTAAACATAACTGCCGTAGAAAATCATTATCGTATGAATTAAGCCAAACCGAAACAAGTACTGAAGTAGATGAGCAGCATCAGGAAATGAACAGTCCTTGGAATCATCCGTATTCAGGTGTTACAGCGAACAAGACAAATTATAAACAACCTGCCCCTCAAACTCTGCTGACAACTTTCCATTATTCCACCTGTCCTCAACTTTCGTCGCGAACATCATCACCATTGACGCCGTTACCCATCGAATGTGGGTCTAAAGAAAATCTTTCACTCCAAATCAAGCGAAAAAAGCCATTTGGCCACGATTTATCGTCGTCACCTAAATCCACATTGAAGAAATTAATTTTTTTAGACGAGAGGCAAAGTGTCACTACTACTTGTAGCCAATTCCGAATAACTACTCTTTCTGAAATGCTGAAGCATTTAAATTCCTCGATTATATCTTTAGCATGCCCTGGCTTTAATGAAAAGTTTGCAAAGCAAAAATTACTAAAACTGGATACGAAATGTTATCACTTGCAGCGTCCACAACGAAAGCGGCCACCAGCGACACTCGGTACGCAAATTTTGCATCGACGATTGACAAACGCGACAATATTGAATATGGTTCTAATGGGTCTATGGTTCCTGGCATTGCTATCGCCTTCCACGCATGCTTTAGCATCACTTGAAACGTCCTTGCAAACGTCACCAGTAGCTTTCACAGCAAGATCAGAAACAACATCGCCGCCTGTAAGATTATCGCGCACCGAAACAGGTATTTATGTTTACTTCATAGAGAGTATTTCGAATTTTTTAAGAAAAATCTATTAAAATGAATTACAATATTTTGTTCAAAACAAGGGAGTCATCAAGTTCAGAAAACCTATATCAGATCGGATTCGAATGTCAAGAATTTTTTTGCCTTTGGCCACTGTATCAAGCGGTCCCTCATCGTGAACTATGAAATGCTTATTAATATTATGTTCGTGATGTTTTTTTTTTTTGTCGAAATTCAAAGGGATTTTCCTTATAAATCTAAATGAACTTTGCTAAGTCAAACATCTGCCCTTTCGGTCGATCTTTTGCCAATTTTCTCGTGAAAAGACTATTTTTATAACTGCGAAAGTTTTGGAACTTATGGACATAAGACCGAACCGAGTGATTCCCACAGGCCTTTTTGGATTTCGGTTTTACACCATTAAAAGATTGCTGGACGCTTTGCCTATATTAAACTCTTTAATCGTGTTAGTAGTTAATTAGTTGAATACTTTTTAGTCGGATTAGTTGCTGATAAGAGGATAGGATAGTTCCATCCGTTCAATTTTTCATTGTTAATTTCCATAATACCATAATATAAGGATTCTTTTTTTTGTCCAACCTTACACAAATTGTTTAATACTTTTTTTTGATCAATCCGTAGTTCCAGAGCGATATCATAAGATCAAATCCGCTAGCTGTCCTCAATCTTTTCAAAGCACTTTTTGTTGATTTTCTCAACGATTAGTCCACCGGAACTCTGCGCTGTTTTAACATAGAAACATAGAACAGAAACGGACAAACCATTTTTTCTCTGCTAGCTTTGCAACGTAACACCAGGGGCTTTCACACAAACCTGTAAAGTACAACGAAATGCACAACCAATACAGTCTCTTTCTTACCTACGCGTACTTGCATTATAATCTTTAAAAGTGATTTGGCAGTGTACTTATGATGACTTTTATCACAGTAATCGCCTCACTTTCTATGGAAAAATTCATTTTATGTTAAGGTAGTTTTTGCTTCGAACAAGAAAATGATTCCGAACTAATACACATCCAACTCTTTTTTCGCACGGTAGGTGTTTTCCGTAAAAGTCCATGCAAAAAAAGTCGTATAAAAACGTACATGCGGCATACGATAAATTTGGTGATATTTTCGACCACTTTACAAAATCGTATAAGATGAAAAAAGTCTTTATATGTTTTCAAAAAACCGTGCAAAAAAAGTCATAATGAGAGCCGTAAACAAAAACCATTCATTTTTATTACAAAAAATAAACTAAAATTAGCGTACAGTAAAAGTTCACTTGTTACTTGAAAACAAGCGTGCACGTTATTATGAACTGCATCTAAAACGCTATTATCAACAGATACGGCGAATATGTCTGGCACAAAACAGGTTTGATTCAAATGAAAAATTTCGTACGTATTAACGGCCAATTCGTGATAGAAGACCAAGTTATCAACACATGTATGGACTGACCTCTGGTCATAATATTCCCTCAAATCTACTAAGTTTCTGCAAGCCGCTGTTAAAATTAGGAAAAAAAGAGGATATTGTTGTATGTTTTGGAAAAAAAATAGTTGGGTGTACACGATGGAAGAAGTACTCTGCCGATGACATTATTCGACTCCTATTAATATATAAGCAAATTTAAACTCCTCCGTATCAAAACTTAAATTATCGTTTTGAGAGGAAAGGAAAAGCCTGTATCTAACAAATTCTTGGCCCGTCATTTTTCATCAGTTTATCACTTTATCTTCAACTAGGTTTGCCGTCGTTTTTTCCAGCTCTCTTCTAATGCTGGCTTGCGAAGCACGTGCATAATACGTTAACTGACAACGCCACTGTACATTTTTCAGAAAATCAATTTCTTTACGTTGGCTTAGACAATCACTTAAGTACTCACGGATGATGCAAGATATGATTGTGTACTTGAGAAAATTTTGCGTTACCGAACTTAGTTCTATACTAGTACACGCGGACTTGATACTTTACACGCGTTTTTCTCGAACCCATCTTTCAAAACTACAGTTAGCTTACAATATTCTTCCCTTTAATTCAAATATTTTACACTGTCTAAAGAAAGGACATGCCCTAATGAATGGTGGGCATTTCTGACAATTTTCATTTAAACAAAACAAAATTTTTGTTTAATTCTTTGTATGATTCATTAACTAACTATATGCGTGCAGATTAAGCGATTTTTCTTGATTTTCTTTGTGGTTTTCTTTAGGTGCAGATTTGAACCGGTTTCACTGCTTTCCGTTGAGTTCTTTCACTTAAAGATATCTCCCGAGGATGAAGAATCCTTTGTTGCTTTCCTTTGGTACTTTTCAAAAAGAATTTTTTTAATACTTCAGTATATGTTTAAAAACTTTTTCGAATATTATTGCTCTCTACCCCTTTCTGCCATCCAAAAAATGTTTGCAAACCAAATACTTGACATTACCTCTTAATTCATAGGTAAGCAGTTGTTCAAATTAATGGGATTGTACTTTTACCAACTCGAAAAGATGTAGCTTTTCTGTACCTATAATCGAAGGGTGGGCTTATATTTATTTTGTTAAAATTTTTGCGTCACCAAGAATCAAGTTTCAGAGACACCATAAAGCATAGATAATCTTGATGGCATCAAATTCGGAATCGATAAAATTTGGCAGAAAGATTGGAAGTTTTTACGCGCAAGTTGTTATTGAATATGAACCTAATTGGTCAAAAGACATGCCTACGGCCCAACATAACTTGTTGCGTTTTTTTGTCCATTACTCATAAACTGCAGCGGATCGAAGGTAAAAATTTCGACAAATATTCTGTAAAAATAAAAAATATTAGTCACGCCCCCACCCATTACTACAAAGTATGAAAATACACTTAAGATGATATAAAAAATTCGGTCGCGAAAAAAATTATAATTTCGATTACTAGCACTTTTTAATTGAGAAAATTTTAAAATTCCGCTAATCGCATATACTGTGAGTCTCATTAATATTATTGTTATTAACTTTCTTGCTTACCGGAATAATGGACGATGACTAGCGTTTAGTTTTGTCGAGCGAACAAATCCAATGTTAATGAGAGTCACACTGTATGTGGTGCATCCCAACTCTTTGAAAGACCAAAGGATGACAGAAGATATCTAAGACATCTCACCTCTCATATTGTGCACAAAAATCAAAGTAAACGACCCTTATGCCATCTGTACTAAAGGAGTTATAGTAATTTTACTAAAAATTGCAAGTGACGGCTTACTCCTTATAACATGTAAAGAGTGTTATCAGATATTCTCGTGCAATATATTTCTTCTTGAACGATTTCACTTTGTTCGCCTTGCCTGTATTGTGTTATTGAATCTCGAAGAAATTGAAATTCAAAATTGCATCCAGCGGTATACCTTGTTTATCCTACGGCCAGAAGTGGAGTTCAAAAGTAATACAAAATTTCCCTCGACAATTATTTCAATAATGTGCACAAACGCTTTTCTCGTAGTGTTGTAAGCTTATGTGGTCGTATATTTCGGATTGTGAACATTTTGTTTTTGTGAATGACTCTATTTCTCACCTAAGATTATGTTTGCGTAAGTGATGTTGGGGATATCTTTCGTATGCAAACAACATCTTTCTCCGCTATAAAGAGAATGTAAATAATTTGCATTTGTTCGAAAGTAATATTAACGAGCTGTTAATTGTTAACTCCTAATATGTTTTGCCTTTACTCCATAAAGTCTTATTCTTCAATGCTCCTTGTGCTCGGGCTTTCAACCTCAATATAAAAATATTCGGGTACTCCACTGATCTTGTATGTGATTCAATGCAGTGTCTTGGGGTAATGCTTGATCGCAAACTTAACTTTGGCTCCCATATCGACAACATCTCGGTTAACGCTTGTCTTACGCTTCGAGAACCATTGCGCATGCTCCTCATGACGCATGTTAAGTATTGTATTGAAATTTTTTCTGAGGGTCCAATGTATAACTTAGATGGGTTTCAAAACATTGTTAACCGTGTAACACGCTTTGTTTATAGCGTCAAGCATAGAGACCATATCTTCTTCCTCGTATATTTTTTCTTGAAATTTTGTTTGCCCGATTATCTAAAGTCTAAAATTCACGTTGCTTATGTACGTTTATAAAATCATTCAAACTCGATCCCCTAGCTTTTTAATTGAATCACACTACATTGAATATTGGAGTGCCGTATCACCGAGTTTGAAATGATTCTTTGAATATGTTTAGAAGAAAATTGGCCGCGCTGTTAACCCTACAATGTATATTTTCTTGTAGGTAGCTATTGATGATTATGGGATTTACGAAGCAAGATGATCCTCACTTATAGTTTCTTATTGCACATGAAATGTATCTACGTAACTGGAAAACAAGCCTATTGGTTTAAAGTTACCTAGTAAATGAACAAAAAAAAAAATTTAACTTAAAATCGTTAACTAAATATTAATTCGGAGTAGTTAAGTACGTCTGAAATATCGTACAAAAAAAAATGCTGTTTTCAATTCTTTCGTTCTTCAGGTTTTTGTTTTCTTTAATTATTTGAACATTTTTTTTTCAAGAATTGAATAAAATCCCTTAGAGCATTTGTTTTTATTTCGCCGTATTTTTAACGTTTATTTTTATTATCTTCAGTCTGTAAGTCGTTGGATATTCGAAATACACCGAGTGAATTTCGGCAACTTGAGAATTGCACGGTTATTGAGGGGTTTCTTCTTATAACACTGGTCACCACGCATACAACGAGTGAATTCACGGAAACGTATCCATTGCTAACTGAAGTTACCGAATTTATAATCGTTTACCAAGTACAAAATTTGCGTTCGCTTGCGCAAATCTTCCCGAATTTGAGCGTAATACGGGGACGTAATTTGTTCGAGGGCTATGCTTTGATTGTATACTCAAATATGCATTTAGAAGAGTTGGGTTTGTCTAAATTAACAACAATCTCGCGTGGTGGTGTACGCATCGAAAAAAATGTTATGCTGTGCTTTGTCAAAACGATTGATTGGTCACAAATAGTATCCAATACCACAGATATTGTTATAGAGGTACAAATGCACATAACCGCATATATGATATTTTCATGTAAATAACAAGTTTTTCAAAATATTTTCAACTTCAGAATAATCGTGACACTATTGAGTGTCCTTTATGCCCAGGAGATCAGAAGAGTAGTGTGAGCGATAATACCGTTAACGAGTTAGTTTGCAAAGAACATCATGGTAGTCGTAATTGTTGGAATAGTAATACATGCCAGAAAAGTAAGTAGTTGTGTAAGTGAGTAACTGGTAGACAATAATTTTAATAATTACTTGCTTACTTTGTGTGTAATAAATTTTCAGTTTGCCCCGAACGTTGCCGGCACAATTGCCTTGATGAGAATACTTGTTGCAATGACTCCTGTTTGGGTGGTTGTTCTTCAGACAATTTCAACGAATGTATTATATGTCGCAATTTTTCTATATACAACAATACTTGTATAGACAAATGCCCCGAAAATTATTATAGCGTAAGTGTTTATCGTAGACTGTTAGTGTAAATGTAGATATTAGTTTCAATTTCGACGTATTTATGTGGCCGCCTTAGTATCTGGACCGACGCTGTCTAACAGCCGAATCGTGTACTCGCATTGGCACCAAATATGAAAACAATAAACCTGAAACATTGGTGCCTTACAATGGTCGTTGTTCTACACGCTGTCCAGAGGGTTATAGCAAAATTAATCTAACTTGTACCGAATGTGGTGACAAATGCCTTAAAAAATGTGTTGGTGGCCAAATAGACAGCGTGGCTCGTGCTAAAGAATATCATGGTTGTACGCATATTATTGATGAGGGTTTGACGATAATCATTAAAAGAGGTGGACGTAAGTTAATGCATGAAAACATTTGTTTACCAGGAGTTGAGCGATTTTTTTTCTTCATTTCTGGGATCAAAAGGTCATTTAATCGAAGATTTAGAATACGGTTTGGCTTCTATAGAGGTTATTACGACCTATTTAAAGGTTCAGGGAACGTATGGAATGCTAAATCTAAGGTTTTTCAAAAATTTGAAAACTATAAAAGGCGAAAGACTCGTGGAAGACAAGTAAGTTTAATTTAATTCTTACAAGAAAGCTGTACACAGCCGATGACTAAGTTGATTTTGTTTATTATTTAGGTATGCATTTTATGTATTGGAGAACACCGATATGGAAAGCATATGGGCAACTAATCAAACCGTACGCATTGAAGCTGGTACGGTTTATTTTCACTTCAACCCGAAATTGTGTTTAACCGAAATTGAGACGCTCTTGCCAATGCTTAAAAATCAAACGAAATTCGACAAGAATGAAGTTTCTGAAGATTCAAATGGTTCACGAGGTTCATGTGAGTGATAGTTAAGCGGTACTTACTAACGTCAGACGAGTGAAAATCAATTTAATTTTGTATTGTAACAAATTTTAGGTAATACAACATTTTTGAATGTTACGCTTACAACAATAAAATCACAAATTGCTATCGTTGAGATATTAAATCCGATGAAATTTGAGGATGAGCGTACATTCATCGGTTATCAGTATCTGCATATTGAAGACAATTTTGGCAACGCCACCAAGCACGGATTTCGTCCATGTGATGATGGGTAATTAATTCACTTTTAATCTTAATGCCATGTTCGAACGAAATTTAAAACAAATTTAAAATTTTTACTTTTGGCTTAATTAGATGGACAATTAGCTTGCCGACCAAAGAGACGCGTTATTTTTTTCTTAATCTGAAGCCTTTCACACAATATGCTTACTATGTGAAAACAATGACTATATCGACGGAACGACGCAATGCCCAAAGTCCAGTGCAACGTTTTATAACTAAATCGGATCAACCTAAGTTTGTTAATAAATTGCAAGCTTATCCCAATTCCAGCTCAGAAATTGTTATGACTTGGTTGCCGCCTACATCGGCGAACGGCAAACTAAAAAAGTACAAGATACGCGCAGTATTAGTTCAACGAATTCAAAACTCTGAGTCCAGAAACTATTGCAAAGATCGTAAGTAAAATATGTCTTAAAAAGAAAGCAAACAAACAAATTAATTTTGCCTTTATTCTCTAAAGCTCTGAAGGAGATTAAAATTGAAAACCCAAAAATTGAGAGTCCGCGAACAGAAAAACCTCCAATATCCGAGGATTGTAAATGTCCTAAGCCTAAGGACTCTGTGTACGATGACGAAAATGCTGATGCAAATATACATGCTAGTATCGAGTTGGAAAACACCCTCCAGAATTTTATATACGTAAAGTAAGTGCAAAAAAAAATATAAACTACATTTAGCTTAAACTGAACAGTGGTTTTGCTCCAAATTATAGAATATATGTTTCTTCAAAGGGATTTAAGATTACTTTACTTATGATATGATAAACTGATTTACAATATATATAATAATATAATATGCATATACAATATATATAATAATATAATATACATAATATGTTTAATTCGTATTTTTCTGCTCTTAAAAATATTTCTTTCATTTTTGAAAGTTTGAAAAGTCTATCTACAAATCAAAATTATGCTATTTTACCTATTTTATAACATGTGCTTTTGTGGAAGAACAATTCATTTTTCGTGGATCAATTTTCCAGGATGAGAACGTTTCCTGTTGTTTCAAAAGGGACAAAGGGGGTGATCAATTGGAATTAGATTAGACATTACCGTTTGAAATCCTTCCTTAAACGAGTTAATGTCACTTAATTAAACTTTGCCGTAAATTTTTTGGCCAATTGCGACTTCTGTTTGTAGTGTTCGCCACTTGTTGTTCTCTCAGCGAACTCTAGAGGCCCATAACGCACTGTTTATTCAATTTTGTCGAATACAAAGCATTATTTTCAAAAAATATTTTTATTAAGATTTTAAAAGAATTATTTCCGTTCAAGATTCTCAAGCGAATGCCATTCAATTCGCTTTCTTGGAAAGAACCGATATAGATTCTAATGTAACGTTTGCGCTTTAAAGAGGCTGACTTTGATTTTCCACGCTATACTCTTCAAAATTCTTTACTTCCAAATAGTTCTAATCTTTATTGTTAAAACCTGCATTTTGAATTAACCAGCGATTCGAGCGATTCATGCGTATGCTGAACATCACGCGTATGCATGAACATTTGACGTAGATTTTTTGTGAGTGCTAAGCGAACACTTGCAAAGTGAAATGCAATGAAATGAATGAAAAAACTGATTTAGTTATTCAATATGCGTAAAGTAATCTGTACAATACCGTACTGAACATAATACAGAAAATAATGTAGAGATCTTTGCTAAGATCGACAAGAACTTATGACGAAGGACACAAGAAAATCATTAAGATCACGCTTGATGGTAGGCGGGTTTGGTATTTGTATTTGACGTGGAGTATTCGAGCTTGCTCATGCCAAAACAACTTTTCTCACAACAGTCAAATTTTTATTTGTTTACAGGAAAACCAATGATTCCGTGCCAATTGAAAGTGCGGATATTGCTGAAAACAATGAATCCGATATGACTAGACGAAGACGTCGTAACATTGAAGGTACTCCTAACGACAGCTTTTTGCTTCGTCATATACGTGATATTCCGATCGATGAATACGATCGGACTGTTCGGTCCGCGTTGATTGAGCCTAAGCAAGAAAAACATAACATGCCTTCCAATACAACACGCAAAGATGAAGATGGTCTTTATTACGAAGTTATAGCTATATCTGTAAATGCTACTACTACAGATTATGTATTTAAAACTCTTAAGCATTTCTCATGGTATATGATCGGAGTGGAAGCATGCCGCGAACCTGAGGAAGGCGCTTCTCCTAACGAATGCAGTATGGAGGTGAAAACTCTAGTACGTACACTTATGCTAGGTATGTTGTATGCACAGTAGAGTTGTAAAAAGATTTACTTATATCGTTTTTTTCTATTATTAACATATATATTATGTGATTAGATGACGTTGACAAGGTTGAAAAACTGCGTGCCGATCTTGAGCCTACGAATTCTTCGCGTAGTAGTATTCGTTTGTTTTGGGAACGTCCAGCTCGCCCAAATGGTGCTGTAGTCTCCTACACTATAATGTATGAACTGCAAACACAAGATGCGGTTGAGGAGAAGAAATGCATTACAGAAATTGATTACACTGAGCTAGACTACCAGCACAACGGTTATGTTCTGACGGGCCTGTTCACTGGCAACTACAGTATACGAATACGCACAAACTCTTTGGCTGGTGAAGGAAAATTTTCGAGAACCATCTACATTTACATTCCAGTGAGTTTAGAATCAATTCTGCTTATTTTTACAAAGTCCCGGTTTTATTTTGTTTTACCTTAGCCTACCACTCCATCACCAGCTCTGATAGCCGGAATCTGTGTCGCATTATTGACGTTGTTGTCATTGATTGGAGGCACAATATATTTTCTAGTTCGCAAACGTTTTCTTACGCCACCGTCTGATTTAAAAATGTTTCCCACCGTAAATCCCTATTATATTAGCCTTCAGTATATTCCTGACGAATGGGAGGTGGCTCGAGACCGCGTTATACAACTGAATCCTCTCGGTCAAGGATCGTTTGGCATGGTGTACGAAGGCATACTAAAGGGTTATAATAACAGCGCCGAGGATACTCCATGCGCCGTTAAAACGGTAAATGAAAATGCTACGGACCGTGAGCGGATGAATTTCCTAAATGAGGCCAGCGTGATGAAACAATTTGACACCTACCATGTGGTCCGATTACTGGGAGTTTGTTCCCGTGGCCAACCTGCGTTGGTAATTATGGAATTAATGAAGAACGGCGACCTTAAATCGTATCTTCGCGCTCACCGTCCGGATGAGCGCGATGAGTTTGGCATGACATTGGCCGAGAGAGGTCTACCCTCACAACCCCCTCCATTAAGTCGCATTTATCAGGTAAGTCTTCATAGAAATTGTCCCAATCAGTCATGGAGAAATGGCCATGCCGCTTTTTGCAGATGGCTATAGAAATAGCTGACGGTATGGCCTATTTGTCAGCAAAGAAATTCGTTCATAGGGATTTAGCGGCGCGCAACTGTATGGTAGCTGCTGATTTAACCGTGAAAATCGGCGATTTTGGTATGACGCGCGATATTTATGAAACTGATTATTATCGCAAGGGTACAAAAGGTATTAGGTATATCATAATAAAATGTTTCGCGCTAATGAAATTACGTGTTCTCAGGATTATTGCCAGTACGTTGGATGCCTCCAGAGAGTTTAAGAGATGGTGTATATTCCAGTGCCAGTGACGTGTTCAGTTATGGTGTAGTTTTATGGGAGATGTCCACTTTAGCTTCGCAACCATATCAAGTAAGTGGGAACCTAAAATATTTCACAATTTTACACATTTATTATGAATTTTTATAGGGTCTGTCTAACGATCAAGTACTGCGCTATGTAATTGAAGGTGGTGTTATGGAAAGACCTGAAAATTGTCCAGACAAATTGTATAGTTTAATGCAAAAGTGTTGGCATCATCGACCAACCGCTCGTCCTACCTTTATGGAGATTATTCGCTATTTAGCAGATTTGGCTGATCCACATTTTCGTGAAGTTTCATTCTATCATTCAGAAGAAGGACAACAAGTTCTTGCTAAAGAAATTGCTGGTAATTAGCTCATTTTAAAAAACCATGACATATATGTATATATATATATATATATATATATATATTTTTTTTTTTTTTTTTGAATAATTGTAAATGCAGAAAGAAATCAAAGATCTGGCGATGTGTTTGAGGAACCTGAGAACGATATGGAAGATGTAACTACACCACTGCGTATGGAAGAGTACGGTGGTTTTCAATTGGCTGAAGAAAATGACTCCTCTGGCGAGAATCAAGTTGAAAGTCCCATAACAATGAATATCGATCCCCCTCATTCGCCGTGCAGGTAAATAATTTAAATTTTGTATTGGAATAACAATCACTAATACGTTCTGCAAATCCTTAGTCTTGGCTCGGCCATAGTTGTAAGCAGCACACCAGATGTCCAATCGAAAAATAGTCTGATTTTATCACAAAATTTGCATCATAACCAAGTATTGAGTTCCTTGCCTTCAACTTCAAGCGGTCTTGCACGAGTAAACAGCCAGTTGCAATCACATATCCATCCCCAGCGACAACTCTATCCATCCTCTCAGCGGCGATTTCTTCTACGAGGCACGGTAGATGATGTTGATGCCTATGTCCAGCCAGATTACGAAGAAAACGAAGAAAGGGGAAGGATAGGAACGGACGAACGTGGTTATGAACTGTATGATCCAAGTCCTAATTATAGAGAACAAGTTTCCTGCCATGCAGGGGATGATGAAGAGGATAACTTTGCCATACCGTCCGCTGGGCAAAACTTATTGTTAGGTTCTAGAGAACGTCAGATACTGCCAAGGATTATGCCTTTGTCGAGCTCAGTGCCTGATGACGTTATAGGTCAACCAACTGCATCTTCATTGCACCCTTCCACGGCTTCTGCTGCGTCATCAAATACATCTTCGAAAGCAACTACGAGCGGCAAATATTCTAACCTAAAGGCTGTTGCCGATTCTCTAGGCAATAGCTTGATGCCTACCCTTTTGCGTAAAAATATACGCTTTTTCAATCACAAACGTTCTGGTAGTAATGTAAGCCACAATAGCTCCAGTTCTAATCCATGCGCACCAATTAGTGGGGCAGGTGATGGGAGTAGCAGCAACTTGACTCGTGGCGGCCGTGGCAAAAGTATGAGCGGTCAAAATTTGGGAACCATAGAAAGTGGAGGTAGTGGGAGCGCGGGTAGTTTTTGCTCCAATCCACGATTCTTCACACCAGCAGCGAGTATAAGTGAAAATCCTAATTACCGAAGGCTGAATGAATCGTCATCCGTCGAAGGTGGTGGCGACTCAACTAAAATGAAACCAAAACTTCCCTCAACTTCTACATTTACTATCAGTTCAAATCCTAACTATCAAATATTGGACGAATCTCTCAATAGTTCGGGAACGTCTTCGGCAAATCCTAATTATCAATTGCAAACGTGTCCAATAACAACTACATCCCAGAGTAGTGAAAATGCCAACTACGTAATCATGAGTGAACCGCAGCAGAATGAAGGTATCGGAAACACTGTGAACGTAAGTGAGAATCCTAATTATCAGATGATGGGTCCCTCTCTCGCACTCGCTACAACTGCCACCGAAATACAAGCTACTCATCCTGAGCGCGACCGTTTGGATAAGTTTTCATGCTCACCATCGTCATCTTCCTCTCCACATGAATCCGAAGAAGATTTTGAAACTACCGAAGGCATGAAAATGGATCGGATACCGTTAAGTCGACGAAGCAGCAATAGCCAATCGCAACATAAACGTAGCAGCGATCGAAGTCGAAGCAGCAGCGGTCACAGCCATGCTACGACACCAACTAATACACCCTCAACAAGCACTGGAGCGCATGGAACACAGCTAAGGCTAATACCAACGTCTACCTTTTCACTCAAGGAAAAATGGCTGAAACAGCAACAACAACAACAGTCCTCGCCACCACCTCCACCAAATGGTTTTGTAGGACGAGAAGCGTAGAATCTTGCTTCAGCTATATCCTGTAAATAATTTATGTTTGTTTATCCACAAGAAACATTAATCAGGCGCACAAAGAAATGTGTACGAATTTTAAAAACTCCCTAAGCCCACAAGTTTCGTATATAAAGTGAGAGCCCAACAAACAAACTATATATATAGGAAATATATATTTTCTGTAAAAAATGCTGAGGATTTTTCCGCACTTTCTTTTATGCGAAAAGAACAAAACAAAGAAAATCACATTATAATTTAATACATAAGACATCACGTCATCGTTATTTTGTGAAACCTTTAAATTAGAATTAGCCAAACCAATCAAAAAAACAACAAACTGTTGCATTAAAAACACATTAAAAGAGCGATAGGTTTATATAATGTTCACTATTTACATCAAATTACATGCTTATTTACATTCATGCATATATAGGTACATACATGCATATTAGATATACACGTGTAGGAGGAAACGCATACGTACGTTCGCGAGCTACTTGTAAGCTTACTGTAATCCGGTTCATATTACGTGCAGAGTCCGTTAATATGCAAAAGTTAATCATAAAAATTTGAATGACATGGTAAGGATTCGGACAGAAGATTTCTAACGCATCAACTGACGTTTTCATATGTTCCCATCATAGACTTCCATTTACTAACAAGATCTTTTGAATGCTTTTTTAAAATCCTCGGCTGAATTTTGTCACATTCTTACAATATCCACAAATATGAATCAGAGAACTCATAAGAATAAAATTAAAAAGCATAATTCCATGTGTAGTTAACCTAGACTGTCCCTTCTTTTACGGGTTCCGACTTTGGTATTCTCAAGATCGCGAAGCTTAAAATAGAAGATTGCAACTTCATAGATACATTCTTGAAACAACTCCACAAGAAACGCTCTAAGGTGGATATGCTCCAACCATGTATGAAAAATGGCAATATTTTTAAAAAACATGAGATTATATTTAGAAATTGTTAAACAATAATTTACGGTATGTAAGATAAAAAGCTTGGCATCTGAAAGGTGAAAATCAATAATTTTTATATTTGTTCATGGAATTCTGCATCAATTTGTCCTATTCCGCTCTTTAAAATTCTACATCATTTTGTCCTATTCCGCTGTTATAAAACTGATGGGAACGTAAAAACTTCTTTTCGTACGTATTTTTGGAATAGTGGCAGAAATAAATCAAAAAATATCCGAAAGATTCGGGTGGTAGGTTCTGACATGATTTCAAATTTCAAGAATAAACATAGATTTCTCTTCATCTAAAAATAGTTTAAAACAAGACCATTTATTATTAAATTTATTGATTAGATCCAGCGTTGACTTCAATTTTGGACACGCATTTATGAAAAAGAGGCTTGGGAGAAAAGAAACTTAATTCATTTTCGTTAGGGATTAAAAGTTTGATCTTTTTATAGAAAGAGCAGCTTAGTCCTAATAGGTCCGCAATAATTTCTAAATTGTAGTCAATTTTCTAATTAATTGAAACAAAATTTAACAGAGTATATAGTGACCGTCCGGTTATCCATAATTTAGTAAGATGTGATTACTTAATGACACGAACTTTAATTTAAACAGTTTACTGTAAAGTTTCTTTCATGTAAAAAACGACTTTTGAAATTATTCTAAATATTATTTCATACTTTTTTATTAAAAAATATTTATTGAATCTGTATTAAAAGATTCTTTAAAGTTTACTAAAAGAACTTCTCAAAGAAAATTTGGTTGAACAAAAACCATTCTAAGACGACTGAATGTATCTTGACTTCCCCATTGTTGCTCTTTGTAGAACTTATTTTGTCGTACGTATTGCTGCTGTTATAAAAGCCGGAGTAATCGCGACATATGATATATAAACACGTGCATAATCATCATTATTGTTCCTACCAGTATCGTTAAAAAAATTAATAGTAAAAACTATTACAGCAGCCATGCCATGTATATATGATTGTGTTTATATATGTATTTATGGTTGTATGTACACATATATGCATAGATAACGATCAGAGTACAAAACCCAATTTTTATTTTACTGAAACATAAATATATAATAGTTAAGCTTTTGTAGTCTCTTCTTCTCTCACTCTCTCTTACTCTTTCTCTCCATCGCTTTTCCATAAATTATCCTTTTTTTTTGCTATTTAAGTTAAACGCTAATAATTAAAACGACAAGGATAAAAGAAAGTATTGGGTGTGTATTGAGTGTATGTGTGAGTGTGTTTATTGACACGCGCATATACATACAAACATGCCTACAAACACATTAAAAACCAGCTAATCATGTAGATAGATACAGATGATATATAATTTTGCTCGTAAGCGAAAAATTGTAGATATCGCATATGATCGCATATATAGGACGATCAATCAATCAATCAATTTAAAAAAAATCACACAATAAAAAGTAGCTATTTATATATAATTAAGAGAAAATTTGAATAATTAACACAAATATATCCAAACATACACATACACACACACACACAAACACAAGTACACGCATACACATAAACACATATTTGTTTACTATGCAAACAATAGATATTTTTTTATACTAAAAAGACTGAAATATATAGTTCCTTTGTTCTTATGTAAATTTATATTTATAATAAAAACAAAACAACAACAAAAAAAGAAAATATGTTTAAAAAAAATATAAAAATACCATACATTAGAAAGCATCTTTACGTAATAATAAAACACATTGGAATTCATGCCGTGTTGCTATTATTATTATTATTATTATATTATCATGATTACACTGCAAACTCAACTAAACCTTATTACTATTAAAAAAAAAAAAAAAAAAAAAAAAAAAAAAAAGAAATGAAGAGACACGATAACAGTAGTAAATAATTTAAGTAAATCTCTACAACAGAAATGTATAAAATGATTACAATTAAAAAAAAGAATTAGAAAGTGGTATCCATAACCTAAGAAAACATAAAACCATTTACGTACACTTAAATGCAGACGCATACACATACATTGAAAATAATAATAATAATTTATAAAATACCATAAATTTATTTTTTATTTTTTTTATTTAGTGTAAGTATCTTTATAAACTGAAGCTAAAGAACATCATTATTATTATTATTATTATGTATACAGCGAACGATATGAAAATAGGACACAAATACATATATGTATATATACATGCATATATACACATATAGACAGAAGCCAGAAATACGTATAGATACATTAAAGCATCTAGCACACCCACACAGAGATAAACATTTGCAATTTACCGGATGCTTTAAACAATGAATAAATTTCTCGGTCCACATACAAACAGACACACACACACATGCGTATGCTGTTGTAGTTAGAAATGCAAGTAAAAAAATTAATATGTAAAGTTTATGATTATTTAAAATAGTGGTAAAGAACACAAATTGTGTCGACTGTGCACATGCATATACGTATATGTACAGAGCAGAGAGGACAGCCAAGCATATTTAGTACGTTATGGATGTTAATAGATTTTAGGTAAACACAATATACTAATGAAAAAAATAAATAAATAAATAAATAAAAAACAATTTTTATTTTATTACAACAAATCATTGTTAATGTTTTGTTCTCAATCCTTGATGAGTATGATAATAGAATGAAAATTGTTTCAATCATTTCTATATTCGCCATATTCTGGAAGTCATTTTCATCATTTTTGCGCCCACCCGTCAAATATTTATTACAGCTCTAGCTTGTCACATCCGTAAATACGTATTAAAGACTTCGTATATCCTTCGTATCCTTCGTATATATATCCTCGGCCAGCGTAAAATTTCATGCTGATTTAGCGCTGTCTAGCTGGACGTTCTTGAGTTCCTCCTAGAATACTTCGAACTGCGGAAATTTTGATAGAAAGTCAATGTTTGGGCACAGATTAGATTTACAGATGGATGAGTTGGATGAGCACTTGCAGCCATCTCTATATAACGGGAGTGAAGCTAAAATTTGGGGCAAATATTTAGAATGCTATTAAATTTGCATACGCACGTGATCGTCATAATTACGGCCCGAAAGTAAACCAGCGCAGCCAGCGAAGCCACAAATAACACTTGAAACAGGAGTGGTATGTTCATTACAGCAAACTAAAAAATAATAATTGGACTCGGCGTAAGTTGAAACTCAGCCTATGGACTGAGAATTATGTTCTGAGTTCTAGCTTCAGCTGGCAATGTACAGATGCTTTCCTTTATGCTTTTATAGGTTAGCCCAGCCTAAAGTGATCCCAGTAGAAAGTGCAAGGAGCCGGATGAAGTCGATTCGTCCAACCAGCTACTATGATCTTCACGGATTTCTCCTCAATTTCTATCACAAAAAAAAAATCGAATATTTATTAATGGCATAATAATACATCCAACTCTTTTTAGAAAGATTTATAGATAAAATGATCGTTAAAACAATACGAAGGTAAGAATAACTTAAAAAGTATTCTTCTGTATTTTCTCAATCGTGACTGAAGTACGTTCTCCAATAAGTGAGTAACAAAAACAGTTTTTTCTCATTGGAAACTTTTCAAGTAAATTTGAAAATGAATCTCCCATGTGTTATATAGAATTAGATCGATTTAAAGATATTTTGCAGCTAAGGGTATCGGCATAACTTTCTGATTGCATTCGTGGCGGTCTTTCTTCATCAGTTCGTGAGTTTATTGAATTCTGAATCTGCTAAATTCATTAAAGTAGCGAGATGGGTTAGCTGTAAGAATATCTAGTTAGTCAACAAAGCAAGTCAGGCTGTATATCATTTTTAAGTTAATCGTAGTAATCAAAATTTTGAAACTGTAATTTTAATTTGTCATCTCCGGAAGATATCGATATAAAATTAAGAGGAAATATTCATTACGAAAGTTGAAAGTGACATTTCTGTAACTAACAAAAACATTTTTAGCAATATTTCCATGTATACATACAGTTGCAGATAAGATTTCGAACTACTTTTATATAGAGGAAAAAATTGTAGAAATTTTTAAAAATAGATCTTTTATCCTACGTACATAATAACTTTTAGTTGGATATTTGTGATTATCAAAAATAGTCGCCATTCTTGTTAATCGGTGTAGATTTCGATCAAAAGTTTATTTGTTCGTAACACTTCCCCGCTTCAATTAATATTCTGACGAATTAAGTTATTAATTGTTAACAATTAAGGTTTTGCTGATGTAATAATTTGGTTTAAACCTTAAAAGCTAAGATACTCTCAATCCCTTTTCATGTTTTTTGTTAACAATAAATGTAGTCTTCATGAACGTTCTTGAATGGATCTCTACGACTCAACGAAATGTCAACCATTCTTATGTAGGGATTTTATGCCAACAAAAGCTTGTTTTGTATTACGATATGCCACTGACGGTTCGGCTGGATATAATGCTTCCAGCTACTCAGTAGCTAAGCACGTTTTTGAAGGATAACAAAAAGTAAAGCGCTTGAACAACTTTGCGACTTCCCATCAGACACGGTAAGAGAGCCACGTAAATATAGCAGTCACGTAGGATTAAAGCAAATTTGCTATTTTTTCGCGCAAGTTTTAACAAACACGATAGAGATCCATACAATCAATACGTATTTGAAATACATAAGACGTTATCTGAATGTCACATCGAGAACTGCCTTTTGAAGCGAGTACCAGATTACCTTGGCTTCTTTTGAAGGTGATCTTTATAAATACGGAGATCAACCTGATGGTACAATTTTGTCCATTAAATATACTCCCAATGAAGCATTACAGAGAATTCGGAAACTCGTTTTACAAGCTTAAAACGATGAGGAAAATAACGCGCGGCGAAAGTGGTCGCCTGTTCTACGAAATCATTTAAATTTTTGCCCCTAAACCTCTATCAAAAACGGCCTTGAATCACTGAGAGATCAAAATACTTTACAGATTCATAAGTGGTCACACCTATGATAAAATACATTCGCGCGATGTCAAATGGCATTTGTGAGTCTATGAGAAATTCTATTTCCCATTTTGATATTATTACGGGATCCTTTAGTCTTTGCAGATCATATAGTAGATTTTTCGAAATTATAATTTTTTGTTATGTTTATTTTTAACTTTTAATAAATATTTTTTTCCCATAGTTAAATAATATAAATAAATTTATTTTAGATAAAGTTTGCAACCTTAAGTCATAAGCTCGTAAGTACACTTCACATATGGATCTCGCCATATAAAAGTCTCAGTTCAATAAATTTAAAAATAAAAATACAGCATATAACCAGAGAGTTCTTTACAATCAACAGTTTACTTCTGCACATTCTGCAACTGGCACACTTTATTTTTATACATTCTGCAACTGGCACGCCTCATTTTTGTACCTTCTGCAACTGGCACGCGTTACTTCTATACATTCTGCAACTGGTACGCTTTACTTCTGCACATTCTGCAACTGGCACGTTGCAGAACGTGCTCCAAAAATGTCAAAAATGTCCCCTGCTCTCCGCGTTAATAATTTTATTTAAAATTATGATTTTAAAAAGAAAAACCTTAAAACTTACATTCCGAGACGTTTTACGGAGAGATTTGGAATTATCCGTAATGTCCCTATTGAGTACGATGTAAATGAGATTATTAAAAACACAATGTCCGATATACCCATTACGTCTGCCTTTAGGCTTTGAAAAAGGAATCCTGACAACAAGGATGAATTTATTCCGACAACCAGTATAACAATTGATTTCAAAGGAAAAGACCTCCTAAGTCGATTAAGTTTAATTTTTGTAACCTCCCTGTTATCTACTTCGCTTCCATCTTAAAACAATGATTTGAGTGTACTAGATATGGGAATGTTTCTAAGTTTTGTAAACCCAAGGAGAGCAGGTGCTTTAATTCTGGCAAGTCTCCTAAGTGTACCGAAAAAGTGAACACAGAGCGCGAGTTAGCTATCAAAAAGTTTATGACTATTAAAATTTTTCCTACAAAGAAGTGAAAGACAAGTACTCTTCAAATTACTTTCAATTTAATGCAGTCGTCAAAAGGAAATCTTTTATTTCCAAGTCGTCTCCCAGTTCACCCCTAAAAGTCGTCTATAACAAGATCCCAACGGTCATTGATTTCTAACAATGATCTGCGGTTTTTGGAATTGGAAAGGTTTATCTCTACGATTAAAGAATGTATCGGTTCGATGATCCATCAGAATCTTATTAAGGAATTTAAAGAAAAAAATTCCTAATTATGCTAATTACGATCAAGTGTCTAGTACTTCGAGTAAATTCGCTGGGATGACGTGTTTATTTACAATGAATATGATCTCTTTTTTACCATATAATATACTGTTACGAAAACCCCAAATCCAGTTA